>VZSZ01006424.1:852629-988378 GCA_013398815.1 Ibidorhyncha struthersii | reverse complement strand
CTCCCAGGCTAGGCAATGCTTGGTCCAGTTAATGCACTATAAACTTTATTTGAGCTGACTTCTCATTTGATCCCCTTGTGACAGGGTCAGTGAACGGCAAGCAATTCCATCCCAAATCATGCCATAATCGAATTGCTGCCTATTTCCCGAACCTATAATGAAAAAGGCAACCGAAATAATGCAGGTAATGTTGGCAGCCTCCCCTTGCTGTCGTACATTATTACTGCCGATTGCTTGCCTCCATTTCCCCTGTACTCTAACAATGAATATATTTCACAGCTCACTTGCTTTACTGTGTGGGTGGTATGGCATAGACACCTACATGATATGAAAGAAAATCTAAAACAATAGGGTTTTGTCTCTGTGCACAGCACCTAACAGGCTGCTGGTAGGAAAGGCAATTTTGTCAAACTGCTACAGGAAAAAACAGAAGACTAGCGAGGCTTAAACAAGACTTTGGGTAAAAACACCACCAACTTCTTTTTATCTATTTAACACTAGCTTCATCTGACGATCCACAGAACAATTCAAGGTTTACTGACAGTACTCAAATAAATTACATTATACAGCTGTTTCTGAAGGATTATTTTAAAATTGGGGTTCCCAAAACAAAACACTTCAGAGACAGAAGGTATTTCTGTGCCAATATACACACTCTGAAAGATACACATAATTAACAGCCCGAAACATATTCTGAGAATTAACATTGGAACAGGAGAATCTCTACCAATTCACTAAATTATTACGACTATTGGATCAAAATTTGCAATTGATGCTTGCACTTCTCCCCCTCCCTGTAATGACAACGGGGCACGTACCAGAGAAAAAAGTGTGGCATTTAGGTTATAGCCAGTCTGCTTAGCACTCCTGTCCACTAGCAACCTCAAGCAGGACTGCTTTTTAAAAGCACAAAATAGGACTCTATAAAGTAGGCAATAATTGTGAGGTAATTACATTTTCAAATGACATAAATTAATCACAATTGTGAGGAATATTCCCTTTGATCCACCACTGGATGGCATAATTATGACTGTTTATATAACCCTTTACTTTGAATCTCACTTTAGAAGAGTTTGAAACATGAAGCACAGCAAGCAAAGACTTACGTATTGAACAAAAAATATATTTAATAAGGACAAGGCAATATTCCACTATATTTCCCTCCAAAATTCATACAGTGAAAACCAATGTCCATGACAGGCTACGGCAGCATGCTATACAAAACCCCAACGCTGACAGCGTTGAACTCTGTTAAAGCCTAAACTTCTAACCAGCCCGTCACCCCATACCAGGGAAAACCACAGTCCCAGTCCAAATGTGAAATTCAGCTTATCTTTTGTTTTGACCTAGGAAGACATTTCAGGGCAAATACACTAACTTACTTCATCATAAATCAGCATCAAACATTTGGATGAAATTATTTATCACCTCATGCACTGACATAAAGAGAAAAGAAACAGTTTAAAAACATCACAGCTGGAACACAATGAGAATTCTGACATAGTGTGTGAAATTACAGGCAGTACTTTTCTGTTACATTAGCACCTTTAATATTTACAAGGCTAAACACCGTGGCGTACAACTGTAGATTTAAATGAGCAAAGCTTTAGCACACTGAAGCGACTTTCAAAACACATCTTTTAATTTTATCTGGATTATAATTGTTAATGAAAAATGTTTTCATTAATTGGCCAGTACCCTCATTTCATTATCTCAGACAAGAGAAACAGGGACTGTAAGCAGGCATTGTACTTTTCAAGTAATGCAATCCCTCATCTGACTAGAATACAATATGAATATTTCACTATTTGAATGACTAATTTTTCACTTACTGCTCAGGCAGAACTGATTCGAGACAGCATTCCATTTTTTAAAAAAAAGATGCATGGGTTCAAAAGTGCATGCCAACATATGGACATAGAGTAATTTTTTAAAAACTCAGCACTGCAGGCTATGAAGAGCAGATCTTATACAGAAAAAAAAGATCAATATAAAGAAAAAATTGTTCTAGATGTAATTGAAGTCATACATTTTTACACGACTTCTGCTATACACCCAATTACTGCTATTTATCAAACAGCAGACAACATTGAACCTGGCAGCATAAAAAACAAATTTTACTAAGTCAGGGGAACAAAAAAAAAAAGAAAAGAAAAAATCATCAGAAAGGGAAGGAAAAAAGATACAAATAATAAATAATTCAATATTCCTGAGGAAAGCTCTTGCAGAAAAGGCCTGACTGATTCAAACATCAGACGTGAGGCTGACAAGAGATATATCGATTTAGACAATTCTATCATTATTATTCCAGCCTGAGTCCTTCAGAAAAGCTGTTCTTTTTGCCCCTGTTTTTATTGCTGTAACTACCAACCTTTTCTCTTATACCTTCTTCTCTTTGAACTTGTATTCATTATGGCTTTAATCTCAGTCTAGCTATAAAACTATAAATAGACATCCTAGTCTCATTTACTTGAAATGTAAGTTCAGTTTTTTTAAGACACAATGCTGGAAAATATTTGCTTTATATACATGTGACTTTAATGCTTCCCTGAAACAGGTCAAGTGCTTCTTGAAGTTTCTAATTATAAGAACAGGCCTTCGACTTCAGGATTAAATACACGCAAGAAGACAGCACTGTTTACCTCAAATTTAACTTTGCTAAATGCAAACCTTTACCAAACTTACCAGCGACTGCTTCTGAGTTTACTTTATATGTGTAAGCAAGCTGTAGCAAATTAACCTAATTTTTTTAGTTTGTTTTCCCTACCTAAATAGGACTATACCACTGTAGATGTTCTCAAAAAAAAAAAAAAAATCCTTGTAGGTCAATGCAAATCAGTAAAATGAAGCTGTATAATTACTGGAAGAAAGCATTCCTCCATTAGGCATCTGCAAGCAGAACTATTTCTTTGCTGTTCGATGTGTTAATTACAACCAGATAGGATATGCCACAGAAAATTAACAGTCTTGCAAAGACATCAGAGGTAAACACACAAAACAGGAGCTGCTTAAGGGTCAGGAGAGCAAGTCAATTTTGAAGAAAGATAAAAGAACTGTCATGTATATGATTGCTTATGAAAGAGAAGAGGGCAATCCTGCCTTGTTATCATCAGTTAATTAGGCACTACAGTCAGGCATGCATACACTGCAACATTTGCCGTGGTAATCAAATGTATTATTCAAATGTGAAACAAAACAAAAGCAACTGCAACTCTGACAGGGAGGAATACAAACTGCCCACACCAAGGTGCTGAATTAACTTTACGTAAGAGTTAAAAGGGAGCTCAGGAATACGTTATATGAACTTCCTCAAACAGCACTGCCTTTTAATTCAGACTACAATTCCACCTCTAAAGAAAACACTCTTTTCTAAATTTGATTCACATGCAAGGTGATGACCTTTGCAAGCAAAGATGAGGGTAATGAAGAGCAATTGATAGTGCAGTAGGATCCTGTTATGTCTTTAATATAAATACAACAGTGAGACTAACAAATGCACTTGTGACAAAGCGTGCTATCTCACGAGTCAGAAAAAAAGGGGGAGAGGAAAGAAAGCCATATACAACACTTCCCCTGTCCTGAGCTATAACTGCAAGCAAAAATAAACCCAGTCTTTTTTTCAGTGTATACAAAATGGATGCTTTTGGTCTAATTTTTATTCAACTGGACAGAAAACATCCAATATTAAGTTCAGTAACATGAGTAGGATACCATTAGGCAGGGAACGACAGCGAGCTAATGGTTTCCCATTTCTTAAACTTTTAGACAACATAATTTTCAGATCAACTGTTTCCTTTACACAAGTAAAGATCGGTACAAAAAATCCCACTGGATTTCTTTCACTTTAGCCAAGCCCTATCTCCCTAAAGTAGGGACTCTTTATATAAAATGCATGCTGTCTGCTCTGACTAAGTAAAGGGAGAGCAGGGCACACCTCTGCATTCAAGCTTGTAGAAAGTCTGGGAAAGTTGGGAGAGATGAATGACGATTAGTAGATATTGTTCCTTGTCCCAACTAGTGAGATGGTGAAGGACCTGGAGAACAGCAGATGCTGTCAGACATAAGCACCCTAAAATCCCTTCTCCCTATGCATAAGAGGCTCTGAATTACCATCACGTGTTGCTTTTTAGAGGCTTCCTACTCTTCCAAACCAAATGTGACAAAGGAACATCTGAAATTGTGATAATTTCCTAGTACTTTATAATCCCCTACCCTCCTCCCTTTCTTGTAGCAGGGAAGCAAACCACCAAGGACAGGGACTCCTCAAACCAGCACAATCACCGCTGACTCCGATCTGTCAAGTCACAGTCTGATAAACCTGAACTGAAACGTAGACAGTAGGCTGTCTCCTGTTGGATGGAGCATTCCCTGTAACTTGAGACCTACTTCTGCAAGACTAGAATGTAATTTATACTTTCTCATGCCCATGTTGCAGAATCTCCCCTACAGTTCTTCAGCCATTTTTCAACTTCATATTCTTGCATGATAACTATGGCTTTCTCATATTTTGCCAAAAAACATTCAAAATGCAATAAAGAAAACCATCTTTGCTGAGTGTGCAGGTACTAACCAACTTCAATGATTAAATTATTCTACAAATACCAGTGAAAAGAAGTAATAAAAATACAAAATTATGTAGCAGAGTATTATCTATTATGCTATTATTCTGAAGACAGCTGCCATCAAAAGATATATATCCATAGTGAAAATCAATGCAAACAAAATATATCTAACAAATATGTATTATTTTTGTGAACATCCTTCTTTTCCAATCCCTCCTTCTCCTGTACAATATTCTCAATGTTTGACCATCTCGATCAAACACTATAGGAGAAAATAACATGATACAGAAGGTCTCTCTTCTGATCAAATTAGTCTAACATGGATCAATATGAAGCCTTAGTGCGCCTGGAATCTCAGAGTCTTCAGAGTCCAGGCATACAGTAATCTGTGAGAAAGAAGTAATATCTGTCTCTCTGGCACGGAGATTTTCTTTTAGTCAGTCTGTCACTTCCCATTTCAGTTAACAAAATGTTGAATGCAGCTCATCCTTGGACAAATATTACAGATCTATAGAGTACAAAATGGGAGGAACTCTTTCGGAGAGAAGATTTAATACAAAACCAGATCTGCAAGAAATTCCACAAACTTCAGAAGACACAGATGCATAAAACCACAACACTACGTATACACCTTATTTTTCCACAATCCTTTTGGAAATGCCTAAAATGTATTTTGGAAGAAAAAAAGGCATAATAATAAGCAGCAGCCTGTAAATGATGCAAAACAAGCAAATAAAAAAATTAACGCAATTCAACATTCTGGCCGTGCAAACAGGCCTTCCTTTCTCTTCTAATCAATGCAAACGTTTACAGTGATCACAAATAGAAGACCTGACTACTAAATTAGTTAAACATTAATCTTGCTAATACAAACAGGTGTGTTTTCATAATCTAGGGATGCGAGTGTCTTGTGGTCAATACACAAAACATCTGGATTGATGTGTTGTGGGTACATACCAAAAAGTTAGTATTCTGCAAAATTAAGTCCATTTATTCCTTTTTACATCTTACTGCGTTTACAACTGTTGAACCTATTTAGCCAGAATTTAAAGTGAGAATGAAGCAATTAATAACCATCTGAGATTCACAGTTCACTGTGTTTGTTACCCAGTTTACGTCTGCACTGCCTACTGTTCCAGAGTTTCTCACTGAAAGCTCTGAGACCTTTGTCAAGGATTAATAACAATACCCCACGAAAGCTCATACAGCTAATTTGATATGTAGAGAAATGGCTACACATGGAAAATCAGCAGCATTCCTGTCACACTAAAATTGGTTAAATATGTGAAATTAACCAAAAATATTTTTCCTTTCTTAGTATTCTACCTGGCCCAAAAAAATTAAAAAAAGAAAACAAGTCACACTCACTTTTCATCCCATAAGGCAGCTACATCTTGTATGTCACATACTAAGATGTCTCAGACATTGTTTTGCATCCACCCAAACTTTTTCTGATTTCTGCTGCTATGTGGAAACACCTTACCCTAACACACAAAGCAGCATTAAGGACATACATTTCTTACCATTTAAAGAAAACCATCCACCCCTCTTTGATTACAATTTAGTTCTTTCAGAGCTTTCAGCCTCACTTTACTTGCAGGTTCTGAGATACAACCAGCATGTAGCATGCTCTCCCACTGAGTTACAGAAGCTCAACCCTTCACTCAGGTGCTCCAAACAGAAACAGGATTCCTCCAGTGGGGGTCTGGATGCAGGACTGTACATCAGATAACTTTTGTTTTTATTTTGAAGATAGGCAATCTGGTTTTCTGTGGTTGCTTACGACATCACATAAAACCAAAGCAAGTCTGTCTTTTGGTGTAATGCTATGTGAAATTAACTGAAAGACAAATATGAAATCTAAATACATTACTTCTCCACAAAAGTAATTCTTACAACTATTAATTTCAATGAAGAGGTGACAAGCTTAACTTTTTCCCATATTTAAAAGTAAGATTTTAGTATAGCTTTCTTTCTTAGATATTTAAAATATTTAACCTTAAAAAAATAGTACCAGCCATTCACTACCCTAACTTTCCAATCAGAGCTTTTTTAAAAACTGAACATGCAATTTTAAGACCAGTGTACAAAAATATTTCTATCTTCAATAACTCTCATCTTAGAGAGATTTCCATCTGAAACGCTTTTTAGTAGTAATGGAAAAAACTTTGTAAATCATCCTATCCCCAACGCAAGAGAGAAGACGTGTCTTAAGTAACAGAATTTGTTGACAGCACATACAAACATCTACAAATAAAGTGGGTCTTCCATCTCTGCATAATTCACAAGTGTCAATTAAATCTCTCCAGAAGATCTTTAAAGTATAAAGCCAGAATTTTTAATTACATGACACATTAAAAGTTCAAATAGTGCATATCTTCTTTCAAATTCCCAAACTTATAATATTTCTTATTAATGCACAACATAAAAACTGATTTTCAAGAATAAGGGTCAACATGGTACCACAGTGCTATTACGAGGAACTCAATTTAGTATTTCAGCCTCTTAATTTTAAGATATTGCAGTTTTATCATCTTTTTTCCACACTTTAATTTGGCTGATTACTAGGCAAATACCATATCAAAGCAGTGAGACTAAAGAGAAATTTCACACTTTTGAACTTCAGTAAGGAATGCCCAACAGCAAGAAAGTGAATACAATACAATCTTGAATTTCTGAGCAGGTAGGTGGTGCTTAGGAAAATACAGATGTCTGGGAAGACTAAGTGCATTATGACAAGCTTTTATTTCACATGACTTATTTCCTGATTATAATAGTGTCACATGATTATTTTTTTATATATATACATCAGCAGGAAATAACACTTGGGGATTTTAACAATCTCTCTGAATGTGTAAAATAAATTAAACATATAGTATTCTGCATTATCTTTCAATGGGATTGCGCTCCAAAAGGGTATGGATGATTATAGTACTAGCTTTTCCTCTTTTGCATTTAGAACATTTCTCCCCTGCTCATACTGTTAGAATAAAAAAGAACAAGAAAAAAAAAAAAGTGTCTTCAATCCACTAAAATAAATACTTCTGTTATATTCTGTTGCTTCAACAATGAATAAAGCAACCATGCAGGTTTATAATATCAATTCACAGGGCTCTTTCTGCTTCACTGAACTGTTACTGAAAGGTTCAGAACAAAGCTACAGGCAGATCGGACAAAGCTGCTGTAACAGGATTTACATTATACTCAAACTGATAAGACCACATCAGAGGACTGCTCAATCTTCAGTACCTTTGATTAGAACAGCAAAAGGACTGTGAGAATTTTGGCTCTGAGCACCTGATCACAGCATCTGTATTACACCTACTAGCTTAAATGTTGATATAATCTTACATCAGTAGGATAATTTAGGTTTCCTCTTTTTCCTTTCCTCCCTCTCTGTCAAGTACGTTGGGACGGCAATGAAATGGAAACCCAGGAAACCCATAGTAATGTTGAGCTGTCTGGTATACACATATAGTTATGAAGAGAAACCAAGTACTTACATAATAACATTTTCTGAGATCTAAAGTAATTAAAATATTCTATATTCAAATAATTAGTTGACAGTTTTTGGTGGGAGCAGGGAGACACAACAAGGAAGATCATATCTCAAGGGAAGTCAAACATGATGCTCAATAATTAATTAAATACCATCAGGTGAAGTCACTGCAATGGATTTCTTACAAGCAAGGAGTTTCTTTGTGCAGACCTAGCTACAGTCACATTTTTGAATATATTTCTGCCTGAAGAGCTACATTTCAATTTTTTCCTTCCTTTTCCATTAACCATTTACCTTTGCAATCCACGCCGATTATGCCAGACCACCCCAAAGACTCCTTTTGTTTCATTTTTGCTGTTGAACATTCAACAAACATTCATATATAAACCCTTTGCGCATGACAATAAACTCAAGGCTTCAATTAAGTAAAGCACAAAAGAAAACAACACAGCATTTCTAGAATGTAATACTACCATTCTAGTGATAAGTGATTACCTGCTAGGAGGCTAATCCCTTAAAGTTCCTTGCCCAGTGCAGTAGCTAATAGTTTTTTTGCATCACCAACACTAGCAGACTCTGATCACACCTTTTCTGGCAACCGATACCGCATTGTCCATGATCCAGCCTTTTTGACTTAAACCATACCAATACTTGAGCAACAGTTCAAAAATACAGCAATTAAAACGCACATTGCTTTTTATGTCATAAGCACAATGGCTAAACTCACCAGGGAGGCAGGATAGAAACTGCTCTGCGCCAAGTCTCTGAACTGATTCCTGCTGCTACGAGTGCTGTTTGCCTGAGCATTTTGCACTGCACTGCTGTGAGCAGTCACAAGTTTGGGGCTCTTATTACCTCAAGAAAACCTTGCCTTTTAGAAGCACATTTTCTTCCCGGAACGAGACAAAACCTGAAACAACTGGCTTGCGATAGCCAAAACTCCTGACTCAGCAAGACAAAAAGCAAACAAAAGGAAAGAAACATCTTTACCAAAGTTAGTAGGAATAAAGTGTCTATAGCAACTTTGCTTATCGGAATGAAAAAAAAACCAAGCCAAAACCAAACCACCAAACACATTAACCTCTACTAATTTGAACATCTCACTAAAAAAATATCACATCACTCAAAATTAAGACAGCAACATAGTGGAGTATTTACAGAAGTCTATAGCTACCTGTTAAAACGGTATATTGTTCACCTATGGCCTGTGAATGAGTATCTTTGTGTCATAAGAAAAAGTGCATTTTTTAAGGACGTGATACCCATAAATGATGTCACTCCGCATCAAATTGTTTGATTCCTAGTGCTTAGTTACAAAGAAAAGAGGTATGCTCTTAAACGTGTAGGGAAGATGCTCCTGCTTCTGAAAAGGTTTTAACGGCTCTATTCATGACAGCATGCACACATGTTCTAAGCAACTACCACTTAAACTGTAAACTTCGCTTTGGCTGTATGTTCTTTGGCAGCACCTGGTGGAATTTGGATAAAACTACAATAATAACATAAAAGTTACTACAACTCTAGTACTTTTTGTATAAATACTTCTGATGAAGTTACTTTTTAAACTATTCATAAAGCACGAACTTCAAGTTAACATGAAAATAGACAATTTCTTGTACTTTACAAAACATCAATGGTTATTTTTGTAATATCACATACCATATTACAGTAACTACAAGATCTAGCTTTAAGTCTTGAGATTAGTAGTCAGCTTGTTTCACACTATTCTAGTGAAAAAAGAAGAGTAAATAAAATAAAAAAATGCCATCCATTTACTACAACCTGGAGGAAAGACAAGGTTTCTTATATACAATAAATTAACTGTCACTCACAGCAACAGATCAAGTAAACTGACATCTCTACACACACAAAAAAAAACAACCCCAAAACCAAACAATGAAATAACATGTTTTTAGAGACATTTCAGAGGAAGTATCTGACCACATTTTGTACTTGCCTCTGTCAATGACTGGTAAAACCTTTTCAATTTAGTCATTAGCAGAGAGTAATCATTCAAACTAAACAGAGAACTAGTAGGCAATTAGATAGTATCTGCTTGTGGTGCAGAGCTTCTAAAATTATAATGTCCTTTCAAAAAGTATTCACATGGGGAGGGAAGGGGACTTCTCAAATTAATACTATAGGAAGCATTAGCATAATATGAGCCAATGGCTGTCAAATTAGTCTCATTTGAAATACTGTAATTAAAAGAAGGGAGCCTAACATACTTATCACAGTTAGCCACTTGTATTCAAATCATGCTGAAGAGTTTTGAAGTCCAGAAACATTTTTTTTCTCTCCCCACTACCAAAGCACTAAAACCCAGCAGCAATTTACTCCAACCACCACCTTTATAAGCTATTTCTGACTTGTTTTCTCTTTATATATTTCATATATTATATTTCTCTCTCTTTATACAGTCTCAGAATAAATTAATAAAGAAAACTCCTAATATAGGTGAGATCATCTTTTATGGAAGACTTTCAACTTGTTAAGATTCGTGTTAAAATGTAACAGTACTGAAGACCAACATGCATGCTTTTTGTACCAATCTCTTCTATTGAAAACAATATTGGATTTTTAAGTTTATAAATGCACTGTTCCCTTCATAATTTGGCTTCAAGTTGCCAAACGGTGTTCAGAAATACAGCATGAGATTACTTCACAACCACATTTTATGAAATACCTTGCAGACCATTGCTCATCATTCCAGTCTGTCTTTGATATATTCATTTTACAAACAGGCAATACTGTATGCTGAAAGGTAATACAAGATGTGAGATGTATGTCAATGGATTACTAAAATATTAGCTTGACACAGAATTTTCTGGCAAGCATAGACATAACACTATACATTTAAAATTAGCATCTAAACTTTAAACAACAGGACCACTTCTGTTTTCTCCAGTGCCTTTCACCTGAGCACTATAAAGCACTTTACAGACATTTAGAAACTGAACCTCACAAAACCTCCGAGAGGGCTGACGAAGGGTAATGTGTATCACTTAACCCACCACTTTAATGCTACCACCTTCCAGGTGAAGCACAGATGCACCAGTATATCCTACAACTGCTTTTGACAGAAAATGAAGGGGGAGACCTGAATCCCGTTAAAAAAAATAATCATGACCAAAAGGAGATGAGACTTCAGGCTCCTGTCATTACTAAGACCCTCAGATAAACCTTTTTGCATGTTTCCTATTCTGTCTGAAAGTTCGCAAAGCTATTGTTACCACTAGATGCTTTAATGAATCCAGAGAAGACCAGTCTAAGTTCAGATTTGTGAGCTGGTACTATGTGTCTCTGCAAAATAAACACCGCACAGGCTCACAATCCGTATTGACGATACAGTCCAATCTGCATGACTGCACATTTCCTTGTTTCTGATATTAGATACCTCTTTACATTCTGTAACTCAGACTCCTGCCAATCTGAGGTAAATAAATTTTCCAATGAACAGTTTTAGGCTTCTTTTGTTCTCAGTTCAACTACTTTAAGAAAAGGTTTTTTCTAACTTTTCAGTGGCATAACCACCTCTTTTTCTTTTAATGAAGATTAGTGCAATCTAGATCATGCATATCTTTCGTTTACTTTAGATCTGCTGTCAGAGAAAAGGGAGAAAGGTAGTAAACAAAAGGTCCATCAACTGGAGTTCAAGATTCAATTTCTTTAAATGCATTTACTTGAAGGCTCTAAAAGCCATGTTATAGTTTAATCTTCCCCAAACCATTCAGTTTCTGCTAGATTTAGCACTTTTGTCCCTTTGTATTCACAGACTTCACATAGCTTCTCCCAGGCTGGCAGGCCAACATATTAGAAATAAAATGCAATTCTGGTATCTGACACTTCAATTTAGCTTCTTCAGTAGCAAAGATCATCAACTGCACTGCTTTCTCCCATGACAGAAGATCACCTAAATATCACTTAACTGATGTGAGCTCTGTTGGTAATGCATACACTGTCTCCCCACTACATTACCACCATGCTGCCTAGAACAAAAATCAATTTTTAATTGACTGGATTATTTGAGGAATGTGACCCATCCACTGTGCACTGCTGATAGATTCTCCTAGTTTTTCTGTCAGCAAAGACTGTAAAATTTCAAGCATCTTCAATACAGAAATTTAAGGATTTATCCAGAAGCCACATAAACAGAACAAAATCAGTTTTTTTTCAGTACTACCCCTCCATTATTCTCTTTCCTGGCAAGAGAAGTTAGGTCTCTAAGCCACAGTACAAATGAAAAAAACACCAACATAGAAAAGATGATGAGCTTTTCACTGAAATTAAAATTATACAAAGGACGCAAATGGATAAGGAACACAGAGGACTACAGTGGATTTGAAAAATTCTTTTTAAGTTTGGCACTGAAAGTATGCCAGTGGATTATACTGTAGAGCATCAAATCCACAAGATCCACAATCTGCAATATCTGGCCCCAGCAGCAAAGTACGATTTCTCAGCTAAGCATCATTAATGTTTTCTTCAGTTATCATTTCTGCCTTGAGACATAAACCCAAGCAGTTAAGGCAAAGGGTTGACACTAAAAAGAAACATTATACAAATGAAAATATGGAGGTGAGTAGGTATAAAACACTTTATCAGTAACTATTGCAGTAAGCAATTTTACAAAACGCAGTGTAATTTGTATTTTGTACAGAGATTATAAAAGTTTCTACCACTTCAAGGAGTTGTCTGACAGGTTAGGTGTGTAATTTTATAACTTCTATCTCTCCCTTTCTTACTGCTCAAGACAACTGCACTGATGTGCTGAACAGAAAATTTTAGCCTCATACTGCAACCCTTGCCAGCATATTCAAGTCCCAAATTCTGCACTGTACTTGCATTTGTTTTAATTGACTAATACTGATCAATGTAAAAAATCAGTACAGTTCCAGAAATCACAAATTTAAGATACTGATTTCTTGCCAGTAATGATATATATGAAGATACATTCGGCTTCTTAAGTTTGAGTCTTATTTCTCAAAGGTCCAAAAAATGTATTTTTCTTTAACCACATGAGTTAGAGCTTGACTAAGCGGTCAATGGAATGTTATTTTTTCACATTCGCTGTGTACCACTTCATGAAAGTACCAACATTACTGGCATTTTATAGAAACATTACATAGTAAATGACCTAATCCTCTGTAAGACTACTGTGCTGCCGCCCCTCCCAGCCCAGGGCAGCCGGTACTGCAAAGCAAGCTGGCTGTGGCACTACTGCTGCTTTTATAGCAGTGGTGCTAGCTTCTGCCACTTTAAAGTACCGGCACACTTAAAAGTATCAAAGCACACATCCTCAGAGGTTTCCCTGACACGTCTCTTAGGCTGTTATGATTCTCCTATCAGCGCTACCAGATCTGTACATTGTTGGATTACCTTCACTATGAACCTCAGCAAATTAGGTATAGCCGTATTTCTACCCAATAAACATGAACACATGGTTCAGAAGGGGGTTGTGTTGGCTTTATGAAAGCTGGGAGAAGACAGAAATACCTGATCTTGCATAAAGTTAGAGTGACACAGCAAGAGGATGCCTGATTTGGGTTAGACCTGTCAGTACAAAGAGAGCCTGTCGAAATTTCTGTCAGATCAGCACCCTTGTACCCTGTTAGCATGGCATTCCTGATGCAGTACTAAAAATTCTAAAAGCCAGACTTCCTGCCATACCCCATGTATTTGCTACCAAAATTCACAGATTTTTGGAACTTGATATTCACAGAAAGCTCTCCTCCTTTGCTTTAACAACAAACGCAAACTTTGGTTTTTTCAGCGATCTATCCACTTTCAAGCTGCTCCGTGAGCCCCAAAGGTAGAAAGGAACAAAGAAAATACTTCAACTGATGTTTTTTTTGGTTTTATTTCCTGATGATTCATGGCAGTAACATACCCAAAGCTTAACCAGATGTCAGATAGAAACAAGCCACCTTTAAACATGCAAAACAATCCAGCTGTCTGAATATTTCAGTAATCGTGAATCATTATTCCAAAAGAAGTGTATATTTAAAACTAAATTTATGCTTTGAAACAACATAAAAGTATAATTAAAATTAGTTTAGAATACCAGTTAAAAATTAAGAGTAGACCCTTTCTCCTTATGTTTCAGAATCAGGAACATGCTTATGGTTCAGGTTGAAATGTATATTTCTTATGCTACTAATGTCCACTTCCAATACACTTCTGTCTTCATCCAAATACTCTTGAACTGCTACAGCCCTAAAAGCGTGCTGGATACAATGACTACAGTGTCAGGAACACATAGGATGAATCTAGGACACAGCAAATTTCTACAACTGTCTTTTAAATACATTCAAAAAAAGCGTTCTGCAACTCTACAAATACTGTTTAATATGAAGTAATCCAGGAGGAAATCTTCATTTATGGATTTCATACAGATTTGCCATTTCTGTTCTCCAGTTCATAGGAAAGTAAAGGACAGGGATCGTCACCTAGTGTAGGTATATTACACTGGCTTCCACAATGTTTTGTCAAGAATTAATTCACTTAGTAACTGCAGAAACAAGAACCATTGAAGTCTAGGGTTTCCACAGCTTTTGCTCACAGAAAAACCGTTTCTATCTCACTGCTAGGCAGTAAGGAAATTCTCAAACGTCTTCTAGATGTCTGTACATTTGCCTTGTCATCCTGCTTACATCCACCTAGCTTCAGAAGCTCAAGGCTTCTGTTCCGCCTACATGATTGCTTCCCCTAAAAGAACTATATAGATATTAATACATATATATTTAGTATCTATTTGTTAATATAAAACATCAAAGTATAACAATAATTGGAATCCTAAATACTTGAATTACCTAAATTATTTCAAGTAATTAACTTGTGATTTACTGGCTTCTTAACAATAGCTCTATTAACTCATCTTCACAATAGGCCTTTCCATACTGGTATATCACAGAATCACAGAATAGTCAGGGTTGGAAGGGACCTCTGGAGATCATCTATTCCAACCCCCCCCCGCCAGAGCAGGGTCACCATATAACTGAAAACAAACTGCTTAGGAAAATGATTTAGAAAATAAAGAAACATCAACGTGCTTAACTAATATAAATGATGGGATGTGATCCCTAACATGACTGAACCTTCAAGGTGCTGTTCCATTAACTCTTTGGACTTGTATACCACAGCTCAGCTTTGACAAAGTCACAGTGTGGTGTTACAGTCTCCAGCACTTAAAAGCCAGTCCATGCTTTTTAGAAGATTATAGTCAAGCTCTTGTTCATTTGCTGATCGTGATGATTGAAAAACTGGAGAATTTTTTTTTCTCTTAATGAGACAAAATTTAGCTTATGTATAACTGTGATTGAGAGTACCATGGGGATGAGTCCACAATGCAAAAGATTCCAATCTTATTTTAGTAAAACCAGCAATAATAAGCTACTCTTACACAGTGCCTTTTCTCTATCAATGCTATTTTACAAATAAAGAAAAAAAAGGATAGGTTGAAATTGACATTTTCAAATATTCCTTAAATTGCTGTGGATTGATTGGTTTTTCTGAAGCAGACATAGCCTCTTAAAATGAAGCCTCTCTGTCTGAAATCTGGCATCCAACGGCTGAGATATATNCAATGAGCAGACTTCAGTACTTTTTGTTATCTATGTAGGATTTCACCCCAAAAGGTGCCTGTGGTTTCCCATCTACTGAAACCCATAAGTAAGTTACCCATGTTTTGGTGAACCGTCTTATAACTTACTCATTTTTGCTTCTTTCTAAAGAATCTTTTTTTGACTGTTTTGTAGATTACACGATAGACTGCAAAGCTGTCTGTCTTTTAGTTTTTCAAAATCCTAGATGTTGCACAGAGAAAGTTTTGAAGACATTTGTGTCAGCTATTAACAGCATCTTCTGTGCAATTTTTCAGCTGCATGATTTTGTTCTTTGCATTATGCTTTAAACTTACTTCTGTTTTACAATTTTCTAAAATGCTACTTCAAACACGTAACGATGGCAAACATCTGCCTCTGACTACTTGCAGCCTGTACTTTGGCTTTTTAGCTCACACACATAGATTCCTTCAACCTATTTTACTTCCTATTTAATTGTTTCTGATAGCAAGTTTATGTCCATCCTTGGTTTACAAAGCTGCAATTCCTTCACCACATTCCAAATATGTTTTTCTTTAGCTGCCGTCCCTAATAGCAACACAGTTCCTCTCCTCCCATCATCTTACTACTTTACCTACAAAACCTTATGAATTTAATTTAGGTACATACATTGGTAAAAATATTTAGTATAACTCAGACATTCATTCTTCTCTATTTCAACCATTCATTTAATAATGGTAGTCTATTAATCTGATGAATGCTAAGTACAGGACAATGTGCAGATACCTAATTTTACCCAGAGGGAGGCAAAACAATTTTCAAAAACCCATCACTTACTACAGCTCTCTGTTGATATTTCAGAAATGCATTTGTCCCTTGGATATATTCAGAAAGCATTTTACAAGTCTACAAATGCATCTTTTTAATAACAGTACCATATAATTCTTCAATGCTACACAGAGATAAAAAAGTGCAAGTGTTTTATCTATCCCCAGAACAAAGATAATAAGCCTTTGTCTTTGCCTTTTTTTGCACGTGCTTTAAGCATTTACCTTAATGAGCTTCGTTTCTTTGGACCTCTGGAGATTAGCATTCTGCCCAACAAAATAATTTATTGCCCAAAATATTACTACTGCTGGTAAAATCTTAGCTTCTCCAATACTTCTGCCTTGACAGCTAATACCCTAATGTTTCATTTACAGCTGAATAAAGCAGCTTATCTCTACTAAATAGGGAATTAGTTAGTAGTAAGAAATAATTTCAATCATCTGTTCTGCTTCCGAAGTAAAGTGATGACTTGTGCATTCTTGCTTCTATCTGATGACAGGTATGTTGCAGTTCCTGGAATACAGAGCAGGTCTGTCACGTAAGCTTTGTAATTTGTACAACGCAGCTACATGGATTGGGGAAGAGTCAGGTCCTTGCTGTCAAAAAAACCCTGCAATCAGCAGCGTGCCGCAGTCAGCACTTTGACTTTACAGATAGAGCATGGAATCAAGGGAAAAAAATCAGTTCTGATCAATAAGTAGCTTCATTTTATATCTGCAACTCTGGAATATTCTAGATAGTATGTGAAAATCCCTACTAATAACAAAATAGACTTCATTGACATAAATCATACTTTCAGGGGTGTGCTTTGCAAAAATGGCTTTGATTATCAGTTTACTAGGTAACTATTATTTGTATCTCCAGGAAGGAAAATCTACTAGGATTTTACCTACATATCATACACATCAAATCAGTTGGGGAATTCCTATCTAGAGGAGTTGATATGTACTTGGAAATCTCTATGGCAAAGGACAACGACTGATTTTTTCCTTAATGTCCGAATGACCTTCTTATCCCAACGTCATTTTTTCATGTTGTTACAGAATAAGGTCACCTGAATACTTCAGGGAAAGCAACATAACATTTGCCCCCACTGTATTTTCTCTGTACATTTTCTCTGCACTAATATTTTTTGTAAGTAGTGATTTATTTTGCACCAAGTTTAAAAGAATTACAGAAGTAATTAAAACTGTAGTGCCATTCTTGAGTTCTTTAATATTTGGTTAATTGGGCACCACAATTTGTGAGAGCACAAGAATTTATAGCTAATAATTTTAAAATTCAGATTCACTCATCAGAAAAAAAAATGAAATTATGGATTTCAGGTGGCACTGGTAAAAAAAGCTGGGACTGAAGGTGAAAGATGCATTAAATTAAAGCATTAATACCAGACAATAAACCAAATTAAAATAATCCTTCAGAATTAACCAGAAAGACATTACATGACAATCTGATGTTAATTTCAACTGGTACATATGTATTTTCCATGTAGTCAGCAATATACACTACTGATTTCATTCAGCTTGATATTCTAAGACACAGGGACTACGTTACACATACCTGCTGAACTTGTGTGAACGCTGCAACATTTCCTTAAGTGCAAGTGAATGAGTTAGGGAAAATGTGGCAATGGTTTTAAGCACCACACAATAAAACAAGTTTTCCACAATTACAGCACTGTGGCTTTGGTCTCTACCTTCTCGGAAATTTCAAAAAAAACAAGAGGGTCCAGTGGCAAGAGGCTTGTCAGAAGTTAAATGGACAGCTTTTAGATAACGGAAATTATAATTTATCCACTTGATAGCAAATCTTTACTTCAGCCTGATAGACAAAGGGAGTGCTCAAAAAATACACATCTGATTTCTTCTTATGCAATAATGCTAAATTGACTAGGTACAAGAAAGAGGCACTGTCATTTTGCAATCCTGCTATATAATCCTTCATTCAGAGCTTTCACTCTGTTATGTCTTAATGGAGTTCCAATGGATCTGAAATTGTTTATTTCTTTCTGAGATTCTTTTTAATCCTATCTCACATCCTTACTTTTCAATCACAACTAAACGTCATAATTGAGTTTAAAAATTAAGTTATAATATACATTAGTTATACTGACACTATAAAGGTGTCCAATATTTGTCATCTGTTGTATGATATCAAACTCAATCTTTCTGTAACATGCATTTACCTGACCACTTTTCCTGCAGTTACGTGCTCTTCCCCAGCTCTCAAGAGATGCCAGACCACATTAGCATTTTTTGTACACCCCTGTTAGTCCACAAATCTGTTCCAACTTTATATGGCTAAAAGGTCAGTTTGTTCTTTTGCCTTGAGAGGTTATTTTATTCTACTCCCATGTGTCCTACACTGGTTATAAAAACATTAAATTGGCTAAGCAGCCTTTTTTACTTAGATGTAATTCTAAAAAAAAAGAAGTGATATTAAAGAGGATACTACTAGATGCTGATTTACCCAAAAAAACATTTACTAAAACCTGAATTTATACTTTAACTGAGCTTAACAATGAAAATCTTAAAGGCTTACTTGGCTGCTGCACCACATGGCAAATCCTGCATCACTGCCCTAGGGAAAGTCAAGATTACTCTAACGGTTGCGATCAACAACCTTAGATCACAACAATCCTATCCAATTAAATGCTGGTAAAATCCAGAAACAGGGATTATTTCACTTACCACTAGAGTATAACTGCCTCTGCAAAAGGAACACCTACACACAACAGTTCAAAAAAGAATGCAATAGGCCGAGTGTTTCCTCCAGAAATAATGGAGCTGGACTAATCAGCTGCAGGAAGTTTGTTAAATGAGCAAAACAGTCAAGACTGTATTTCTTGTCCAAGATGATGTATTCTACCAGCATGTAACATTCAGCTAAGACAACCACCAGCACAGACCAATCTGCTTGTTACTAATTCTACTACACCTTTTTCACTCTATAATCTTTCCTTACTACCTGATCTTCCATGGTTCCATAGTTTGTGGTATCATACATAGGAATTTGTTGGGGTTTTAAATTAATTTAAAAGCAAAATTAATGTAAGTCTTTAAAGTGGTTGAAATGAGCTGATACCACAGAAACACCCAAAATACCAGCAGATTCCCTTAATTTGAAAAGGCCAGAAAAAGAGCAAATATTAATTCCTGCATATTCTCCTACCTATATTTCAATCTTTTGTTTGTATGCCTACATATATATCAAAACATGCACACACGCAAGTGGCTCCCCATCTCACTTCTATAATAAACATGTATCTAGATATAATAATGAAAAACTGGCAGACTACTTTCTGTTCATATGAATTGTCAAGGTATACATTGGTAGTACACGAAGTAATTTGGATGACAGTTTAAAATGGTTATTTAGCTAATTGCTTAACATGAATAAATGTTCAAAAAGGCAAGGTGGGAAAATGTAATGATTATTTAAGATTGCCATGAAAGGTTTAACTCTGATAAAATAGGTGGAATAAAAATACTTCTACCAACCCTGAAAAGGAAAGGACAATTTTCTTTTTGGTTTAGTGACGATTCTCAATAAAAATATAAAGAGAATACGTAACAAGGTGTAAGCTAATGCAGCTGGAACAACAACAACAATTATACAGACAGCTACGTGTAAAATGAAATTGGGAGAGGATCTGGCATATAAGATAATTTCAGGCACCCTGAACATAATAGTCAGGAAGATGTGAATATATATGTATACGTGGCTAAGTCCTGGAGTTCTTACTCACTAGAATCTTATTTAAAACCATGAAAAGACTTCTGTGAAGGAATATTATCAGACGTGGTCTCACAGAATCTTGAAGATCACACAGAGTGAAGTTGGATTTTATCCTAATTTATTTCTCACAGCAGTAATGACAATGTCTACATACACATAACCCTATGAGTTCTATTTGGCCAGGAGCTGTTTAATTTCTCGTGCAGGTACTGTGCTGTCATTAATCTTTGAAAATAGTATTAATGTAATGACGCATGCATTAAAAGTGTAAACACACAGCTGTACAAGATTTAACTCCACTGACAAAAAAAAGCATTGAGGCATCCCTTCGCTGAGATTTTAACTCTGCAATTAAGTTTTGCACAAAATATGTGTTCTTGAAAAGTAAATTACAATGAGATTTTACAAGTGAAAAGTTTAATTAAGTAGTTGATTCTGCAAGCATCAGAACTATGTCTTCAGCCACAGTGCAGTTACTACATTTGACATTTAGTATAGTTTCAAAACAAATAATTTTTTCTTCTTCTCCGCACTTACTAATAGTAATTTTAAAAATATATGAATTTGAAAGCATGCAGAAAAAGATGTGGAAACTATCTATTTGCTGCACCTTGTGTCAGTTAAAATTGTCCATAAATGCTTATGAAAATGAACAAAAGGTAAGCATGTGGGCTGCATGCATGGACTGTGGTCACTTCTGTTATTTTTTTTTTCCACCTGATCACACATTGTGTGAGCTGCATTTCCAATTAACCTTCCCCAGAAATAAGGTAACTTGACACAGTCTATACTTCATTTTCTTTTATACTGATACAAACCATAATTGCTTTATCCCATAATAAGATGGGCTATTTAAATTTATACAGAACCACAGAACTTGCAGTCGGCGTCATGGAACAGACTGGCATGGCCCTGAAGATTCTACGAAGCCAGAGAGACTCTCCACGGAAGCAACTGATTGTCCAAACATCATAAATTTCAAAGTATGAATTTTCCATGTTTTCCACGTATAAAATACAAGGTTTAGGAAAAGCAGCACTATCATCAAATATAGTAGTAACGTGTGAATTACTGAATGTGGATGAGAAAACACAGATTTTCTATTTTTCATGGACAAATTTAGCAGGTTAATCCTATCAACTGCAGGGATTTTGGCAGTTGAAAATGCCAGAGCATCTGTGACTTTGACTTTTCTTGGAAAAAAAACAGAACTGGAAGGTAACTCCTAAGTCAGCGAGTCCAGTCACCTGCTAGGAAGCCACATGATGTAATTTTTGTTTTAAGAAACCAAAGAAACTGTGTCTTAAAATTTGGTAACTTTTTTTACCTCCCCCAGCCCATGCTCAAACTGGAACCCTGTTTCAGAAACTCCCTGATGAGACTATTTAACGGTTCTTTTCTATCTCTCCATAAATTACTATGGACAGCGTATACCTATTTATCTTTGTGCCTTTTAGCTTAAATGATGTCTATATCTCTATTATTTACTTCCAAGTATTCATAGAGAGTAATGATGTCATCTTCTCAGCCCTTTTCTTTGCTTGACTAAACATGCCTACCTCTTTTCTAATATGATCATTTCTCCATTCCCTCATCATAATAGGTCTTATCTGCACCTTTTCCACTTTGTGTCCACCTGTCATGATCCAACTGCATCATCTGGTTGAAGCCAGTACATGTACTTATAAGTCTTGCATATACCATTAGACTTTGAACTAGTTGTGTGTTTGATTTGGGGATAAATATTAGCTTTAATATTTTGGAGCTATTGTAGTGTTTAATGATAACACCGCACCTGCAAACTCCTTGAATACAGGTAACGTGGGGTCAAGCACAAACACACTAGTCCAATAATCTAGATTTGAAATTAGGCTATATGGCCTGTTCATGCAAACCAACAGTTTTTAAATGTACAAATTTGTTACAGATTAGTTTTATCAGTGTGATCGGCCTTTGTTTTCAATATTTTAAGTATTATATTTAATTTTAGAATTTTAAGTATTATGCTAGTAACAAGAAATAAAAAAATAAGTACCTATTATTTTAATTACATACTGTAATCACAGAACCTGTTAAGACTTCTTAAACAGTTTGAGATTTTAAGCATTTTTTTCATACCCATATGTTACATCCAGGGAGCTATTTGCTCACTTTTGCTAATTTTCTTTCTAAATACCTCTCTATTTATTATCATGACCAGCAGTAATTATAGACAAATTATTTTTTAATGAACACACTGGCGTTTCTTTACATTTTTACCATTTCACAACAGGCTACAATGAACATTATAGTAATAGTGTCTTTGTTAGCTGACTCCTTTAGGATGAAGTCGTCAGAACACATGGTAGGATAGTAGAACACCACGACAAAAAGAGAAAGCATTTTATTGAATTAATCAATCAGGAAGATCTCCTAATACTATACCCCCACCCCAACATCAAAAACCAGTAATTACAGTTCTAGAAAGTAACGGACACATAGCTTAATATAATGTAGGACTATTTACTCACTATGGACTATGTTATGTCTGGTCCACCTGGCTGTATACTACAGGATATGGTGATGTCTTGTGAATGTGAGCTCATCAAATATATGAAACTGCTGCTGTGAGTGCATGGGAATATACTGTCATCATCTTCTTCGCCTAGCAAAAGACAGAATTGGTATATTTAGCACTTGAGGTCAGCTCCTCAAGAGGAGTAACTTCAGTTGAGCTGTAATGTCTTACAAAAGTGAAAGATCTGGTCTTCAGACTGTATAAAATGTTGTCCCTTGTCAAAAATAATATACTACTAGAACTGAAAACCAAACTGACATGAAGTTTGTGGTCTACCAACTCTTTCCAAAAATTCAAAGTGATTTTCAGCACCTTAACAGTTTTAAGTTTCTGGCAGTTCCATAAAATACTTACATGACCCATAGATCTTTTGATCAATGAGGTATTTAACATAAATTTATCATGAAACACAGCTAATATACAAGCAACATGATCCATAAATACATCTCATTTACCAATGTGAAACCACATTAAATTTCAAGCACATTTAGCTTACTGCATTATTCAGGAGGGATATGTATGAGTCTGTTTAACTGGTGTTCCTTACATGCCAATTAATTAAGTATTATGAGTATGCAAGTTACTGTAAACTGTAAAGAGGGTAAGAAAAGACTCATTGTTAAATAAGTAAGTTGTGCCTGAAAGAAAAGCACAAGTAAAAATATTATTTTCTTCTATTTCCAAAACAACTCTTTGTTTACAGGCATGTTTTACAGGCTTGCACTCAACAATTAACGCAAATAGACACAGAAAGAGAAGACCGTTGAACAAGCTTAGTGTAAAAACTTTTATAACCATAAATTATGTATACTTTACAGTACATAAACACACAGGTATTTCTTAATGTAAAAATTACACAGATATGTTCTGTATAAACAGACATAAATACATACATATGCACAAGATACTTCAAGAAATTTTAACACTGGAATTGAAATTTAAAAGATTATCAGATAAACTTGCCATCTAAAGGTATTTTTCCCTTATTAAACAGCTTTGTCACTGCAATGAAGTATTATTTTAAGAAACTAAGTGAAAATATGACACGCAATATGTGCTTATTGTTTTTGGACTATTTATAATCTTCTATTGTTTGTTTTTTTTTAATACTATTGAAATCTACATATTCTTCACAAGAAAAATTGTCATTTTACCCTAGTTTTTAAGCGTGAATGGTTCATACACTATTTTGAATCACATTATTAAGAACTGTTATTCAAAGCAGTTACGTTTGTTCTTCAAAATTTTGCTTGACATTCTCAAAAATGTTAAGGAGACAGATGTATTAGAGAAGAATAAAAGAAATTGTGTCATACGCTCCATTCCCCTTTCAAAAAACATTTGCAATATATGTATCTTTTTAAATATAAATATGACCAGATTACATCATCATGCTAACCTCTGTTAATCACATCTGAAACTTGTTTGTAGGTAACATCTTCGCAAACTAGATGAATAAAAGAAAACTCAAATTAAAAAAAAAAATCTGCATGCTGATTTACTTTTTTTGTATATGTCCGAAAAGGAACAGCACAGACTACAGAAATAAAATTATCATGGCCTATTATAACAAATTAGGGACAAATACTTGAAAAGTGACCAAAACAACAGCATACACATGTGCACTTAGTACACGAATGAAAGATTTTGATCACTGATGAGCAAAATATGAAAGTAATTCTTGTTGTTGTATCCAAGAAGCAACTGAGGTGCAAAGCAGGGTAAAGTGTCATTGGCAAGCGTGTGTTGATGCTTGCTTGACACCTGGAAGATGAATTACAGCTCTATTAATTCAAGTTGGCAGATTGGACTTTGCAAGCATAATAGTGAGATAGCTTTCATGATGTGTTGAGCTGAGGGACTGTAACCCACAGCACTTAGGATAAAGCATTTTACAAATTATCTGTCAGTTGTCTGTCTGTCTTTCATTCTTTAAGAAATCATGCAGGATCCTTAGCTAGCACCAAAAACAATTAATTCCCTTTCTGTGTGGATTTCCTAAAAAACCTGTGATTCATCCAGTGTCAAGCATTCTTATAAGCTAGAAGCAGTGACAGAAATTAAAGTCCAGCTAATAGTATAAAAACTGGCATTAAAATTAGAACACCATTACTTCTGTGATGTAAGTGGTTTATCCAAATCAATAAAAGTATGACTCCTCTATACAGCTCATATGAATCACATACTGTAAATTCATTCTGATTATTTATCTGTATTGTCTTTGTTTTATCATTTTGGAAAACTCTGCAGCAGATATCTTAAGTACAAATAGCTAAACTAAACAGGAAATTCGGGAGGCTTACAGCTTCTTGATTTAATTGCATTACATGTCTATAAAGTAGAAAGCAATTTAGTCTGAAGTAGGACTTAGCATCTTTCCATTACAGCTTCTCAGCAACACTGCTGTTAAATTCTTAGCATTTGACATATTCTGGTTTTATAATTTCAGCAGAAAAAAATTATGTACACGTTTTCATTTTAATTATGTAGCTTAGGAAATGTCCAGTAAGCACATGATCTTTTAATTTCACAATCATTAACAATCAAAAAGCAACTTTTTTTTTCCCCATGATTGGTAAATTAATAAGGCACTGTGTTCTGAAATTACAGGCTGTAAAATGTAGGAAATATCACAACTTTCTAACATTATATTATCTGTATACAGGAGAACTGTCACTGTTTAATATATGTTAACAAGAACACCAAGCACTTACATTTAATTAAAGCTATACATCATTCTTGATAATTAGCAATAATTAAGAATTACCACCCTAAATAAGGCAAATAATATTATTTCAACTGAAACTTGAAGTCTCAATTCAAAAACCAAAAATAAACTCTTGGGAATGCAAATACACTATTATGCAAACTGTTTTCTTTAAGTATGATGTAATTTATGTAATGAAATAAATCTATGCTGTTAAAATATTTAGCAGAACTGAGAATAATGAGTAGAGATAGGATTAGTTTAATTAGTTTACTGAACTGCAGTTCTTATAGTGGCTAAGTGTGATATATTAGCTTTTGTCAGTTGGAATAAAAAAAGAGGTAATTAGTTCTCATTCAAATATACTGTTCTCTTTGAAGAAGGAATTGTAATATTTTAGCCTGCATAATAGAAAATAACACATGGAGCATAAAACTTTTCTTCTTCTTCCAAGAGTACATCTATGATAAATAAGAAGAAAACAGGAAAACCCTAAGTATTCAGGAATGTAATCTTGAATACATAGATTTAATTTACACTAGTGCAACTCCATGGATTCAAATGATATTACAACTACTCAAATTGCAGAAGTCCATTCATTGTTTATCTCTGCCAAATTTAAGAGTTTGTAACAAATTTTGTCTTTCTATTCAGCAACTACTTTGTTAGAAAATCCTGTACTGCTGTCCTAAATCAAGGCTTTCACCAGACTGACACAAAATTAAGAGGAGGAATGCGTGTCTCAATAATATTTACTGTTGAATCATAAACATATCCATTGTAAGGTCAGGTTCTAATTTTATTCCCATAAAAATAAGAAAAATAACACTTTACTGTCCTTTTGTAGAGTAAGTATCATTTCATAACCAGAAAACTACTTAATGGTAATTCTACGTTTCTGAAGACAGCTCAAGGAATAAAATATTTTATCCACCTTTTCAAGAACATGGTAAATTTGAATTTTCTCTATTAAGAATGGGAATATTATTCCGATCAAGCAAGATGAATGTATTCAAACTAGAATCCAAAGGCCCAAGAAATAAACCTTCTGTAACAACTGAACACACACACACACAAAAATAAATAAAAATTGTGGTAACACAAAGATGGGAGCAGGAGGAATACAGTGAAGTGAAAGTCTTGCAAAGCAATTAGATATATTTTTCAGTTAATACAACAAAAATGTTATGAATGGATCAAATTTAATTTCACTTTAAATAAACACTCCAAGAGGGGAAACCCTCTGCTGTAGCATACTGAAAAGCCTCGGGCATTAGTATAATAACACATGCCATCTATCATTTAATTTTCCTTTTTTTGGAACAGTATTGTTGCATAAGTGGGAGCTATTTAGCATTCTGGATTGCAGAGTTTTGACTATTCGATATTACAAGCTTCAAACAGTTCCTAAATTGAAATACAGCAAGTCAATCACAAAAGAGATGAGCTCTCCCACTTTTTATACCTCCCAGCCATACAGACTTACACATAGCACTTTACCCAGGAATTCATAATAATAATGAGAATATAAGAAATACAGCTTGTACTTGGATTCAATTAGAGTATTTACGTTGATGGTTTGGACTGAACAATAATATAGATAACTGAGCTCTGAGGGGTGCAAGAAACATAAAAGTCATACTAAGCCTTCACTCTCCATGTATCTGTCAGTGTTTCCTACTTGTGTCTCACTAACCTCTGACATTCACCTCCCAGATGATTTTGAAAACTAAAAGCCGTTATTGCTTCAAAACGGCCAACATGCCAAACTTTAGCTTTCTTAAAATATCACGATGTTATTACGTTGAGTTGTCACATTCCTATTAGGAAAGTGCACAGTGTTGCAATTTATGTATCTTAGAAAACCATCCCCTGTATTACTAATTGGCAAGTTGAAATATATAAAAACACCTCATGTACTACTGGTGCTGATGTTATAGAGTCTGGAAACACGCTTCTTCCGAACAGATAATGCAGGACGCAGAAACTGATAACGTGAAGTATTACACTGATCTTCTACTATTAGATTATAAGGAAGCTACATTATAGTAGTATTTGGAATTCTAAAAATCAGTACATTACTCATCGATATCATAACGAAGACAGGAGGGGGACTACACAATTTAATTTGCATTTTATAATTGTAAAGTCCAAACAATAAATTCAAAAGAAATGAACTTGCTGTATGATATAATGAAGATAATCAAATCAGAGATGATTTAATAAAACCCAAGCACACAGTTTGGTACTCAAGAGACTGATACATAATTCATGTAGTTGCCACATTCGGTCATTAGGTCAAATATATTAACTAAGTAGTAAGTTATTCTGAGAACTGGCTATGAAGCTAAAAGATTCTTAAACGTGAACACTGAGCACAGGAAAAGCTTTCTGTCTCATTTCTAGTTATTACAATAGACTGTTTACTATATGGTTAGCATGAAACTGCAGACTAAACTGATGTTTATGGTTTTGTATACATAATTTCTTATAGGCACTCATTCACCTCATCTCATTCCTCCACCCTCTAAAGGAAAATACAGTGGGCTTTGGACATTCAAAGTAAAAATGCTGAAGTCACTAGAAACTACACAGGATGATGGAATTCCCTTTATAGTTATCTGGTAGAGAGGGTGTGATACAGTATTGGCCCATGCATTACAATTCTAGAGATAACACTAATCCCCAGGTGCTGCTAGGAGCACTAACTCAACAAAGCTTTACTTGTTATCTATAAGAGAGAGAATGAAAGAAATAAAAAAAGAAAAAAATATGCTTCCTTTTCCTTATGGAGCTGCACAGGGATAAGGATGCAGTATAAGAGTATCCAACCCTCAGAAAATAATGACAAAGAGGTGGCCAGACAAAGTGACCCATGGAGAGATTCACTTTCTGCCTATTGAAAGTCTGAAAGTGAAAAGTAAGCCTGGCTAGGAGTCACTACAAAGCAAATATAGCACTAGCACTACAGTTACTAATACTGCTCCATTCCCCTCTCCGAGTACCGACCACCACCTAAGGGGCAGAATTTCTCCATTCATTTAAGGCTACAACAGTTAAGTGAGCTTCTCGCATCTCTGTCCCCA
Source organism: Ibidorhyncha struthersii (assembly GCA_013398815.1). Lineage (NCBI taxonomy): Eukaryota > Metazoa > Chordata > Aves > Charadriiformes > Charadriidae > Ibidorhyncha > Ibidorhyncha struthersii. The sequence goes on along the minus strand of VZSZ01006424.1, from coordinate 959,839 downwards.
CAAACCCACTGGGTTTGTATATTTTATGATGCCAGAACCAACTCAACTTCTGTGTTGTGCCAGAAGGGAAGGCAAGGCTAAAATTCCTCCTAAGAGTTAAGATGAGGACGGAACAAGATAATTATAAAGACAGAATACAATTAATCTTTGCAAAAAATCCAAAGGCTCAACTGTACAAAATATTCATCTGACAATTACAAAACCCCTTTCGACATTCTTTTGTTTTTTTTTTTTTTTTTTTTTTTTTTTTTTTGTTTGGGGTTTTTCTTTAAACATAAAAAAATAACCAAAAATTGGGGGGAAAAATTCTTAACAGTTTAGCAAGCTCCGCCTGCACTCCCCAGCACTTGCACCCACCAAGTATGTTTCTCTCTCCCAGGAATAATACATTCTGCTTCTTAAAACAGATCATCTACATAATCTATCTTAGGCAGCTTGTCAACACAAACATTTTGTCTGTGTGGGAAGAACAACTTTGAACCCTCAGGAAATCAAACCAAAAATTTAGGACTCAGAAGTACAGAGAAGATAGGATCACCTTGAGGGAATTAGTTGAGCATATCAGTGAATTATGGAAACCTGACGATTTTCTGCACTACGAATAGCATTTTGACTTCGTAGCAAATCCAGTATTATCCCACATAATACAATCTTGTAACAAAAAGGTGACGCAATGATGGCAAAACTGAACTGCGGGAACCTGTTCATGCAAACAAAGACCACTTGTTAACCGTACCCAGGTAAACTACAATCTGTTTTCAGTTTTGCTTTCATTCTTTAGTTTGGTGGAAGAAGGAAGGGTGAGTTTCCAACCATAAATCCTGGCAGTAAATCAAAGGTAAAATACTGCCTAAGCTGATATAACTGTATGATGTTACTGCATGGAATCTATTTAATACAACGTAAAAGTAGTTTCAGTGTCACACTCTTATGATACCTCCATTAGTGACAATGCTGTACTTTCTGGATTGAAGAACCCAAACTGGTACACATTAGACAAGATGTCTAATTATATGAATAAATATGAAAGTGGATGCTGATACAACACTAACAAAATGTAAATTTCTTAAATTTAGTCAAACTGTAACAGAAATCACATATAGTAAAAATATTCTCATATTTTTTCCAGTAATACACATTTGTTTATATTTATTTTATTGTAACAAATACAGTAATAATAATACGATCACACCAAACTTCAGTGAAGTGTGCATTCTTTGTCCATAAATCTGCACACAATGCACACACCAAGAAACACGTGTTAAGCAGTTGTTCATTAGCTCAGTTCCAGCACTCAGCTGATATCAGTGTGGCTGCTGGAACAAAACAGATGGACTCCATAACAGTATTACAGGTTGAAGGTCAAACTTGATTACAGTAGCCCCTTCTGGACTTCTAGCCTATGTATTTTACAGAAAACAGTTGAGCTACACTTAAATCACATTTCTTATCTGGAATTTATTCTGTATTCACACGCTTTCTTTTAAGATTATGAAAGGAACTGATTCAGCTTCTAATAACTGTTAAAACAGAATTGCTCAAAGAATCCCATTTTCTGTGAACTGAATTGTACAATGAAATTCACTGTAATGTAAGATGTGCCATAGTATCACCAAAGCTCTTAAATAAATAACCAGAAGACTTAAATATTATTTTCTTTTCTCCTCTTAACTTTTACTATATTAAAAGATACAAAACCTGAGAAAAGGTATCAAGTGATAGAAGAAGGGACTCAAGAAAATGTGCAATTCTCTGGGTAATGCAACTTGTGTGTAGAAGAGGAAGTAATACAATTAATTTAAAAGCTTTTCTTCAGGCACAGTTCATGCTTTCCACTGAACAGTCATCAATCGCATGACTCTACTCTCTTGTTTACCCACTGTTTTCAAGTCAGTATGACTGAGGATAAATCAGACTCTCATACATGAGCATGAGACCAAGGGAAAAAGCAACTGCACTGTTACGTATGTGCCTCTACAGAACAAAAACTCACAGCTAATACAGCAACACTTAAAACAAACACAGACATCTAAAAGCTAGATCTGTAACTGTTAGGGTACTTGCAGTTTTAGCCATAAGCAAATCTCACAACGTAGTCTCACCTTCAGATATTTCTTTAAACTACTTTCACTTACATGCGCAACACGACACAGATTATTGATTTTCAAATAAAGCAATAACCCTCACAATAACTAAATGATTAGAACAGTTGTTGCCAAACTTTTGGTGTCTGTGACTAACAGTGAGATATTTAAAATGCAAATCATGCCTGGCTGCTCAACTAAACTTAGCTGACTAGTAATTTGTTCAGACCACAAACACACATCCCTTAAACGCTATTAAATTATGCCATGTTACACAGTATTAAAATGTTTTCCTTAAAGCAGCTTGCTGTAATTCTTAAACAAGAATAAGCAAAAGAAACTTTAAGGCCGAGTTAAGAAATGTTAATGCCCATTCAGGACAAGAAATCAGTGGCCAATATACAGATTTTTTTTGTCCTCTGAAATAAGAAATAACATCATTATAATTTCCATGTTAAGAAACCAAACCAAACAATAAAAGTTGAATGTGCTATATTCAGTTTTTTTAATGATCTTGAGGATTTTTTTATTAAGTTTATGCTGATTTAAATAACCTTCTTGTGTAAATTGACTAAACTCAACCGAGGCAAATAAAAAAAAGACAACTGGCCCACTACTTTGCTGAGCGATGGAGACTTCTTTGGGGCTACCAGTGTCTTATGAGAAAAGCTAAGTGATCTTAGCTCAGTTTTATCCGAGGGTCATCCTAGACCCTTCTAAGACAAAACATTGCCTTTATAGTGCTGCAAAAGTGATGAAAAAATGGATCAGGTATGCACAGTCACGCTACATGTGGGCCAAGATACTCACACTTTCAAACAAGGCTGCTGACAAGTCTTCTGTCCTTAACATGCATTCTTGGCTGTCAGCCCATGCCCATCTGTCTGGAATGGCGCAGTGCCATACAAAAATTGCTATGACCCTAACTGAATAATATGGTGATGAGATTAGATGAAAAGTCCACTGACAACTACACACACAACAATATGTCCAAAATTACTCTTAAGAGAATAAACTTATCACATTTGCAAGATACTTTTCTCACAGAAAACAAATGTTTCAAGTTTCAAGACAAAACCCAGCAATATGCACAAAGCAAATATACAAGAATAAGTTTTCAAAGTCATCTGGACGTTTCCTAAAAAACTTGCTTGGAAAGATTTGCTCAGTATCTGCCTATTCTTTCAAAACTTGAAACTATGATTTCCATTTAAGACTACAAAAGAAGAACAGCTAAAGATTAAGATGATTCAGAAGTGAAGAAGTTGTATGTTCCTCCCTCTTCTTGTAGCACAGTGTTTCCCAGTAAAGCACAACTGAGCATCAAAGTTACTTCTGAGTCAATGGCACTTGTGAATTTTTGCCTAGGATATAGAAACACCTCTTCTTAACAGTAGCTATTACTCACTTTTTAGTAGAATTATTGCAAATTGCTTTCATTTCATATAGTCTTGCCAGTCATTCCTGCAGAACAAGAATGATTGTGAATTTAAAAGCACTAAAACGCGTCTTATATTTGTATCATCTTGCAATACCAGAACCAGACCACAGATGTACATGCTCTGGATATCTGTCACTCGTGAGGTGCTGTCCTTTTCTGTACAGGTTTTCTTGGAAAGTTATGTAGGCTGAGAATCTGCAAGTCTGAGCATGAATGGAAAGACTAGAAACTAGCAAGTACTTTCCTACTAGAAACTGCTTTAAAAAAACCTCCCAGATACCTACACATTCTGAGTGCGACTACTTTAAATATTATAAACTAGAAGGGTGTTCTGCAGAAGTAAATGCAGTTTCGGGCAAGCTTTATTTTGGTCAGCATTTTGCTCAGCATGCTTATAGCAATTCATATGTATCTCTGAGACTATATAAAGAGAGAATTTAAGAAAAATGAGACAAAATTTCTATTTGGATGGAAAATCAACATACAGATGATCAGTCTATAGGAAACCAATGTTTTTTTCCCATTGGTTCACTCCTACAATGGCTAACCTTCACATTTTAGCAGGTCTTTTTAGAAGTTTAGGATGTTTTAGAGGTTCAAACCTGGAATGAAAGGCCACACCACCCAAACAACACAATCGCCACCAATTGCAGTTATGATTTTACCTAAATTACACCTTTAGAAAGACAAATTGACAACAATTAAAGCAATACTATTTTAAGGTTTAAGAACCTTTAACTCCTATGCAATTAGCTTGCAAGCATACTTAAGAACTCAAACAAAATGAACAAATAAGGAAATATTTTTGTTTTGTAAGATTTTGGAATTTGCTATATATTTGAAGAATGTATATTCTCATGTCTCTAGACAAATATTTTGCCTAAATGTACTAATATGCAACTCCATATTGATTTTTGTACACTCAAAATTTCTGAACTTTCAGACAAAAAAAACTTCTAAATAATCCTAATTTCACTACTCTATCCAAAATCAAACCTGACTCCCAAAAAATACACATGTAATGAAGTCTCCAATATTCCTGCAAATTAAATACCATGTATTTGCATATAAGCACCTTAATGATTGCATTGTAAAACAGCAGAGAAAAATATTTTCCCCAAGACTCTTCAAGTTTTGAAAATGTCTAGTTTGTCAAAAAACTGTTGCAAAAAAGACAGCAGCATGCACTGCTGCATGGACTAAGAAGCTCTGAACCACAGAAGGCATCCAAATCTCATAACTGAGGCAGGAGAAGCTGAATCTCTCACAAGTCTGATAAAAGCATTACTCGAGCCCTTTGCATACTCCCAGACCAATGACTGGTGGCATACAACCACAGCTGGCATTACAGTTACAGAAAAGTGTCACATTTCTAACCGAAGCTTGGGAAGACGCTTCAGACTGCACAGAAAAAGCTATTATCAAGAATTCTAGAAGGCAAGTAGTAGTTCAAAGAGTCAACACACCCAACATCTGCATTGTTTTTTCATCTGTTTGAAGCTGAAAACTATTGCATGTCTGCTTGTTTTTCTCTTTAACTCCAACAGTTGCTTTTTGTTTTAATACCAAAACGCCTTATATCTCTAAACAGCATCCATTTAGCACCAGGTATAGCTTTGGTTCCAAGCATAAGAGGTTTCAATGCAAGTTCAGCATAAAAAAATCCATTTTAAATTTTGTTTTCACATTAATAACTGGACTTCCTTTTGCCCCAACAACTCACAAATGTCAAATAACTAAATAACACAGGCACAATAATAACCCCAAACCCAATAAAGAATAAAGTAGCCTTTCTTGCCTGTCAGAGGACCCCATTTTCTATTCTGAGCAGGCAAGCTGAAAGCACTGCTCTTCTGTCATTCCTTGACAGTTATAGACTAGTTCTGCACCTTATTAAAGATTAAGGCTTGCCCAGGCACTCTCTTTTGGCCATCTCCTGTCCACAGTCCAGCATTTATTACAGGAGAGCTAGAGATTAGTACCATATATTCTGCTTTGAAAGAATGCCGTACCTGAAAATGAGGCCACGTAACCAAGTGTCACAGAGCAATTCAAGAAGTACTCAATGAAAGAACACAGTATTTCACTTACTTTAATCTTTCTAGAACCATACCCTTTGGGTTACATATATAAATGATTTCTCTCGTTTAGATTATTTTTTGTAGATTCTAAAACATAAGGTAAAATTGGTAACACCCTGCCTTTTCATGATGAAAAACAGATCTTTGGTTTGTGGAAAAAAATTATGAACACAATTATACAAGAATTATAGAAGGCCCTATTATGTGTAAACAGTTGCTACCTGATTGTGGTCTGATGCAAGTATGTTACAGCAAAAATTCACAGGCTGAGCTACTATATAAGAAACCCATGCGGGATTTCCACAGAACACTGTGTCCCAGAGTATTTAGCAAAGACCTTTATAAACCCTCAATATTTCTTAAAGGCCACCATGAACAATCATCACCCAATTTTTAATCAAAAGCATTAGAAAGTCTATGTGACTCCATGGAACACTTAACACTGTCATCTGGACCACAGTTTGAAAAACTGTTTTATAAGATTAGCATTTTTAGGAGCACTGCTAGTTAATTCTAAACTGATGTCCTGACATTCATTGAGTATCATCACACATTTCCAGGATCCCATTTTACTTCCTCTAACTTTTCAGGATGTCCTGAAAAGCAATTGCAAATGGCCAAGTGGCAAAAATTGCAAATAAAAAAAACCCCCACCCCCACCCTTGCTCCGTTGCAGAGAGCTAAAAATAGAAAAAAAAAACTTTTCAAATTGGTTGTGGTGGTTTCACTTAAAAAATGTTTTGTTTGTGAACAGATAGAAAATGTAATTTCCTTGAACTTCAAATAGGAACTATTAAGTAGTATAAAATTCTATATCTTGCAGCAAACTTTTATGTAAACAAATAAAAATTTACAAAGATTACTGGAAAGGTTTAATGTACCTTCCATGGATGCTACATCAGCAAAAGTATGACAACCTGGAACTTATTAAAATGCAAGAAATGAAGGCAGCGAATTCTGCTTAAAAGAGTCCTTTTTCTTTTTTTTTTTTTTAATATTGATAATTCATGGGAAAGTCTGACCTATTCAGCCTTTATACTAAGGATGACGTTCATCCAGGATCTCAACCAGCAGAATTTCACTCAGCTAATAAGTCCATCAATAGCTTATAAAGAATTAGATAGATTAATGTCAATTTTAAGAAAGAAAACTTACCAGTCAACTCCCAAGCACTGAAAAGTTGAAAGAAGACTCCCTCTGCCCCAGTTACACATACAGTTACTTTGACTGTTGTGCACCAGGTGTACGCAGCCACTTTCGAAAAAGGAAAATCCATCAGAGCTTCTCAATTTTTAAAAAGTTCTAGGGCTTAAGACCAGCAACCCATGAAGAATGCTGTAAGCCCTACAATTCTACCCATTGAGACCACTGCAGCATACTCAGTCACTCGGGACAGCGAGAATGACAGAGAGTGACAGTGTACTGTTAACATGGTGTTTGTTGTGGTGGAAAAGGACCCAAATATGTTATGGACTGCACTCATAAGCTGGTAATGACAATATGAACACGGTCTGTTTGTTATTAAGACAGAAATTAAAACACTGAGATTCTGTCTGCTGAATTATTTACTACTCAACATGATAAGCATACTAAGATGTTATTAAAGCCTGTGTCCTGGGAACACAGGAAGTTCATTTATTGATAGGATATATACCAACACAGATTCAAGAGACTTCCTTCAAAATGCATGCAAAATTATCACCAGAGTAGTTTTCCAATACACTTTTCCTCAGAAAAGCAAATCAATATAGGCCTTGCCCAGCTAGCAATTTGGTGTAGGTTTCCAATAAAGCATTTGACAAAGCATTCAAGCCAATTAAAGACTACATTGTAAAAATAGTGACTAGTGACTGTGGCATCCTGGGGTGGGAGGGTAAAAAGTTAAACTGAGAAAGAAAAGGAAAGGAGAGAAGAAGAATATTCCACAGTTCGAAAACAATTATTTGCTATTGATGTAAAAATATCATTATTCTCACTACGAGTCAAAATGCATTAGCATTCCATCTGCCAATGCTGCAGCAACCATTTTTCTCCATTTCTGTTTGACCTCAAGCCTTTTATGCATAAATGTCAGGGCTCTTTACAATTAATCATGTCTACCACTGACTAATTGTGGACAACAGTAGTGCAATTAACACAAATTTGCTTCAAATATTCATGAACGTTCAAAAAGCATTCATTGACACAAGTGTTAACGTTACCTAACCACAAAAACTGACAATTCTTTCCTCTTCTTTTTCATGCAGCCTCTGCATTAGGAAGCTAAGTACACCATCAAGGGTGATAGCAAGATTAGAAAAATATTCTACCAATGCTTAAAATATGATTGCTTCAATGTTACTTGCTACACATGCATGCTAGAAGGAAACAAGCAAAGTAACAAATGCGAAAATCTTAATCTTAAGAGCAGGGTAATCCAGTGAACGTAAAAATACTGAAACATTTTGTGTAATAAGAAAAACAAAAATTTTCTTAAGTCTATCTTAAAACAATTTTTTTAAAAAATATTATTATTATTTCTAAACCCGATTTAAAGAAAAGAATCAAAGAAGTCTTTAAAACTTAAGAAACAATTAGACCTGAATTGGTTGTCATGATTAATTCTTAATACTGTGCCTGGTACTTTATTTGTATCCCACTAAGGAACTAATGGCAGAAGTCTCCCTAACCACAGAAAGCCATTTGTAAAGCCTGACCTAAACACAGCACATGTAACAGATGTTTTTTATTTTTTGTAATACATGCTTTACATTAAAGAATTTCTTGGACAGTTGTGCTATTTCTAATCAGGCCCCATGGCAAATATTCACCAACCCTCACAGGAATAAACTATTCTCACTTCAAACAATTGTTACAGTTTGAATCCAATTGACTCTAGACAAAAGTACTGAGATAATCAGCATATTAAAGCCAACACTATAACCATATGTTAATTATGTAAATGATTCATTTTAATCAGCTAGAACCATGTAAAGAGTTACAAGGAATGCAAATGTAGGGAGTTATTAAAAATCTCATTATTATTCATCTTGGTTCCATGCGTGAATGTATCCATCCAAACAGATGAATTAATAGTTAGATGAAAGATGAAAGAGCTAGAGGGGAAGTCTGTGGGAAACCATCTGTCTTGCTTCGTATCCCTCCCAGGCTTCAACCATACTGCAATAGCTACATGGAGAACGACCCCAGAGAAGAGCCAGTCACTGTCTATGCAGCACCTCAACCAGTAGTCAATGCTTCTACAAAAAATTTAGAAAAATCGCAACACTTCTCATCCACTCCCAAACTGATACCCTCAGTAGGTCCAGAAGGTGGAAAGGGAAACCTGAATATTTAGTTCAGATGAACTGCTACAGGAATGTGGTTCCATGCCGACCAAATATATACAGCAAGTACTAATTTATTTATACAAAGGTTCTAGAGTATTTTACAGACTTAACTAAAGAAAGCCCTCTTGCAATTGTCAATTAGATGTTAAAAGATATTCAGGGGCTACTATGATTGGAACCCGCATTAGTATCTGAACAGGTTCTCTCAACTTCAGCAGAAACCCTGTATGTGGGAAATACAGAAATCCTTCTAGCAATACTGTAAAAGTCTGTACTTTATCTAGTTCTTCCAAAGAACATGAAGTAATCGCAGTAAGTCTTATTCTTAGAAGGTTTATTTTTTAATTTATTCCATTCTCCCAGTTCCCTGTGCAAAGAAAATGAATCTACACAAGTACGAAGAAAAGTAAGGGTCAAATGCAATTTTCATTCCCAGTTGTACCACAATTTTTGTCAAAGCTCTAGATACAGTGCAACACCGTGTCTACTGTACAAGGAAATAATGATTAACTGGAAAAGGTAGTGTTTAAACCTACAGAAGAAATAAAAGGGTTAGTATGCTTAACGTGGGTAAGCACGCATTATGGTAAATCCACCCTGCAATTCTTTATAAATTTTAGATAGCATTTTATTTAAAATTAAAGATACAGTTTACTTTTTAAATCTTCGTTTAAAGCCAGCTCCCACTACTCTGCAAAGGAAACTCAAACTCTATAAACAAAATGTATGAAGAATACAATTCAAGTGTTTAGTCTATTACAACATTGGCAAATATGTACTTTTTCAATAAATTATTTTCGTTCTAATAGGGAGAGCTACCAGAAATAATTTTAAAAATGTTTGTCAGTTTTCAGAAGCTTTATAAAGCTTTGTTCTTCATACTCTAATTCTTTCATGTTTTCCAGCCTGATGTCTCCTAATGCAGTTTCAGTGGAATCATTCTATTTTTGATCTTTAATCCTTTTATATGTTTTTTCTTTGCTTACTCTTGCATGCCTTTGTAGTTTCTGTAATTGGGTCTTTGCACCATTTTAGCAGGGTTTAGCACTGCGCAGCTTGTCAAATTTAAGTAGAAGTGAGAAGAATCTATCACTGGTATAATAAATAAGCAAGTAAATTCACATATCACCAACCTAAAGTGAATGTTTGTCACAAAAAATTGTAAAAGGCAATTCCCCTCATTCTGCAAAGGCTAATGAAGCTTTTATCCATTTTGTAATCCAGAGAAAAATGCAATTGCAGAGAAAGTATTTTAGATCACTAAAAGTTTATTAAAAATGGCTACACATGTGCAGTGAAACAAGACTTCATTAATTTCTTCTTGAGGTGCCTGTGTAAATTCAACTTAGGGAAAAGTGCTTGACAGCTATGCAACTATTGACTGACATTCTTCAGCAAAGCTTCACTGAGTACAGAGGATGATTTAAGCACATCCTGGCGATACTAAACAGAGCAAGTGAAAAAAAGAGTATGCCTAAACCAACTGAAATAAAGAGAACTGGTCATTTTCAAGCACACAGCAAATCTTTGCTAATTTAAGAAACATTGTGAGCTCCACCGTACCGAGAAATTTCACTACAATCTTCAAGTATTTATCATCTTTACAAGCATTTTATCTGTTTTTCTGGTTCCTGGTGATATTTACGTTTCAGAGAAATGTTCATACAAAATAACTCATAATCTAGATACAACCTTAGAAAACAGTGCTGCATTCCAACAAGTCCACAGAATTTTAAATTATACCCAAGTCCTTTGTACAAGTCTCCCAAAGAACTCCACTGTTGAGGTATTTTAATTTTATCATGTATGCAACTACCTAAAAATCTGTCCCTTGAAAGGATGAAATCAGCTGTGACAAGTTTCATGAAATGAAAATACACGATACAAGTGAGGCTACAGGAGAAACAGATCTCTCCTCACATGCTCCAGACAGAAATCTTTCTTATATAATTAAATAGGCATGTACCCTTAGATATATACATGAGACAAAGCATAAAACATATTAAGCAAACTGAAAGGAATTTCCATGCTTACACTCAAGATTTTGTCCGCATTACAAGGATCACTTCCTATTTATGCAGGCATTGATGCAGAAACCAGAGGAGAGGGGAGAATGGCAAATTGCAGTGAAAAAAAGAAACTGAAGAAAAATTATACTGATAATATGATAGCTTTAATTTGCTAACATCTGGTTTATCATTATGAAGCTTATGCAGAAGAAATCATAACTTTATTATTATATTCCCCTCTGTTCTTCCATGATATAAATGGAAAATTATATACAAATATTTCTTTAGAAGTTGCTATTATCTGCATTTTGTGTGTGGGAGCGAGTCATAAAGGTACTATTTCATCTTTATATATTTCTTACCACATTTTGACCCTTTACAAGCTCTCCTCAGTGCCAGTCAGTGAGAGGGGAGAAAGATCTCATTCTTCTCTGAGGTTTCAGTAAATTCTACAAGAACAAGACTTGGCAATGGTCATCCGGAGGCCCTCAAGAAGGGCTATGAGGTTCCACCACACTTACCTCACTCCCTAAACCCTGATTTTCTAACTGCATTTATTTCTGCTGCGCACACCTCAACACATTAACACTCTTGTGAATAACTAAAGAAAAAAAGCAAGTCAGGCCAAGAAGATTCCTTAAAGCAGAAATGTGGTACATACGGGGTTTTTTTGAGTCACTTTATACAAAGTGATAAAAATAAAAACTGACAAATAAATCCCACTTTACTAAAGCTCATTTATTTTGCTTTACTTGTCTGTGTTTCTTAATCTCTCTGCTTTTCCAGGACCATTTATCTGCTTTTTCCTGATCACAGGCTATTCTTGATGCATGCCTCAGAGTTGCAGATCCTATCATCAATATTAACACAAGGGGAAAACATCAGGAAATCTGACTGTATTTCCTGAGTACTCAGATCCTAATTCAGGAAAGCACTTCAGCATTTGCTTTGCTGTAATTTCAGTGCCTTCTTGAACAGGAATGGTCCTAAACACATGCCAAAATGCCTTCTTTTACTGGAGGCTGTCAAATGAAATATGGATGAATTACTATTTGTAACATGTGACTTTACAGCACTGTGGCTTTAAAAGACCAGAAGAATATGTGTATTCATACATCATGTTTTGTCACCTATCTCTACAAACTTTTTAAAAAAAAAAGAGAAATCAAACATTTAAGATATTTCTCAAAATACCTAATATTTAAGATAATTCTCTAAAATACAGTGATGATTATCAAGGTAAAAGTAAATGCAGGTAACACAATGGTAGCATATGTGCATTTTGTTGACTGTTTTTGCTGTTAATCAGTTATCCCTACCAATAACACACATAATTACCGTTACCCACTGTGCTGAGGTTTCACTTTTGCTTAAGAGAAGACCATGCTTTTCTTGTATCTGAATAGTCTGTGGCTTTTCTGCTGCAATTTCCACAATGGTATCCACTCAAACAGTGGGTGTAACAGAAAGAGATCTCATGTCATACCAGTACAAAAAGCCACCCCTGGGCATTGCAGTAGTTAAATATGTCCTATGTTAATGTAAATGCTATACAGTAAAATGAGGTTTCTTCATACATTTCTGTAGTAACGGGGATAGGGGCGTTGTGACACTACTGTAAATAAACATACCCAGATGGAAGGATCTGGTGCTCCTGTTCCTTGGACATTCAGAGGCACAGAGTACATGCTTTCACAAAGCCATGCAGAGAAACTGATACTGCCACACATACAGCAGCACCTTCAGATCAAGCTTCAGCTGAGTTGCTGATGAAGAAGGGATACGCAAAAATCAATAAAGAGCTAGCTTGTGCTTTAAACATTTTTCTTCCTACTTCACAAAATCTGACAGCCAAAAACTGCAGACAAGGTTTCAGAGTGCTGATTATTTAAATAGATTACTTCACAAATGTCACTTTGCAAACACATAGGCAGCATAATTGCTGTTTCTTTCAACACTGGATCAGAAATAGACTCAATAAATGGGATGTTCAAAAAAATCCAAACATTTATGATTCGTTTGAACCTACTGTACTGTATCTTTTTTTACTGCTGCTCTAGGAAGCTTTTCTTAAAATAACGTGTTAAATCTCATAGGGATTATCCTGAAATGAAATTTTTAATAACAGCAAAATAAACTCATCCTTCACAGTGCTCTGTGTCTCATGATTCAGTGTTATCTCTCACCTCTCCTCCCCACTGTACATCTGTATCTACTAGCAAAATTTTATTGTCTCCTACTCCAATTTCAGGTATCTGAAGGAAAGTTATGCTTCATACACTATATTATGCTCTTCTCAAAAGGAGAAATTAGATACCTAAATAACTTTGTGGAACTAAAAAACTTATCCATTATGTCTTGCAACTATAGGAGGCTAAGGAAAACTCTAGAAGGAAAGACTGAAAGAATGAGGATTGTACTACCACAAGAAGAGAAGGCCGAGGTTGACATCACTGTCTTTAAGTAGATAATGCCCCCTATGAAAAGGATAGAAATAATGCATTTTCTGTATGCATTCTGCATAAAACCACAGTGGGAGGTTAAATTAAAAAATGGAATATTTTCAACTCAGACACTGGGGGGAAAAAAAAACACCTCTACTACAAGTGTAAAATGTCTGGAAAGGTTAGAGCGTCCCTGTCGTTCGAGATCTTAAGAACAAGCTTGACAAACATCTGTCAGGAATGACATAGGCAAAGTTGATTTTGCCTTCAGGCAGAGAAGTTGTTTACATGATCCTGCAAGGTGCCTTCCTTCCCTATTTTTCTCCATGTCTGTGATATACATCTCTTCTAGGAAGTGGTACACTTTAAGAGCTTCCTCATTTGTTTGTGGGTATTTTCCATTTTCCATCTTGCAGACAAAAAAACCCAGCAGGAATCAGTGGCTAGAAGCAGAAATAAAGAGAAATAGAGCCTTGCAATATCCTAACTGCAAGGGTAATTAAACATTCAAACAGTTCAGAAGGGTATCAATGAAACTGATGGAACCAAAATTACTTGGATGTTTAAAACAAGATTAAATATCTTCCAAAAGGTCTGCTTTAAGCCCGCCTCTGACAGAAATTCTGTAGTGTGTATATTCAAAAGGACAGTCTGAATTATCATAATGATTCTTCCTGGCTTGAACAGGCTGACAGGTAGAGCTCAGCCGGGTTGTGGTTAGTGGTGCAGAGTCGAGTTGGAGGCCAGTAACGAGTGGTGTTCCTCAGGGGTCAGTACTGGCTCCGGTCCTGTTCAACATATTCATCAGTGACCTGGATGAAGGGAAAGAGTGTACCATCAGCAAGTTTGCTGATGACACAAAACTGGGAGGGGTGGCTGACACACCAGAAGGCTGTGCCGCCATACAGTGTGACCTGGACATCCTGGAGACTTGGGCGGAGAGGAACCTTATGAAGTTTAACAAAGGCAAGTGTAGGGTCCTGCAGCTGGGGAGGAATAACCCCATGCATCAGTACAGGTTAGGGGCCGACCTGCTGGAGAGCAGCTCTGTGGAAAGGGACCTGGGAGTCCTGGTGGACAACAGGATGACCATGAGCCAGCAATGTGCCCTGGTGGCCAAGAAGGCCAATGGCATCCTGGGGTGCATCAAGACGAGTGTGGCCAGCAGGTCGAGGGAGGTCATCCTTCCCCTGTGCTCTGCCCCGGTGAGGCTGCATCCGGAGTACTGTGTCCAGTTCTGGGCTCCCCAGTTCAAGAAGGACAGGGAGCTGCTGGAGAGGGTCCAGCAAAGGGTTACTAAGATGATTAGGGGATTGGAGCATCTTTCTTACGAGGAAAGGCTGAGGCACTTGGGTCTTTTTAGTCTAGAGAAAAGAAGACTGAGGGGGGATCTTATCAATACTTACAAATATTTAAAGGGAGGGTGCTAGGGGGGATGGGAACAGTCTTTTGTCAGTGGTGCCCAGTGGTAGGACAAGAGGTAATGGGCACAAACTTGAACATAGGAAGTTCCATCTTAACACGAGGAGGAACTTCTTTACTTTGAGGGTGGTGGAGCACTGGAACAGGCTGCCCAGAGAGGTTGTGGAGTCTCCCACACTGGAGACATTCAAAACCCTCCTGGATGCCATCCTGTGCAACCTGCTGTAGGTGAACCTCCTCTGTCAGGGGGGTTGGACTATATGATCTCCAGAGGTCCCTTCCAACCCTGAACATTCTGTGACTCTGAGCATCTTTGAATTGGAAATCCCTCTTCACAGCAAAAAAACTTTCTTATCTAAATGTATATATTCACTTCCTGATTCTGAAAATAAAAAAAGACTATAATAAAAAAAAAATTTGGTTTTGTTACGTTAGAAAAATTGTTTTCATCAAAGGGCATGGAATCAATTTTTAACAAAAACGTTGTTAGAAAACAAAAGCTAACTACTAAACAAAGCCACAAAGTAGATACACTGTTTTTTTCTCCAAAGGCGTGGAGGGTAATTAACACCAACTACTTCATCTTATTTCTGAAACACAACTGCTATTTAACAAACACCTCAAAACCCAATAAATAAGTTTTACTTAAATTTATAACTTCTATCCTTCCCTGCAAGGAAACATACTGCTTAAGTGGAATTATGTATATATAGAAAAGAACAATGTGGTAAATGTAACAAACATTAACAATGCAATAGTATCAGTATACAGGATATCCACAGACAAATTAATTCTTTAGTCATTAAGTTAGGGAGCTAGTAGTAAAATGGACAGCATTTTAGACAGTCCATTTGAGAAACACCGCATCATTCTCAAGAAATCCTTCCACAAATACTTTAAATGCTTACCAGTATACACAGCGTTCCCTAAAAATCCCTTGGATCTGTTTCTGCAAATGTCTGATTCCCAGCTCACAATTTATTTTTATGGTGTGGATGCCTTAGGTTTTTTTTTTGTGGGCTTTTTTTTTTTTTTTTTCAATGGAACTGAAGAATGGTCCTCAGAAGAAAATTTTAATTAATGAAATGCAAAAGAAAGTTATGCCTTTCTAGTAACAGAGAAGTCTTCTATGTTACATAAAAAAGAAAACTTTACTAAAGCAACAAGGTGAGAGAAACAAGGGAGGCACACAGAATACAGGAAGTAAGAAACATGGGGTAAAAACTGTAACATTACAACCGTCTTATAGAATGGTATCAAGAAAATGAAGCACCGGGCAGCTTATTTGCTGTGTCAGAAAAGAAGAAGTGCTCAGAAACAACAACAACAAAAAGAATAACACTATGAAATATGGGCTTAAATAATTATGTAGTCTCGCTCTGACCCAGAACTACTTTTAAGTACTTCAGGTACTTGATTTTAACTTCTTGAACTCAGGGAAGAAAAATCTCTACAACGAATTCAACTAACAAACTGAAAATGTAAAACAAAGTGTCATGCCATCTACCCAGAAGCACAGTACTACATATTTATTAATATTTTGAAATAATCTCTCCCATGTTAAATAAGATTCACCAAAGAATCACTGGACTACCTCTTCTCTTCTTGATCTCCCATTTCATATGGGAACCAAGAGAATAAAAATACCTTCTCGGGATTTTTCTATTATTCTGCTACAGGAAGACTTTTATTAAAAAATTATTTTGCGCAGTTCTGTAATAATCAACCACTAATAATGCAAAAGATAAATTGGCAGTCAGAAACCTTCCCCCAGGAATATAATGACCTCAAGATGACTGCAAAAGAGCATATAAAAAATACATTTCACAGACACTTAAGCAAGACAATGCTTCTTGTGGACAAGTATCAGAAATAAACACATAGCCACCACATGAGTTAACATGCACAGAATCATTTTTAGGCACACGTAAAGGCCATACACTGCCCAGCAACGTTCTAGGTACTCCTCAAAAGTCCACCAGTTCCAGAGGACTAACAGAGAGATGCTTAAGACATTCTCTCTTACAAAAACAAAGCATATTTTTCAGAAAACCAGAAAAGTCTCACTTTCTTGCGCCTTTATGAAATACAGTTAACCATATATCATCATCTGCACGTGAGACTACAGGATTTCTCCCCATTTCTGCCATGAGTAAAGATAACATAAGATACTAAACCTTACTTATATCCATCTGAAGAGGAACTTAACAAAACCATTATGCAGAGAACTAAGGCTAGAGAAAAACAGGGAATGAGTATTTGCAGATTTGCGTCTTATTACAGAAAAATAAGACTAGAATAGCAGACAGGTTTTAGAGTTCTCTTGCATGTTTCAGTGAAAAGACTTACAGCAACTTACAGATTCTTTTTAAGGACCTGGCACAGTTTTTTCCGTTATTAAAAGACAGGCATTACTCAACAGGATAGCAATGTCTGACTTGCATTTTTGTGTCGTCCCCCCCAAAATATAGAAGACTACTGATATGAAACACCCACTGACATTTTTAGGTCAACATGCTTTCATAGCATCTATATGATATTCTGATACAATAAAAATAGTCAGTCACTGCAATTTTTTGAGACACCAGGAAGGCATGCTGTTCCGCAATGGCCAACTATAATGTGTTCAGGTACAATACATACCACAAAATGTAAGAGTGTTTGGTTCTCAGCATTTTTTTTTCAACAGTAGATGCTATCATATAATCGGAAATGACAATTCCTACTCTGTGCATAAACATGTCATACGTGATTTTAAAAGTTTGTAGATCTACAGTGCCTTCCCTCCCTTCACTACCAGTATGCCTCTGAAATCAAAAAGTAACTCACATTTCAGACATAATATGCAAAAATGAGGGAAATATATCCCTGCAGTCATCATGAAGAGTTGCCTTCATAAAGCTGATTACAGTGACAATTAGACTGAATGTGGTACATAACAAGGCATAATATCACAAGCGTTTTAAGTCAGTTGGCAACATAATATCAAATGCCACTCAGAAATCAGATTTCAAGTGTTAGCATCCCTGAAATGCATATGAAATTTTCTCATGGATTGAAAGTTTCTCTTAAAGATATAGTTTACAGCGCAGCGCATGGAGGCACAGACTCAGAGCTGTCAGTCAGGTCTCCTTATGTTTTTCACACAGTGACTCTCAAAAATCTACTACAGATGAAAGTTAATATAAACTGCCTTCTTTCAAATCTGTGCTTCCCTGTTGGGAACATATTCAGCAGACTTGGCTTACAGTACAGGATGTATATACTGGGCTTAATTGTGCCTAACAATCATCTTGGCCAGTGGAAGGCATTTTCAGACGGGAAATGTGTATGAACATCTGTTATGTTTCCCTATGCCTGATTTTAACTGTTCCTTCATGGAGGAAGGCATAAAAATCAAAGCATTCATTTCTGCCGTAAAAAGACCATGTACTGTGCTGGATTGACTGAAGTGAGTATGTCAGTTAAAAATGGTACTCAGAGAATCCTGCAATGGATTTATTTCATTTCCTATAACAGCAGCGTTCAAAAGGCTTGAGTGTGTTTTAACAACTTATGTCTACAAAATAAGTCACCACCGGAGCCAGGCAAGACAGTTTCCCAGTACACGTTGACTAACGCTATAATGAAACCGATCCATCTATTTATTGTTTTACAGAATTAGTTTTGAAAAATTTCTTTGAATCATCAACAATTTTAGGTAACCTTTAGAGGTACTTAGAAGTAAATCCTTACACACAATATTTTCTTTCATTTTGTATTTAAGATTCTGAATGAATAAACAAACATGGAACTACACAGAGCCATTTCTGCAACAGCAGACTTTTTAAAAAATGAATGGCAAACATAAGAACTGAAAGAATCAAGTAGGGGAAAGAATCAAGTAGGAAGAAAACGATTTTTAAAAAGTAATAATCAAAAGTGTAATTTATCCCTGTGTTCCAGAAGGGGCAGGTGCTCCAATTACATTTAATTTCCAGTAGTGAAAGGAAAACTTGTGCCATCTTTTCCATGTTCATCTCAGAACAGACTCTTGCATGACTTGTCACAAGAGAACATGCTAGATTGTTCAGTCTCCTTGGTCTATCTCGGGACAAGGTAGAAAAGATTGCTGCACTTCTGAAAGCAACATTCATTGGAACGGAGATCAAATAGTGAAACCATACTCAGTAGCTTGTACCTGAATAAACAGCTTTCCAATATAGGACAGTTTCCAGGTACCACAAACGTAAAAACCACTTTGTATTAATTAGTTACTACAAATGAGTAGAAATTATTTAAGATACCGAGGAGCAAGCATTTTCCAGTGTGGTTCAGGCTCTATAGAATAAAACTTTGTTGAGACTGTTAAACTGTTCTCATGGCTTTCTTAAAAATTTGTATTTTCTGTTTTGTATACAATCAATCAGCATTCTCTTACATCCTGGTTTTTGATGGTTCTAAATAGCATTTATTTTTTTGAGTTGCTGGTGTTTTTTTGGTTTGTGTGTTTTTATTTTAACTTCAGTTATTTTAAAAAAAAAAAAACAAAACATTTTCATTCTACCAGGGCACTGAAATACAGTTGTAGTTGTTCACCTCCTCTTTGTACCACAAATGTTACTTTTAATAAAATTTATTCAAATAATGTTTGTCAGAACAATTCCAAGTCAAG
Organism: Ibidorhyncha struthersii; assembly: GCA_013398815.1. Taxonomy (NCBI): domain Eukaryota; kingdom Metazoa; phylum Chordata; class Aves; order Charadriiformes; family Charadriidae; genus Ibidorhyncha; species Ibidorhyncha struthersii. The sequence goes on along the minus strand of VZSZ01006424.1, from coordinate 940,375 downwards.
GAGAACCTAGAAAATGCGAGCTTATTTCACTAAAAATAGGCTTTTCTGTATTTCTCAAAATACTAACAATTTATCTCAAAATATTAAAAAATTATCTCTAGTCTCTTTTTGCACAGACAAGATCTAATACATCAAAGAAACAAAAGAAAAAAAATACTAAAAAGCTTGACAAGCACTAAACCCACTCTCCCGAAAATAAAATAAAACGAAACCTGGTACACATAATATCCAACACTTAAGGAATAAAGAACTGTTTTGCACAAGGGAGTGTACATCTTCAAACTTTCTTTCAGATAACTGAAGCAGGTCCCACCTTAAGCACTCAGTTCAGCATCCAACTGAGCCTAATCACCTGAGTCACACTTAGAGAGAAAAGTTATCTCTAGGGAATAAGGAAGGATTTCTCAGGTTTATTAATTCACTAAAAGCATCACACTGAGGCTAGTAGGGAAAAAAAGAATGATTCATTCTGTATTATAATCTACAAGATCATTCACAGATGCAGGAAGACCCGCTTTCCCTCACCTCTAGTAACCTTTTCTTTCTCAGCTAAATATCATCTTTCTTGCTTCTTACCAACTACATGGGTATATCTTTTAAAAAGCCTGACAGTGTTGGTTTTGTGGTGTTTTTTTTTTTTTTTTAACCTGTTCTTATCGCTCTGTGGAATTCTCACCTATGCTCAGGTTCTGATTTAATATAATTCCAAGATTTTTCTCCAGGATGGAAGACAAGTAAAATGTCTGGAAACTCACTTTTTGCCTTTTCTTGCCTTCAAGTGTTAACATGCTTTGGTCTCAAAGTATTTGAAACATACTTGTGTGTGGTACCACTGACAGTAAAAACAAAGACAGCTGATGCACGGCTGCACAGTTGCTGGTAACTGTCAGAGACACCTATGTATCTGCATTTTGGCAGCAGCTCTCTTACCTGGGTTAGATGTTTTGCAGTTTACATATCTAAGATGGATGGAGATGCATTTTACTGTATTTCCTAGATAGTCAAGTGTTTCAGAGAAAGTAAAGTGTCATAGACATTTATCATACTAAAACGATATATAAAAAACCTACCATTTTTTCCTCCATTACATTTAAATTCTACTAATTAGCATACAGGAGAGCTATCATACAGGAGAGCATTACATGCTTTTGAAATAGTATGGCAAAGTAAGGACAGAGACATAACAGAAGTCTACTACTTCTAGTTTTATAAGATGAAAAAAACACTGGGTGAATGATCATTTCACCAGATTTTGAATCTCTCAGAATTTAAAGCAATTTTGAAAAATTAGCATAGTTCAGATCAGTTCACTGCTTTATGAGTATTTTTAGCTTTATCCTAATAAGTAAGCTGCTTTTACTTAAAGATACTTTCCAATGAAGTCTGAATCACATTTCCTTGAAATGCACAATTTGCTTTATTTAATTAAAAGGTCTCACACAAAATCTTAAAAGGCAGAATATGAACCATTCTGACTCTTGAATATATAGGCAAGAGACATACTTTCTTCTCAGCTTGATCAGCAATAAAACAATACATAGATGAAAAAAATAAAAGACATTCTTTACTGATGTAATAAAACTGTCAGAATTAAAGAGGATTAAGTCATCCTCCAAGATATCTAGCTCATGTATCTCTGGCTACTAGAGGAAGAGAAGGAACCGGGGTACCAGAATTTACCCTAATCCACAATAACCTGAATCTCATGAAACACAAGTGGAAGCTCTGACACAAATAAATGTACCTGGATGAAATTCTTATTATCTATTTAGTGTTCTTTACCTGTCACTACACTAATAAAAAACCCCATTTTTTTCAAATTATCTGCAAATGCTTCTCATGCACATAAACTTAAGACAGCTGCGATATCTAGCTAGCAAGTATTTAGCTAATTGGACTGATTCCATCAGTCTTACCTAGTATTAGAGCAGTTCAAATGCAATCCCCAATTACTTCGTCTGAAAGTATTTGTAGTTTAAATTATGATGTCCTTATCATATTTTTTTCCACAACCTAGTCTACTGAAATAGGCATTTTATATGTTTTAACATCACCCTCTTTAAAGCCAGGTCTGAGAAAACAGTTACCTGCATACCTCAGTTAAAAAAACAAGCAAGTAAACAGACAATATAAAACAAAAGATATATTTCAACTGGGTTTCTAACTTTAGCTCATGTAACACAAAACTTAGAGGGCGAACAGGTAAAATATTCAAGCCAAGTCTACAAAAATAATTCCGTAATGTTCTGTATTTAGATATACAAACATATTTTGATATCAGTTGTATATCGTTCTACTGAAAGCAACAGAACTTCGAAGTTTTATCTCCTGGCATAATCTGGCCATCAGAATTTTTTTTAGTGATAATTATGCATGAGTCAGGGAAAACAAACAAACAAAAATCAGCTGAAATTCACGATCCTTGGAAATAACCATATCAGCTTGCTGGCTTCTAGTTAGGGAAGCCAAATTTGACAATCTGCTTTTGCAGCGAATCCAAATCTTAAAAGTTTTGTTTTATTTAGTGGATGAACAAATAAATAGAACCTGTCCTAATGAAAGTTATTTTATCTGCGAAAACTATTCTGTTCATACAAACTCAAATATCCTTTTATTTATTCCATTTAAAGTACACTGCAGGAGCTGCAGACATGAAGGCCCCTGATCTACACGTTTTCCTGCGATACCAAAACACTCCACTGAAGTGTATTAGACAAGACACATGCTAGTGACCATAATTACATAATTACATGTCTAAAATTCACTAATACTGATATTACATGCAAAAGTGGGAAAAGTTAGGCGTCAGATGAAAACTTTTGCTTTTTTCTGAGCTCAGAAAGAAGCCTTGACTATAACACAACATTGACCAAGCTGACAGAGTAACAGGTAATGCCTGACTCATTCAGACAATACCCATTGATTTCTGAAATAAAGGCTAGTGAGTCAAAATTATGCACAGATGGGCGGAGAGAATAACCACTTGTTTCTTAGTCAAACTAAACTATTTAGGTAGGCTATCCTTATCACTAAAAAAGTCTTTTTCATCAATGCAAAAGACATTCTGTGTCATTGCCCCTCCCTCTGCAGGTATTTTATGATATCTGCACTTATTAGCATGAAACAAAATCAGGTTAAAAGACAATAAACTCTTGCAGTAGCAATAACAAAATACTTTCAAGCTGTCTGTAGCCTCTTGAGCAAATGACAGGTTTCACAGACAACACGTTGGCTACATTGCTTTATCCATGTTTCAAAGAGAAAAAAAAATCTGAAGCTGTATTTCCAGAGGTTTAAACACTGATAACTGAAAATGTTTGTAAAGAAAGTAATAAAGACCACATCCATCACTATCACATCCATCCACCTTACATCTCATTGAAAGCACTTTTGATACAGAAGGGAGAAAACCTTTGCAACTCTTAGAGACAGAAGAAATTTTAGATATACTCTTTCAAAACCAGAACAAAATACACTCTCTCAGATGAAAAGTGATTGCAGCAGTAAAACATATTAGTCCTCCACACAAAGCGCAGGGAGTACAGTACCAGTACCAGAGACCCTTCTCACTTGCAAAGACAGAAAACCACAACCAAGCCAGAATAAATCTGCACCTAAGGTAAATCACCTATTTACTGCATTTCAAATAGGCAATTTGGCAAAGGTAAACAAATTATGCACTGCATTCCACTAGATCATAATCTAAAAACAACCCCAAAACAACAGTACACTACTTCAGGCAACATGGGAAGAATTAAAACCCCTCATAATTTCTATTTCAAATGCATTATTCAAATAAACCCTACTGAATTACAAAAGCCTTTTTAACGTAAGGTAACACAACATATCCACAACATTTTCTGAAACTGGACTGCCAGAAAGTCAGTGCAGTTTTGCAGGTAGCCTAACACACTAGCATCTACAAGTATTCTGAATGTATTCGCTGCTAGCACTTCCCAATACTGCACTAAAACAAGGATTTTTACAGATGGGAAACGATGGAACTGTGAAGAAGCCGGCACCACTACTTTTCACAGCATATTCTAGGCAATTCTCTCACTTAGCCCTAAAATAAGATTCAAGTGTCTCCAGATTACCACTTTTCCAGTTGTCAGTCAAACACACTAGTTAACTAGTTATGGAAAATCAGATGCACAGATTTAATAAAAATATTTTAAGAATAATTTAAGCTTAAGAATAATGTATTTAAAAGTACGGCAATTCCCAGTTTATCAAAACAGCTAATCAACACCCATCTATTTCCTACTTTTCTTCTACCCACCCACCCTTTACCACCACACAAATAATTAAGCAAATAAAAGTAGAAAAGGTTAGCTTAGCTGTCTGAAGCCTTTAACAATGAACATAAGCTTAATCTCTCAGAACTTAGAGCTTTTCTGATCACTAGGCTAAAATAAAGGCATACTTTAAAAAAACCCGACCATATTCTGAAAAAAAAACCATCTTTTTTATCTTAAATAGCGCATTTTGTATTAAAACAGAACTGTCTCTCTATTTAGAATTTTCCAGTAGTTTACTGAAAATTCTAAGTAATTTCAATTTTATTTTTTTTATAATCATGCATATGAACTCCTCTTTCTCTGCTAAATGGAAATTGAGCCACCTAAACCATCCCTGTAATAAATAAATTAGCATCCATCATTAAAATGTCATATATTGCACATATCACTTGTGCACTTTGTGATGGGATGAGGGGTAATGGTTTTAAACTGACAAAGGGGAGATTTAGATTGATATTAGGAATAAATTCTTTACTCAGAGGGTGGTGAGACACCAGAACAAGTTGCCCAGAGAAGCTGTGGCTGCCCCATCCCTGGAAGTGTTCAAAGCCAGGTTGGATGGGGTTTTGAGCAACCTGGTCTAGTGGAAGGTGTCCCTGCCCATGGCAGAGGGGCTGGAACTCTGATCTTTAAGGTCTCTTCCAACTCTAACCATTCAATGATTCCACGATTTCAAAATATTTTATTGTAATCCTAACATTCCAAGTATCCAGAGCAATTGCAAAGATTGCAACACTCAAAGCTAACACGAAGACATTTAACTTCTTATTCTATAAAACAAACTACTCTTCTATGAATCACAAAATAGTTTTTTTTGATGCTGCACTTTGTAATTTTAATGATAAACAGAACTTTGTTTCACATGTTTATTCTGAGAACATGTAAGACGGTACAGTAGCACACAGCCACACTTCCTGACACTAGGGCAATGGTCCCACACCCTAGCCAATGTAGATGGACATTGTTCACATGCTACCCTACTGACCTCACTGCTTATCTGGATGTAAGGGTTCCCCCATGGGAATCCAAAGACAAAACTGGGACATCAACCAAGGGCAGGATAAGAAGTCTTTTACTGGATTGCCACTTAATCCTCTATGGCATTTTTCTAATCTCACCTGCCAGGAGAAACAGCACTACAGTTTTGACGCAAAGCAGGCCTTGCTGTCCACAGTATATGCAGCTGCTGGCTTGCATGCCTGCTCTAGTCCTCGTGGCAGCGTAATTGTGACAGCCTCTGAAGCCGCCAGTACATCTTTTGTGCCAAGTCTGAAAACGTCTCTCCACCCCTATGAGGCATAATGCTATTTATGCATCATTTGTACTTTCATGTGTTTTTTTCCTTCTACAATTTCACCCAGGAGGAAGAAGGGAGAGGAAAAGATATTTTATTTTGATCATTTAAAAATGTATTAAGAAATCATAGGAGATAATACCACCATCATTCTAATACCTTCGTTTGAAGGTATATTTATTTATTGGAAAATAAAACTAAGTTTGCAAGTATATTTAACATAATTTGATAGATTTTGATGTATCTGTAACTCTAAACAACTACCTTCTCTCTCTCCAAGAATGTATTCAATTTTTCATCACGTCACTCAAACATATGATCTCTGTAAGAGGAATACAAATCTTCGTAACAGAATAATACATGCAATTGGGAAAATATACATGGCTATTTATCTGAAGTGTTTCCAGAGATACATCTACAATATCTGCCCTTTTTGATTTGTCCTAAGTTTCACGCTTCACGCCAGTACTCTATAAGAGGGCGTGACAAACGCAGCCAGAGGATGTAGGATAGAGTTTACTGATGAATTTAGGAGGAGAGGCTAAAAAAGGCTGCACATACACAGCATAAAATAATAGCCAGCGCTTGAAGGTGCGGAACCCCTGAAGACTAACGGTCCTCCACAGAGATCTGAGCTCTCTCTTGCTCAACCACACAACACAAAACATGAAAAAAAAACCCAAATGGTCCCCAAATCTCTACACAATACTCTACACTGTTTTCATATGCAATCTTGGTGTAAATCCAATGGGAAACCACGGGGAATCCCTAATTAGAAATACATCTACTTTCTGTAGAAATCCATGCAAATAAATAAATTGCAATCTTATAAGCCTCTAAAATATTAAAACAGCCTCATATTTGAAAATACTTCAGGGTTGTGGCTCTCAACCCGCAATCCAGTAAAAATGTTTGTATAATCAGTTTATCAAGGCATATTTTTGAAGAAAATTTCCATTAAAGTTCTGAACATTATGTAATTACTGCTTAGAAGAGGATGATATAAATGTCTATCAAGTGTCCTTTACATTATTTATTTTGGATAGTTAGGTTTACTCTAAGAGACAAACAATAAGCATGCTACTATCATAAGCTGACTGCAGATTCTGCAAACGCAGATAAAAACTTGGGGTGAGAAAGTGGTTAAACCATTTAATGTTCTAGTTCACCCACTGAGACAATAACTCAAATATTTGTTTTGTTTCCAAAATGCAATTTTCAGGTATGTCATTAGGGAGAGGGAGAGGAGAGGAGACTAGAGAAGTATCCATACAAAGAACATTCTTCAATTGTACCTGTAAACATACCTATTTTCTTGTAGAACAATTCTTACTGCTTGACTATTTTAGACCTATGCTAATGGAGTAGCATAGGTCTGAATATATCTTTCTAAGGAAAGAAAGAAAAGAAAAAAGGAAAAAAGGAAAAAAAGATTGAAATAAGGCATCCCGAATTTTCGAAGGGCCCTTTCTTCTAATCTATCTGCTTGGATAATGTGTCCAGAGTGGCATTTTGTAATGACAGCAACTTTCCAACAAATCAATAGTTATTTAATTCCCAACAAGCTCTCGAGTCCATTAAACCTGATTACATTCACCCATTTCAGTTGGGTGCAGTTATTTTTCCTACACCGGCACTTAATCTATAACAGGAACTTATGAGAACTTTCAAAAGCAATTTCAACATCAATCAGCATAGAGTGAAAGGCACGATTTGCTTGTAATTATTTATTGGACAGGATGGCACAGGGTCTGACTGAGCTCTAGCGTCCGACCTTCACCCCCAGATTCTAATGGATATGAAGGCCTGCTTGATGTGCTCCAGTGTGCTACTGTGTCTCACTGCATAAAAAAAACAGCATCAGCTTGCATGTCCCAGAAAACAGTTTTTCAATACCTGATAATGGTCACTCTGCAATGCCATATTTCTGTTTTACACATATGTTTCTGATATTAAACCTAAAGTGCAGAACACAACTCACTGTCTTTAATTACTGAATGGACCTATATGGGAAAAACCTGTTTCATGCTGTGATTGCCCCTCTATGCCAGCTAACTGTTGTAGTAAAGCAGCACAATGAAAATTTGACTCTCCTCCACAGTTAATTTGACTGATCACTAGCATGACACACAAATGCTGTAACAGACATGTGTCTCTCTTGACCCTCTTAAGGCATAGTATCTACCTACTGCCATTTATAGGATACAGGGTTTTTTTGTCAATGCTTGGAAATGTTACTTATATTCTTTCTTAATGTCTTCTAGTACTATAAAGAACGGAATACTTTTTGCTTAATTAGTGTCTACATGACCTACTCAAAATCCTGACAGCAGAAAATTCAGTAGTACCACTTCATAAAAATAAAATAAAATCAAAACCAGACAACACAACAACAACTAGATCTAGAAATTGCTAGCTAACTTCTAAAATACAGAACTCTTGCCCTGAAGCAAGATCTTACACTTTCAGGGCTCAGAAGAATTAATATGATGTGCATAAATATTCTGTGAAGGTGATATATTTCTATGCACACAAAAACACAAACCCTTTTAAATTCAGTGTGATGCATAACATATGAATTAATGCATACTTAACACTATTCATATTCGCTGTGCTAAAACACTTAACCTAAACACATCATGGTAAGTTACTTTGTCTTATGACCTGCCGTGGGAATGCTGACTCCCTCAGAAACCTAGAATGGATAGCAAATCCTCTGCCCTGTGGTCAACCTCGTGAAGCAAAGGCATGAATGTTAAACAGCAGACAAATCAATACAAGCAAATATAGCTCAACTACACCATTTATTCAGCCATGAGAGATGTCAATACACAGATTAGGGTGATCCATCTTTTTGATTTCCTACTGTCTTCTCACTGACTACATGAGAGCTTTTGCCTGTATTAAAAGTGTTTGCTTTCTCAACCATAAAAATTCCAATTATTACTCTAAGTGCACTAGAGTTAAGTTGCTTGTTGGAAGCGGCCTTGCATTACCTGAACAAGTCCAGCGAAGTATGGTGCTGCCGGCAGAATCATTGGCACTCCATATGGATGTAGCAAAACTCCTTGAGACGACAACATGGTTTAAGTGATAGTATTACTCCCACTAAAGCTAAACACATCAATTGAAAGTTAGGGGAAAATCTATATACCAACTTCTTCCAAACTCAGAGCTAGAACCAAATAACTTCTGTCAGGGGCAAAGCCCACATCAGCTGTAAAAAAAAGAAAAAAATTGACGTCAGCAACTCTTAATGTTAAAATTTTCTTCAGAGACAACAGATAGAGACAACAGCTGCAAACCTAACTCTACCAAAAAAGGAAGGTGCTATTTTGGGATCAGCTTAAGCAACATGACTAACCAACTACTCTTTACCAGTTCAGGTTTTTAAGTACTATACACATACAGATCAAATTCTGTACAGATCTACCAATTAGAATTAATTTTTCTATCAGTTCTGGCACATACATGACAACAGTTACATCAGAAGCCGTTTAAAAAATAATCAGGCTTATCATGATTGCGTAAATAAATGTTCCCCTGTATTTATAAGCTGTTAAATGATATTCATGTGAGAGTTTAAACTTAAGTCTGTTACACAGGATACATATTTTTGATTCATCATATTTTTGTTGCTTATTTTGAATATTTGAGCTAACTAATGCAAGCTAACTAGTTCCATTAGCATAAATCATATTTTAATGGCTTTTCCAACCTTTCACATCTACGTTGTTACATTTATCATAGCTTTTCTTCAAAAAGAACAAATTTGGAGTATTTCATATCTGTTCTTCAGTTAAACTTCCAGAGACAAAAAAGAAAGTTTTAGGCTGTTTTCCCCTCTAAACAAAACAGGTTTGCTTTTTAACGTACTACTTGCAAGACATTCTCTTCAACAACTAATCATTTTTACTTCAGACAAAACAAACTTAGTCATTAACACCCGTTTCATGTGCGACGTATCTTCTATTGCAGATATGACTAATGACAAGAATTACAACTGTGCAACATTTTTTTTAATTCAATAAAGAATTAGTTAGGTCTTACAACTTCATGTTACAAGTAAAAAAAATAAATCCTCTCCTACAGTCTTTGAATAACCAGGGTGCTTCACGTCACTAATTTCAGCTACTTGATTTTGTTGCATAATTACTTTCCCAGATAACTAATTGCAGACAAGATTTGATGCGATACTCAATTATTTAATGTCACATTTTGACCATCGTGAAAGGTTTTCAGTAATTGATTCTCACGTATCAAGGCAGCCATGTTGCATGATTTAGAAATCTGCCTTAGCAGCTGCATGTTGACCCTTGCTACTATCAGCCTTATACCATTTCTAACTTTAGATGTTGAATTGCGACCCTCTATGATGCTCTTTTGAGAGACTGCCAATGAGGACAGCAATTGTCACATGATAAAGTGATGCTTACCTAGTTCCATCTCCTGTTATAGAATCGCTTCAGTTTTCTGTTGGGGATAATGCTGTTCACATTGGTTGTCTGCCTAGGCTTAGCTATTAATCATATTTCTTGCTCTTTTCTTATTAAGGAACAGAACCCTGAAGTTTAATTATTAAGTACACAGTGGGCTGACACATCATGGGTTTTGCCAAAAGATTTTCATAAATTCCAATACAAAACCAATTATTAACTTTCATATGGAAATACATAAACACAAGGTATATATGAGAAAGCGAGTTGCCATTACAACTCATTTAAAAGCATCTCATTTCTAAAAAAAAATTCACTTTAACTATTACCTCTTTGTTTGGTCTAACAAAGTGAGCTGCATTTGAAGAGAAAGAAGATCTCTTTCACCTAAGAATGGAGATTATAAAATGGATTCTGCAAGCTTTACTTAAACGACTCCAGCGGGACAACTGACATACATAAGGATTGTTAAATCGCTCTGTAAAATACCCAGTCGGTTTTTGTTTCAGCATCTATGTACTTGATAAGATGTTAGAAAACCTAAAGAGCAAGACGATTTGTACAGGAAGGCACAGGCTCAAGGGAAGCTTTTCTGTGATCTGTTTTGGGACAGTTTTTGCTTAATATTTTCATTAATTATTTTGACACAACGAGGCATGCTGATGAAATTGCTGATGACAAATTTGGAAGGTATTGTCAAGACTAAGAAGGATAAGAATATTATATAGAAAGAACTGCCCAGCCTTACGGTCTGCAATAATAGAAACAGGATGAAATTCAATAATACAAAATGTAAGGTCATGCTTCTGCACTAATAACAAACTTCAGTTCTAAACACAGGAAGAAGAAAAGCAGGACCTCATTGCATCTGTTTAAGGATTTTGAGCTGTTAGTGTGATGCAAATGTGAAAAGGCAAATTATTAATATTTCTTAATTTCATTTCTCAAATAATATCTTAATTTCTTAGAGGTACTTCCAATAGCATACAGTTCTCTTCAGCCACATAAGAAAAAAAAAAAAAAAAGGGTCAAATTCAACTACAAGAACTGTAAAGAAAGTCCTTTTTGTGTTGTTCAGGGGAACGGAGCAACTATGTTATAACAGGAACCTAAGAAAGTTCGATTTGTTTAATCCTAGCAAAATAATCTGTGAATAGGGAAGAAAACAGTTGGAGGAAGAGACTGTTTAAGCTAAGGACAATCCTGACACTAAAAATCAAGGAAAAACTAGTTAGGAATTTCAGTTGCAAATATTTTTTCAAGTTATTTTTTTAAAGATGTTGACTAAGTGAGGGTTTAGAACAGCCTTCCAAATCCATAGTAACAAAAAAGGATAGCTTATGAAAGAAAATTAAATGATGCCAATAGTAGCGGTAGTCTGCTCAGCAACTTATAGGAGGACCCTTCCAGTCCTTTGCAAGCAGTATAAACATTTAAAAATAATGAAAACATCAAATGTCTAAAAAGCATTTATATTTACTACATTGCAGATTGTAATATATAAAAATAAACTTTGAAAATAAGCTGTAGTTACCTGTTTTAATGAAAGGATGCTTTGCTTGCCTCACTATAACAACATGCTTCTAAATGTATAGCCGTATGGCACTCCAAATCCAAGCTCTGACTTTCTGGTTGGGCTCTTTGATGATGTCCCATGTGTGCACCAGCTACCTAAGTTCGCACAAACCTCTGTGAATCAAAACCACAGAAGTACAATACAGCTTTACTCACATCTCCACCCTCTGCCAAATTCTGAACTTACTCCAATGCAGCTACATCAGCTTCACCAGTTTATACCAACATATTTGTTCTCCCTCCCAGCCACAGAAAAAGGAAATGTCTTTTTTCACAGTTCACCATTAGTTAGCATTAACGGTCACTCCTGTTCTGCAGGAATATATTGAATACATAAAATTTGACCACAGAGTGCTGAGGACTCGGAATAAGTCAGAAGAGTATTAAATACGCTAATAATTCTGTTTCACTTTAGCAGGACCTCTAGCATGGTTAAGGTTAAGCATGAGCCTAAATGTTATTGCTAGGACAAAGCCAGAACGGTCAGTACTATGCACATCAATCACCTGTCTGAAGCCACTGATGGTGACACTACGTACTTCCTGCCTACTCCAGGAGTGTTACTCCCTGCAAAAAAATTATGTGTGTGGGTGGAAAAGGGGAGATCATTTATCTTAAGCAACTATACAGTTTCACTTCCATTACATTCTAGAAAATTATAAAGCCGTTAGAAAAAAATGACATGCTAAGCTATTTTCAATATGCTAATGGAGCACGTTTCTTTCAGCTGTTTCCAAAGCCTTTTTTTATTATTAAAAATTTTCAAGGATTTTCTGAAACTGAAAACTGATTTTAAAAATGAAAGACAAAAGAAAAGAACAAGAAAGCAGATGAACACCAGTTTTATATATAAAATATATACACACAAATAAAATATACAATATTATTTGTTTCATTTCTGCAGAATTTTGCTATAAGGCATGCATTATTTACGAAAATGAATCTGCAGTGTTAAAAATTAACAACAATATAAGAATTTAGTCACAGTGGACTGAAAACTCCCAAGTGATACTACCTGCATCACAGCTAAGAAGCTTGTACAATACACACCTTTTTAAAACTTGTTAATTAAAGACTAGTTTTGCACCAATAATACAATGCATTATTTGAATTGGTTAATGTAAGAGACTATAAATATTCTACACAGAAATTGACTGAAAATCAAACTTCCAAAATCTGACAGGGTAGTCCTGTTATGAACTTGCCTCATAGAAAGAAGCTGGGTTTAAAGGTGAACAGCATAGGTTAAGCAAGCCAAGGTGGCAGTAGAAGGTCACAAAATATCTAAGTATTTCAGTCCAGCAGTCTAATGCCATAATCTTATGTTTTAGCACAGAACTGAAACTACTAACAGGAGTGCTCTAGTAGTGATTTCACTGTGGACTTGCTAAAGAGTCATTTGAAATGGGAAGGAAATGGAGACCACTGTACAGTACAGATGCACACAGAAAGACATAGACAGAAGTATGCCTGAAAACTGGGTTACACATTCAGGCAGAACAAGAAAAATGAAAATTATGCAAGAAGAGTCAAGGTTCTGATCCCACCTGCATATGATACCTAAATGGCACATTAGACAATGACCAAAATATTCCCCCAGGCAAAAGCTGATGCCTAGTTTTGCTATGGTTCAAGGTAAAAATGACTTTAGCAACTTCCTCGGAGCCACATTGCCTAGAAGAGGCAGATCCCTGCAATGCAGTCATCAGCCAATCAATGATGTATACTCTAATCAGACCCTGTCAGAAGTAATCTATTTAGACCATCTTTCTGCCAAATAATTAATTCTTCTTAATGCCTGTATCTAGTTCAAAATACCACAAACAATGGTTCTTCCAAAATCTATACAACACCAACAAACTTCAAATAATTTCTACTTCCTTCCAACGTTGGCCTAACTTTCCATCTCACAGATCATAAATAATTCAGGTACCACTTTGGCACCCTCTTCGTAGCTTATGCTATGTCATACTTGATTCCTTTCAGCTCTTCTTCAAACCTCTCATTTGCTGGCCACCTTTCTTATTCTCCAGATGCTCTCAAATTTCTCTTTAGGATTTCTCTGTGTTTTCTGGTAAAGGAAAACCCAGAATTGAGAGGATAAAGTAGTTTCCAAGTCACCTGGTAGTTTCCATCATCCACAGCAACTTCAGATTATTGTCCCTAAAAAAGTATTACCAGACCAGTATCATGCATGCCCCAAAGGAGAAGGTGAGCTGCCATTGACTAGTATTGCATGAGGTAAGCAGAGCCAAACATTAAATGAAATATTGGTAGATAGAAAAAGCTGTCCTGCATGCCTTCCCCATCCTCTCAACCAGGACTGCTGCCAGTTTTATCCCTATTACACTTGTCTTCCAAAGACTATTTTCACCTTTCTGCAAAAGCCATTTGGGACCAAAGGCTCTTCAAGGGCATCAGAAGCACTATCCAGACTTAACCCCTGCCCGCAGCTGACTCTATTCCACTCTTGTAAGCCAAGCTTTACGTACATGCAGGAGATGATCATGCCAACTATCACTTCCCCAGCCAACTCCTACTATACTTAACAGTAGGACCAAAGTACAACATGGATATTTTAGTGACTTTTAAAGTAGAAAATATCACACGTACAAATCAAAGATACTTACCAATCTCTTATCAGTACAGCATGGTGGATGCTATCAGAGTTTGTTGAGTTCATTAAGCACCTCAGTTTACACCAGTGTATAGGGCAAGGATACAGAAACTGTTTACAACTGGGAGAGGCCACCTTTTTCAAATATGTGGAACACTTGTGGGATACAGCACGTTTTTCTTCCAAACTTAAAGTTTCTATTTGAAAATTAGATTAGCTCTTAGGAGCAAATTAAAAACTAGCTACAGTTCAAGATGAACCTAGCCGATTCTTTCAATCAGAAACAAACTGTTTCAGTTGCACTTACATTCAACTTTCTAGCCTTTTTCTTTTAAATGTACAATGGTGGCAAATTTAGAGATTTCAAAGATAAATAATTATAGTCCTGCTGAGCTTCAGACAGAATCATCTCTTGCAAAAAACTTAGGAAGCGTATTTGGGAAATGCTTTGTAGCCCCAGAAAAATGAAGGCTTTCATGTTATAGTCCAACTGGTCTTACATTATTTGAAATGCAGTATCTCAGCAAATGTTGGTCTCTGAGTACACAGCCAATCCTTTTTCTTTGGTTTGACTGACTCCAAGCTTCCTTTTTTGTTGTCAGTACTGTGCACTGATTCACCTGCTGCTCTAGTATCCCACTGGCTAAAGAACGATACATTTAACTTTGTGTTTCTTTCTGAATGCTCCCATAAAGATCACTTCTCCTTTCCCTCCTTGCATTGCCCCACAACACATCCTTTTACTACCTCAGCAACTACATGGTACTTGTCACCTTCAGGGGCTCACTTCAGCCTATTCCTACCCTAGCTGTTCACCTAGTGAACAACTGAAAGATTAGTATCTTCTTCATATTGACTTGAATGTCAGGCTCCTTCACCTCCTAACACACTCAAAATGGCATCGATGCTTTCTCCTATGTTTCCTGATACCAGGTAAGAACTTCCTATAAACATCTATGAATGTTCTCTTTCAGCCCATAAAACCTCCTCTTGCCAGAATGCTGCAAAAAAACATTGACGGGGGGGATGAACTGACTGCTGAATAGCATCCTGACCAATACCTCTGCTCCTCTGCAAGTCAGCTATACATCTGTATCCATCTTAGACTATAAATTCCTTATGAAGACACCTGTGTCTGGTACAAGGAGATCATCACCTATGACAGTAACATGAAAGAACACACACACGCATAAGGTATACATCTACTTAGTGTCACTTTTTCAGGAACATGCGAAGGCAGAGATTTTTACATAAATGGCTTACCCTCTTCTACACCTGCAGAAATCTCAGTTCCTCCTTAGACTAGATTGCTAGAGAGATGTATTTGTCTCCTGATAGCAGATAGAGAGATCTACCCTTCAGTGAGTCACAAAACACATTCACTTGCATAGGCAATGAATGTATGCTAGAGAGAGGAAGCAAGTTAAAAAATAGAGTTAGCGGATGCCTCTGTGGCCGGACTTCCCTTTGGATATCATAGAAACATAAGGATCTGCCATCATCCATACACATCATGGCACAAAACTGGAGAACAATCAGTGAACCACTACTCCCTGAAAAAAAAAAACCAAATAAATAGCTTTGGGTGCCTGTGTTTTGATATGAATTAGAAAAATGCTGAATCACAACCAGATTTGTCTTTTTGTGCCAGCATTCCTGTCAAAGTTAAACCAGGTTGAATCTGGGAACTTCAGTCATTTAATGTGCTGAGCACTGAACTAGGAAGAAGGATAACATTAGACTATGCAAGAAGTCACATAGAAAATCATCTTCTAATGCTACAAAAAGTGGTGCAGCACACATGGTGATGCAAGCCATTTGTAGGGCAGCTCCTTCAATCAACAGCTCCCGTGGCCCTGTACAGTTTTATCCGTGAAAGGAGTTTCTCTGTTTGACTCCTATTGTCCTGGATCACTTAGAAAAGTTAGCTGCAGAACTGGAGGAAAATACTATTGCATTAACTACCAAAAGTTGATTTTGACATGCCTACATTACTACATATTCACAACACCGAAGATGCATTACAAAGGTCTTCACTGTGTCTCTTATGTCTTAATGAGCACTGCATTGTTTTCCTTTTCTTAGACTTCCATATTGGCTTTCATTACATAATTCCTATTGGCTGGATAGTGTACCAAATCAGCTGTATTTTCACTGTTAGCTTCTTTGAGAACAAACTTTCGCATCTCCAGGCTACTTCAGATATCTTTCACTACTCTGCTCTTGAGTTTATCTGCCATTTTTTAAAAAGTTCAGATTAGCCTCCAATCTATGTGAAGCTAAGCAGTTTTGAACATTTTTGAAAACGAAACGTATAACAGACACTTTCAAGATCTCATGCATGTTTGACATGGTGCAGTTACATAACCAAACTACTGAAAATGACATACACCTTCCAGTGGCATAAATGTTAAACAGTATCATATATATCTTCATTTTAAGATAGTGAGGCTATATAGATGTATTTCACAAAATATGTATAACTATCATACTTTCACATATCTTCCTTGATCTCATTCATTTATTCTTCTCCGTCGTGTGCTGGATATAAGATGCCCAAGAAATATGTATTTTTGCATGTATTTCGCCAACAGGTAGGAGCAAGCTGTAATCTTCCCCTTGGGGTACATTCATTTGCAAATACAGACCAGCAGCAATAAAATGTATTTTTCCTTGCAAATGAGGAACAGACTGACTTCTAATCAATATCCACTCTTAATGAATCCTATTGATACACCCAAGCAATGCCATGATAGATCATCATCCATTTGATGCAGGTTTTTTGCCAATACTTGAGCATACAACCAGTCTCACTTAGTATTAGTTCATGTTCATCTTGTTGACACCAACATGCGTAAAACGGTATCTCAGGAATATAAGTGTATTCTAGAACAAATAAGCCACCTGCCTGTCACTGTCATCTATTGGGGTTTGGTTGCGTGGACATAATAGATAGCCACATATTTTTATTGCCAAATCTGGTCACAGACTTCTCTATTGCTGTAGTCAGGCTACTCTGACTACTGTACCACAGGAACTTATGACTTCTTGACCGCAATTAGCACATCCGTCATTCATCAAATTACAGCTTTCATTTGCTTCCCTTGGAAACGGCAGAGTATCACTGAGAGGATCTTTGAGTACAACTTCAGCGCCTTAATACACACGGGATTTGCTGACAAGTAACAGCAACTCATTCCCCTGAGTAAAGTTCATATTAATAGGTCTGCATGGTGAATCATGAGATGGTATTAAATTATGCCTCCTGCCTGTATAAATAGGCCATTCAAGCGCCCTACTATGCCAAGTGCCATGGTTTGATTGCAGAAACCATCATAGGGTAGGTATCCTAAGTGAGCAGGGTGCCTTGGAGAAATAACCTATTCAAACCCAAAAATGATAAAGACCCTACAGGTCTTTAAAGGAATCAGAGGGAATTTCTGTTCAGAACTGACAAGTTTCATATTCTCCAGAGATGAAATATCAAGACTTGAAGGCATTAGACGTAATGCTAGCTATAATTCAGCCTATTCAAGACATCAGCAGCAGTTTTTAAGTATGGAAGTTTAGCCAAGAAGTACAAGCTCGGAGCATCTGAGGCAGGCAGGATTTGGCTGAAAGCAATAGAAGGCACAGTTGATATGAAGTTTGCCTCCAAATCTGAACACCGCCAAGTTAAGAAAGCTTTTTCAACTTTATTGCTACTTTATGTCTGAAGTCAATTCAGTCTCATAGGTTATCGCCCAATACAAACTGTTTGGAGACACACTTAATCCCATGTTCAGCAATTCAGCCACCACTCCGAAACTCAGTCTAATGTTTTACAGGTAGCTGCTGTGCATGGCCCACCCGGCCAACAGATTACATAGCACAGGAGTACCTGCCTTTTCCCGAGGCTGGTCAGATCTCTTCTGCCCATAGTCTGAGGGTCCGGGACTGAGGCCAGGTCAACGTGAGCTAATACACAGGAAAACTACTTTGAAAGAATAAAGTTCCGTGAATTAAGTTTCAACAAAACTTCCTGGTAATACAATAAATAGACCTCACTTCAAAGAATCACACATTTCTTTCCTCCACTCCCCCAAGACCTCTTAGACAATATTCTACTTATTCATTATACATGCCAGTCCTAAGTATTCTACTAAACAGGTGATTTTCTTTAGCAACTACAGTGGACAGTGAATTCATGTGAATACTTGATTTCTAACGTTATCTCTCACAACAACTTCCTCAGGACAATGTAAACCTATGGGGATCGTGCTACTGATCAGAATAAGATAAGAGGATAGAATAAGCACCAAAGAATAGAAAACCATAACACTGTTCTATCAATGCCAGATGGTAAGAGCCTTTCCTGTCGTCCTCTTACCAACTTTCCTACTTTTGGTCAATACCTTTGATCTCAGAAGGTGTCCTGGTTTAAGGAATACAGAAAGGATGCCCTTTTCAATCTCGCCTTCATTTAGGTTTCAATAAACCTTTGTCAGTTCCCTTGGAGCGCACCAGCAAAGGACTGGTGTAAACTTGTGTAGAGAAGGACAACAGAAGAGGATTATTTCTATTTTTATTGAAATCAGTACTTTAGCTGACACTGAGGTTCTTAGCTGGATACAAGTAAGATTTCATTGCTGCAAGAAATAAAACAAATCACAGAATGGTCAGGGCTGGAAGGGACCTCTGGAGATCATATAGTCCAACCCCCCTGACAGAGGAGGTTCACCTACAGCAGGTTGCACAGGATGGCATCCAGGAGGGTTTTGAATGTCTCCAGTGTGGGAGACTCCACAACCTCTCTGGGCAGCCTGTTCCAGTCTTCTGCCACCCTCAAAGTAAAGAAGTTCCTCCTTATCTTAAAATGGAACTTCCTATGTTCAAGTTTCTGCCCATTACCTCTTGTCCTATCACTGGGCACTACTGAAAAAGACTGTTCCCATCCTCCTGGCACCCTCCCTTTAAGTATTTATTAGCGTTGATAAGATCCCCCCTCAGTCTTCTCTTCTCCAGACTAAAAAGACCCAAGTGCCTCAGCCTTTCTTACAAAGAGTAAGTAGTCCCCTTCTAAGACCCAAAATGTGCCTAATTCTCCTGCAGCACAACGTAGGAGGATCAGACAAAAAAATTTAACTCAAACTCTTTGAACTGAGAGCATCTTACCTTTTCTCAAAATTTTTCAACAGTGATCTGTTCCTAGCCAGCAGAAATGCAACCCGTAATATTGTTTAGTAAAAAAGCAAAACCCCAAAATGCATGAACACCAGGAACAAATGAAGATAAAAAATGTAATATTGCCCTACAAGTTTTTGACTTGTGTTGCTCAACAAACATGAACTGCACTGAAAGCTCATATCCCCTTGTTCCCACAGGCATAACTTTTGCGCATCTGGATTATAAATGCTCTTATTGAAACTCTATTATCTCTCTGGTATTACAATGATAGAAAAGTGCTACATAACTGCTTCTACAGAACGGTCAGATTTCAGGATAATTAATGAGTCAACTGCAACTAGTTCTTATAGAAATTATTTTCAAAGGTTTTTATAATTCCCTCAAATTTTTTCTTAACGATAGCTCTTGTTCACAGCCTGCTTCCTTAGATGCTTTTGTAATCTAGCACTACTGAATAGGCAATGGAAGTTAAACTTTGTTGTTGTCTACTGATTTATTTGGCCATTTGTGGTACTAGTAAAAGAGCCAAATTTCCTGAATTCTTATCCTCTACTGTTCAGCCCTGATAGGCTCTTCAAGATCATAAAAACAAAACTGTACAGTTTTGTGTTCCACAGCCCTAATTCCGCATGAAGCTATGCAAATAACCATTGTCCACCACTATCACAGATCAGATGCTGCCTGCTGTAACTCAACTTCCTTCATAAATCCATTAAAATAACACTTTTGGTTTAAGTTTCCATAAAACAGTTTCAAAGCTCTTTTTCTGCTGCAAAAGGGCACAAATCACTTGTATAATTTTAGTGTAAATGAGCACTTAAAACTATTCTCAAGCAAGAATACGATGATGAGAGAAAATGCACATAAACTGTTCAATGCATTAATTTTACAGCAAAGCAGGGATAACATCCTTCGTGGAAGTCCATAAACTGTGTTGATCTACCCCAGCAGAAATTCTGATCCTGATTTTCTCTCCCACTAAAATCGAACTCTGCATGGATACCAGAAAAAAGCCTATAAATGCTCCATTGCCACACATGTATTTGAAGACACCTGCATGGTTTGTTTGGTTGTATAAAAACACGTTTGTTTAAAATGAGCAGTTCCTGAGAGACACCCCTTACTAAACCATTTAGCAAAAAAACATTCTAGAAAAAAAAAACAAACAAAACCACAGTTTCTTCACCCCCCACCCCACAGTGGGTTTCTGGAAACACCTTGAAAACAAAGTTCCCTACAAACCCTGTCATTCCTTTGTTTTTTAGAAAACTGTATTCAGGAGTTCCTGTTTGAGTTTCCATTTGTCACGTTTGTGGCGAGTCAAAACTGAAAGCGTAATCCTCCAGATGTATTGAGGAGCATTTACTGACACTTGAAGGAACAGATCTGAACCCCCTGTTTTACATTTACATCTTTTGCTGCTGATGCACATGGACAGGTGAGAGGGAGATTACAAAGTATTTCTAACAAGCCCTTGGCACAAAAAAATGAGGAATTTTCATTCTATCCTAAAAACTGAATGCCATTTTGCAAAATGACATTTTAACAAGCATCTGGAATGTCCTACATGAGTTAATAATGCATACTTTTCTGAGTAACTATGCTTATTATATTTTTTTTCCTTTGAATTCAGTTCTTTATGTATATACAAGGGGTAGTTTAGTTCATGGTAAAATGATATTGATCAACTTAATTTCAACGGAAAACCTGTGCACATAAACCCACCACATTACATTAACAACATTTCAAAGGCCTCAAATGTACACAATGTAGGAGACAGCTGTACATAGCTATACCTCTACAGCAGTATACAGTGGCAGCTCAATAGCCATGAAAACACTACAAACTCATGTTCTTCCGGAAACATTTTTAATAGGTGACTTTCTGCAATGATAAAAGCTACAGAGGCCTAATTTTGATATTTGTCCATCATTAGTGTCTGGAAAATTTTCTTCTACATTTTATTTTTGAGGCAAAACCAATCACATGTTGTGTAGTTGGAACTTTTCAGTGATTTACCTTAATCCATCAGCAGTATAGGGGACATCAGTGTTACATAAAGAAACTTAAAAACAGTTGAGAGGTACATTAAAAACAAAACAAAAACATTCAAAACAGAAAATGAAACAACCATTCTTCCAACAGGAAATCCATTTGTAGAAGAGTCAAGTTCTACAGTGTTGTCTCCCTGCTGAAACAGTACAAATCCTCATGGCAGGGGAGTACTGAGAGCTGTTCTGCCCTGAGATTTGTGAGAGTAAAAGCAGTCTGAACATTGCCTTCCCCAAATAATGCTCTGGTAACATTGTAAACTTCTACTTAAAAATAATTCAAGTTAATTAATACTTTTTCTGTAATGAATAAGAGCTCATCAGTAGCTATTTCAGTAATAAACAGAAGTTAATACACATTTCTAATTTTTTGTATTAGCATTCGCAACTCAAAGCATTATTTAAATATAAAATGTATGGTGAAATCAATTTAGTAGTGGCGAAAACAACTTAACCTGTATATTAATAACTAGAAGTTCACTATTAAATAAAAACTGCCCAAGATCATAACTTTTTTAATGGAGTAGCATTTATTCAACCAAAATAAAAGATTACTGTGCAAATACTAGACAACTAATTACGTAATGTACCTTTACAAAATTACATAATATGGGTGCAGCTTGTTTCCCTGTTTTCTGTTTGAAAAATAGATTGTTTGATAACCCATCAAAGCTATCTGTAAACCAAGGAAACAATAGAGCAGATGTTGACTGTTGTCTCATGCCTCACAGACATAATTAAATACAATGAAACACTCATGCACCCAAATAGTAGAGGACAAACAAACACAAAAATAGTACTCTGTAAACGTAAACTTCATTTACTGGACACCTGTCATATTAATCTGTGATATTTAAACCAGTGATGAAAATGGAAAAGAAGGTATTTATCTACCTTCAGACAACAGAACAAACTGCAAACAAAAAATTGCTCTCAGCAGTAAGTAGCTTTAAGTTCTGCAATACTGATTCCCACATTGTTGACTTTCATAAAGCTAGGAGGGAACTATATTTTCTAATGTAACAAAGCCAGGACAGGGCAGCCACATTTTCTGTAAGCAAAAGCTACACGAATCAATGAGACTGAAATGATCCAAACAGACTACAAACACTGCACCTGCTGTGTAATACAAAGTCTTAAGATTCCCCTGGAAAGTCAGATTCCCTTTAACTGCAAAACAGATTCCTTGTAATTATTTTCTACACCGCCACCCCTTTTGTAAAACAGTAATAGAAAGTAAAGATTAGATTTCATAAGTACCAAACCAAGTGCTTATTTTCCAAATGTCCCATAACATTGTTTAATACTGTATTTCATATTAGAATGAGAGCTTTCTTTAACAACATCCTTCTTTATCTTCCTTTTTATAATCAAATGTAGATATATATTTTCTTTCGCAATATCAACATCAATCCACTATTTGAAAAGAATCATTATATGAATTAATACAAAATTAAGTATCCAATCCTGCAGTTGCTACTAGGAAACAAAGTTTCCAGATAAAAAATACAACTTTGAAAATTAACACATTTATTGCAAAAGAACATGGAAACATTTTTGCTAATAAAAAAAAAATCTTGATTTTAAAATAAATGCTTTAATAAGTGTTATTTAATTTTTTATTTTAGATAAAGAATACAAAACTGCTTTGTTTACTGCAAATATATGTTGCCTTCACATTTTATTTAGTTACTTCTAAGAAAAAAGACAGAATGTAATGTGATCTGCATCTCTTTATGTTAATAATACCATGCTAGTCTCTTTCCATAGACAACACCATAAAGCATAAATACCAAATGGAAAACAAATGGAAGTATAATGCCACTGTGAAGCAAACCAATCATCCCTAAAACAGCCGAGTTAGATCTCATCCAGCAGTTCACTCATTCTTTATAGAAAAGAAATAAAAATATTCCTAGGTGAATCAGATTAAAAAAAAAGAAAAAAAAAACCCAAACAGACCCACCCTCAGCAGCTCTGAAAGGTTGTAAAGCACTAAATTCCCTTGATTTATGAAGGCTGCATCCACCGCACTGAGCAAAACAACTCAGCATGCCAGGACCCTTTTCTCTGAAATTCCTTTATTAACACAACCTGGCTCTACTAGTGAACAAAAGCAGTGGTGCGGTGTGTATAAATCATTAATACTATGCTGTACAATGGCTGAATTTCCTGTGTGAGCTGGAAAGCCTTCCTGCACAACAGGGATTTTGGGATTGGAATTGGCTGCTATGAAATGTACTTCATCATTCTCCATGTTTGACGCTTCCCAATAGCTTTGTACTTTTCCTTTCCCTTTTCTCCCCCAAGCCCAGCAACTGCAATAGAAATTTATTGGATTTTATGTCTGCAAATAAAGGAACAGAAAAGAAGGCAAGAAGCAAGAAAGCCCATTTAGAAGCAGAATCCTTGTCCCTTCACTTAAAGACAGGTTGTGTTCAAATAAAGTCTACTACTAAGGAATAAAATTTGAATTTTTAAAATGTTTGGTTTACCACTTTAAACTGAAAAAAAACTGGAAAAACCTATTGTCTTAACAAAACAAAATAAAATTTAAAAAATCAACTATCACTGAAAAGGTGACTCCTCTCCAAATGAAGTAATTTTTCCATTGGAGGATTTATTTTATTATTATTTTTTTAAGAGCAGGCAGAAAGAAGGGTGATATCTGGGCATGAAGAACTCCTGAAGTTAGCTGTATAACTTTTTACTTTAAGTGTACCAAAAATCTTTCTGCAGAGCAACAGGCAGTTTCATGTGCACGTGCTAAGTGCGGTATTCTAAGTGGAGCTGGAAAAGATGGTAGCAGTGGGAAAGGAAAAATAAACCCAAACTTGCAGCAAAACACACTGAACTTGGATAGGGAACACCAAAACTACTTATCTTGCCTCTGAAGTACATGCAAAACAACAACAAAGTTGAATGTTTTCCTCAAACTTTGAAATGAAATAGCAAGTAGTCTTTATAAAACATTCTGCACATGTCCTGGTTTTAGCTTAAACGGGACCAATTTTGTTCAGTGACTTTGCTTCTTAGCTGGGCCTCTTCCAACTACTGAATTTAGCAGCATATTGTGCAGACAATGTTCACTCTCAGAGAGATAAGACTTATGTTTATATTTGCTGCCCAGGCATGGTATGTGGAGAGGCTCTTGCTTACACTTATTGCTGTAACAGCCAAGGACGGCTAACTTTGTTTTGCCCCGTTGGAGGGTCGGAAAAGCACAGTGGGGTCCCACCTGCAGGGAGGAGCAGAGAGGCCAGGTGACCCAAAACTGACCCACAGGGTATTCCATCCTACCTGCCTCATGCTCAGTATAAAAGCTGAGGGATCAAAGGGTCAGCGCTGGCTCTCTTCCTTCAATGGCTGACATCTGAGGAGGACTCTGTCTGTTCATCTGCCTTTGATCCTGATACTGAATGCAGTTCTGAAATCCAGTTCCCGTCCGTCACTGAGTCCAGCCTGGGACTTCCCCAGTGCCAGCTGGTTTTGGGACTGTCATCCTGGGAGCTTGATATGGTTTTGTATATATTTCATTATTTCCTTTTTATTTTATTATTAGTACTTCATTAAAGTAGTTTAGTTCCTTCTAAACTCATAAATTGCTTTTTCCCTCCTCTGCCTCTCTCTTTGAAGGGAGGCAGGGGGGAGCATCTGTCAGTCCCATCTGGGGTCCCCCACGTCCCCAGTGGCTGATTTGGCCTAAACCACGACACACTAAAATATTCTTTTTGGGGCTAGACTTAGAAAAACTAAAGACTATGACAGAGAGAGTGTAATGCTGAAAAAGCAGTCTCAAACCATATGTTACCCATCAGGAAAAATGACACACATTATAAAGGTAACTAAGGATACAATCAGTCTTTCAGCTAGGCCAGAGCACGATTCCAAACGTATCGAGCATCAGCACCACTGACAAACGGATTTATCACCATCTAAACAGTAAATATTTAATACACTCGGAATGCAGTTTTGCAAAAGTGAACGAGCTAAAGTCAGAATAGGGAAACATTCCAGTGTGCCATTTTACACTTCTGCAGCCATCCAGCAGGCTGAAGATTACAAGAATAAGCCTGCAATGCATGCAGAAGTCCCTCTGCATTACACAATAATGACATTCTGAACGGAAATAAATGAAGCCCCTGCAGTGCTATTCTGTCAGCTTTTGAAAGTAAATAACTTTGCTTCTGACAAGAGAGAGACATTTTTTTCCTCCTCCTGCCATAGAGCATTAATTGAGCTATGCAGCCGTGTAACATCCCAGAGATCGGAGTGACACATGACAAAGAAAAAAAGCTTAAGAAAGGAGGGGACACTCATTGAATATACGGGCTGCCTGACTTCTTTTCACCCCCAAATTTTCCCACTGGCTCTGTTTTGACAAGATCTTATTCTTGGGAGAACTTTAAACAGGTTTTTTGTCTCCTTCTGTACACTTACTGAAACTCATTTCAAACAAATACTTTAGATTCACACCATCTCATGAAAGACAGTGCCATTATGAAAACATAAACTTTATTTTAAAACTCCTTATCACTCCTTGTTTGTGAAGAAAGTTCCATGCCCATAATCAATACCTGCAATTAACTATTTAATTTTAGAAGACTTACTGGCCACCGTAGGTAATAAAGACAGCTATAAAAGAGGAGGCTATAAGAAGCAAACCCAAAGAAGCAGCCTTCAAAACTACATAATAATAACAACAAATGTTAGTGCAAGTCAATCAGGAATTGAGGTATATCATAAGTTTATACACACCTCACAAATACATTTGAGATTATACTATTAAATTTATGCACAGTTAAAAAAAAAGGCATATTCAAAATGTTACAGATTGGAAGACCAACAATTTTTGGTGTGTTTTGATATAAAGGGTCAAAAGGTAAATTTAAAAAATGGTCTAAGATGAAAGCACTTGCATTCTTATTCCTGAGCACCTGAACATCTATTTCAATTCTAAAGTACCACACACTTTCTTTCCATATCTGGGGGGAAAAATACAATCAGGGACTCACTGTGAATGAAAGATAATTCACTGAATGCTTCGTTTCTTACTACAGTATCTAATTTTGATTCTGCATGTGTTCAACACAACGAAAAAGAGCAGGATCAAAACACAGCGAGATCTCTCCACAGCTGGAGCCTGCTATAGTGCAAAAGACCAAAGGCCCAACTACAACTAGTCAGGATACTATAGGCATTAGATATGCTATTTTCTCTAATTAAATTCACTGGGCTGCTGCACTGACAGAGTAGGAGGAGAAGCAAGATGTAAAAGAAGTCAATGGCGCTGCACTAGGCAACTCAGAAGTAAATGAGCAATGCTAGCAATGAAATGACAGGAGCTCCTCAGGAGAGCTCTTGTACTACACATCACACTTTAAAACTTATAAATCAATTGCACGTACACCTTTAACAGGCAGGAAAGCTTGAACGGTTCTTAGAGGGTGTTGACTTCTCCTTTCCGCTAATATTGTTCTAACTCTATAAAGCAAAGTGATAAAGTCTAGCGTCACAATTTTCATCACTTTCATTTATACTACCTATTAAATACTTCAAAAATATTTTAAACAGAATTAATGTTAACACGATGATGGTATTTATTTACCAGTTCAGAAATACACACATTGAAAAACAGAAAACTTCATAGTCTAGTATTGCACAGCTACTAGTCAAAATACATCTAAAAAAACTGAAGGAAGTACCTACTAGTTGCCCTGAGAAAAAACCCTGCTGAAATAACCAACACACTTTCCTTGGCATAAAATACCACACCACATCTTTTTTTTTTTTTTCTTTTTTTTTTTAGAAAATAACTACGCATATACCTATCTAGCAAATCTCAATGAATAGCGACAACTTACGAATAGCTCAAACACAAAATCCAGCCATCACTTTTTCAGCTGAAGTGTTTTAAAATGTTCAAAGAGCCCAGTTATAAAGACAATGATTCTAAGCCAAAAATATTCACCTGCTTCTGCCACACGGAAGCTCCTTTGCAACTGCTCTTGCTCTTATATTCCAAAGCAGCAAGTAACCTTCTTAACTGATTTTGGTTGGTTCGGGTCTTTTTTGTGTTTGGGGTTGGTTTTCGGTGTTGTTTTTTTTTTTTTTTTTTTTTTTTTTTTTTTTTTTTTTTTTTTTTTTTTTTTTTTCCTTTTGTAGTTTTTTTTTTTTTTTTTTTTTTTCCTTCTAGTATTTAAAGAGGGGACTACTTAACTAAAGCACCTCCTCTCGGCTCTTGTGAGAAGAGACTGACCTTGTTTGACAATGTTGTAGTTAAATGCCCCAAACTAGCTCTTATTCAGAATGAGTACTGCTATGGCAGTTGATCTCTAAGCGACTTCTCATTAGTCTCTGGAAAACAACAAAACAGCTCTTGTGAGACGAAAGATATGTAAATATCTAAATTTGTCTAAAATCTAAATTTGAATCCAAGGTGGTCTCAAATACCAGCTTTGAAGTTTATTGGTGAATACCAAATAATATTATCTACCCTAATTAAGATAAACAGCACATCAAGACATCATTCCTTTCTTCTGCATTAACAGTACTTCTGGATGCAACAATTACACTCCCACCTTTTGAGGTCGGTTTCACTCATATACTAAAATTCCTTAAGACTGCCACGCTGCCCCGCTAGGTGCAAATGCATCCACATGATATTGTTCAAAACAAAAAAGAAGGAATTTCCATGTTACAACAGAGTACTATAATTTATCTGGTAAAATACAGGTTTTTACCCTACACATATGAATAAACAAGCACTATGTTTCTCTTGGGGTAGTGAAACTGGTTAAATGAATCAGAAAACCCTGAAAAGATTGCCTACCCTCAGTCCATCAGCTACTGGACAATTATTCAAGGCCCAGCTGTAAGAAAAACAGATGGTGAGTGAGCATTAGTAATGTGGGTTTCCTTTCACTCATGCAGTCATAAGCAGAGGTTGCATGTTCTCACATGAAAACTGCCATGAAACAGCAGACTGAGGAACAAAATTGTGCAAAGACTCCAATTTGTAAGTTAACGTGCTTAAAATTTTCAGGAGCTAAAGTCAGATTAACTGATTTTACAGGAGAGCCACAGAGTGAAGTACTATAAATGGACTAGGTAAAGAAAGGCAGTGTTCTCATGATAAGTTTAAACAGCGTCATCATAAAACATCAGTTATAGAATTCAACTACCATACCTGACACTCTGAAGACTCACTAAAGTATAAAATGCAAAAGACATGCTCAGAACTGTAACTGCAATGGTGGCATTCAGCAATTGATGTGCTTGTGCTCTATAAAAAAAGGTAAACTGTATCCAGGAATTGTTCATCCATTTAAATTCTTTACAAAATTTTAGCACAAATAATCTGCCCTAATCCGTATTCCATTATTGACACTATTGACTACATCAATTGAAAATGCCACCAAATAAATCAACGTTGAATTAAGCCATGAAGAAAGAATGTGATAAAAAGTCTTTCAGGCTCTTATAAATCACCAGATCCAGAAGCATGACACAAGTAACTGAGTGGGGAATTCAGCTTTTCTCCATAGTCATAATGCTTAAGGCCCAAATAAAATTACACTAATTTACCACGTAAGCACTAACAGAATAGCTGGGGTAGAGAGGGAGGGTTTGTTGGCTTGTTTTGTTTTCATGGTGGATTCTTTTCATCACTGATATGAGACCTGTACCGTGAACTACCTTCTTGTTAAAGACAGAAAAGGTTGATATTGAAGTTTCCGTTCAATTGTTTTCGATCTGTGAACGTCCACTATGAGCAATTGCTCCATTTAAGAGGAATTACCCTTTGTACAAACCACTTCACTATTTAAAACAAAGCACATCTATCATCATTAAACATAAAAAAAAAAATTACCAATTTTAAAATAATGACAGCAGCACTGTATACTATGACATGGAATATTACGTGATGTTTTAAAACAACAGTGTTACTTTAATCAGAAAATACCAACTAAATAACCCTATGTCCAGGCAAACATATATCATACAGAAATACCAGTTAACAGAACTAAGCCTCCATTAATATACAGTAAAATCCAATTTACAGGCGGCCAAAATTTTCTTGCAAATATTACTTCACGCTAGCATTTGATGTAAGCTTGTGGTCAAAAATTAGTTGTTGCATTGATGTGTTATTTTAAAGAGAAGAAGAGAAAATAGATGCATTCAGCTGTTTCTAACACCATAAAATATTACCAAATGATAGGGCGCACTATGAATCCAAGTTGCCTTTTCCTGTATCTTTAAATATTGACACTAGGTAAAATTCTAATCCAAATGCACCTACACTTTTCCCAACCATCCCTATCTTTTTAATGATGCAGTATAAACTTCCAGATCAAAACCATATATCCTCCTTCCGTTCATTGCTGCCACTGATACAGTCGTTCTGGTTTCAATGTTGTTGGAAAACTCTTTCTGGATTGCTAAAGTTAGAAGCATATTAATTAGAGAACATCCAAATAATTCCAGACCTTTTCCAATAGTTTAACTAACTCGGAAGCATCCTTCAGTTTTTATTGGCTTTTTCAAGTGAATATGTTATTGACAGTTAATCTGTAACGTGAACTAGGCCTCTGTGCTTTATTTATTTTCAACTTTATTTTCAACAGTTAAGTTTTACATTTTTTAGGTGAAGTACCCTGTATGCACAAACTGTTTTTAAAAAATTTCAGTTCCTCACTTAGCTCTTAAAACATTACATACGTGTGTAATCTGGAAGATATTAGAGCCAATACTTAAGTTTCTAACACTGAATATAGTAGTAGAGCCCTTCTGTGGGTACACCTTGGGAAACATTTTATCCATTTATACTAAACAAACTGAGCAAGCAGTCTTAGTTCAGCAAATAAATAATGGCCAATTTTAAGTGACTACCAAAACACAGATTTTCCCAAATGATTAATAAAGCTCCACAGAAAACCACCATCCTCATGCCTATACAAATATTTATTGATAGTAAGACTGGTTTGCCCAGCTTGAGAACGTAATGCCTTTTATAGTCTTTCAGGAAAAATATATATGGCAACAGAATATTAGCATATTTAGCAGATAGACACAAAATTAGAGAATAATGTTTCTCATAGATTCTAAATAGTAAAGTTTAACAACTGAGAGAGAGCTCAGCTGTAATACAGATGTCTGAATTCATTTTAATTGAGGTGCAAGTAAGCAGACATACCTGGAGTGCAATTTTTCAAGGAAAAAAAAATATTCTACCCGATAGGTTCATATAATGTCTATATACTGCTCGTCACAGGGTCCACAGGCAGGGGGGAATCACTAGTTATTAAGTTGCCAGACAAAGCTTTTAGGTTACCAGTATTTAAGATCAATAGACAACTTTATAGAGTGAGAAAAACATCTACAGTTTAACTGAAATAGTAATATTTTCACTAAACATACAAAACACAGGCATTTTTGTAGGTTTGCTAGAAGTTATCAGATATTGGAAAAATAGAAGAAAAAAACCCAAGTAGACTGTCATGGTAAAAGTTTACTAATGTTTTCAAAAATATAAACCACTTCTTATCCTTTCCCATTTAAAACCACAATGATGTTATGTTAGCTTTGTAAGTAATGTCACCACAGTACTATCTTTCTGCCTGAATAATTTTAAGATAAAGTAACACTTTCTAAATAAACACTTAACCAAATACATAAAATAATAAATCATATCTGAATTAAGAGAATAATTATCTGACTCTTTGGGCATCCAGACTAACTAAAATGCCAACCAGCAATCAAAAGAAGCAACAAGCACAGAATTTCGAACCTGCCACAATTAGAATCAGGGATTCAGATGACTTTTTTAACTTACATGTAATTGTGATCAGTAGAGGCAGAACGATTCTAAACTGACAAGAGGATTAGCCAGATGATAAAGCCAACACTTAAGAAAAAAAGAGATACTTTCATTGTGGCAGTTAATCCACTTAAAGAGTTAAAAATTATCCACTAGCTATAGCACTTTGTAAAGTGCATTAGCAATCACTTCTCATCTTTCCCTCAAATGGAATAGATGGAATTGAAGTCACTATTTTAAAGTAATCTTTATGGTTGCACACTTTCTTAAACCTTAAAGCAGTGCCATACTATAGATGCGTTTGCATAATGACACTGCAATAGCTTACACAGGAAGGTTATTACAGCACCTAACCTCATCTTTATACTATTCTTTATCAGCTCCTTGTGTGGCCATGTTGACCTCTCACCTTAATTCACATTTTTCCTTTCAAAAGCTGGATCTTTAACATACAGATTATTTTTTCGGCAAATTCAAAGGAAGAAATCCAACAAAATACAGGACTACGTTTTTTATACAACCAGTAAGTGCACAAGTCACACTGGATCATTAAAGCTGGTCTATAAATGTCATTTCCAAAATGTATCCAGAATACAGAACTACTAAGAACATTTTAATTATGACATGCAATTTATTTAAATATCAAATACATCATATTTATCGGAGGCAAATTTAAATTGCAGACATATGAATCCCTCCCACATACATGTATAATCTAGGGTGAATACAAGAATCTTTTATTATGCACTTCTACGCTGTAAGTCAGAAATGGTTTATACTACACTATTCAAGAAAAAAGCTACAGAAGCGTTTATATCCTGCAAATACCTGAGTTCTGTTCTTTTAGAAGTAATAGAAAACAAATATTCTGAAATAAAAATAAGCTTTAAATCTATGTTATTTAATCTTTAAGAACAAAAAGAAATACTATAAAACATCTGTCAGGCATTTGTAAATACAAAAATAAAGTTAGAGACTGCTTCATGAAAGTCAATATGCATATAAATTATTGTAGTGGAAGTTGGAAGAAATGTTACAATAGACACAAGGATTTTTTTTCCCTGAAGTTTAAGGAGAAAGTAACAGAATAAACAAGATAATCATTTTTTGCATGATAACATATTTCTGTCTTGGCTCTACATACTTACTAGATGACTCTTTATAATAGCGGACTTACTTATAAAATAGACAGGTAGAATACAATGACAATTCCAAAATACTAGTTTAAAAATAATGTGTTACTATCCAGCTATTTATTTAATGTTATGACAGCGAGAGAGTCCCAACTAGTAAATAATTTGGGCAGGGAGAGGGGTGGAAATACTTTAAAAAAACCTAGATGCAAAAATTATATGAAATTAATGAAAAAATAATCTTAAAAATGGACTGGAAATTGGTATCATTTTGCTGATACCAGAACATTTTTTCAAACCCATTCCAATATACTTCAGTGATAGAAGTATTAATTCTGCAGAAATATAGCTTTATAATTTTTTTTTTCTTTGGTGAACTAGAAATCAGCTTGATTTTGATCAGCAGCATGTTTCAACACAGACTTAAAATTCCTGGCTTCAAAGAAGGCTTAAACAAAATTGCCATTGGGCACATTTACATTAGAAGTATAATTTATGCCTGCCAGTGAATAAAGAACAGTCCTTTATGGCTGAAACTCTGCTACAGTATCCACAAAAAATGCAGTCGAAGTACTCTGTTAAATATNGAGATATGCAAAGGCTTGATGCTCTGTTAAAAAATATTTTCTTCTCACTCTCACCATTCTTAAGTGCAGGCACAACATTCACTCCACACAGTGGGAGACATTTATACAGTCTATTCACACAAAAAATATCTCCAAGATTACAAATCCCCCAAATGATGCTGACAAAGCAAGCACTACAGGAAAAGAAAAAGTTAAGCAAACTTACCTGCTGTAAGTACATAAAAGTCAAGGCACAGGAGAGCTGGGGACACATGCCCACATTCGGCAGTGCCACGCAGGTTGCACCCGTAAGGGGATGCTGCATGGTGTTGCTCTGAAGTCTACGTAGAACAAGTGAGGGGGCTTGCATGCAAGCACGTTTGCCCTATCTTGTCACTACGTTTTTTTCCTTTTGCTTATTTAAGTGAGAAACAGTATTTCTTGAATGCCTTTTTCCCCCAGCGCTAGATCCCTATGTTCATTTGTCAGCTAAGGCAACTTGGTAGATTTAAACTACGGATTTTTAACAGAGAGGAAAAAAAGAAGACACAGCCTGCAGCCTATTGATGAGCAAATGGAACTTCCTCAATGACAGAGAGAGCTGAAGCTTGTCTCACAACAGTAGCTGCTGACTAGTAGAGAGAGAGAGATTGACTCAGTGAGGCTCAGTCGGCTGGTGCTGATGCTGCACAGCTTCTCATTTGTCAAATGGGTCCTAGGGCAGGGTCTTTACCACTCACCAAAATTCAAATACTGCATTTTAAAAATCCCTGGAGAGGAAAGGGAAGGAGAGAAAGTGAGCGTGCTGCATCACAGGCATCCATGAGATCTGGGCAATTAGTGTCATTGCCCAGCTGGGACTGAATGCCTGTTATGATTCTGCATGCACGCATACACACTCACATACTTTTTTTTTTTCCCCTGCCAGGACTCACACCTGACATAAAAAGGGCTTTCCCCTTCTAAGAACAAAAGTATAAAGCACAAAGTGGAGAAGGGAAAGAATCTTGGCTAGTCAAGAGGATTCCAGCAAATATACAGTGCTATCAGTAAATGAGTTTTTTTAAATACAAATTATTTTGACATCTATGTTTCATTCACCATCTAGTTTCCCAGAGAAGCCTATAAAAGCATTAGAGTGAAATTATGAAATATTTGTGTAACCACTGCAGCAGAAACACTAGGAATGAAACAAAATTCTATGGCACCCTGTCTACTCGCTGGGGGAGGGGAGCAGGCTTGGATAAAGACTGTACCTTAAAATTGGTCTAAACCCCATCTCATCTAAAACTACAAATTTATTTGACAGCTAGTCAATCTATTATAAAGGACTGCCCTATCAGGTTATATGGAAAAATTACATTTGCAATTTTCAGAATTTAATGTTTACATTTTACTTTGGGAGTGACACCTCAAATTAGTATTCCACTCTTGCAGGCTTCCCCCCCCCATGGAGTAATAATTATTCATTAGTAGATCTAGTTAGTCTTTATGTAATAAAGTAGGATGTGACCTGCAAATCAAATAATTTATTTTACAGCTTGTCCTTGAGGTCCTATATTACAGCTCTCTTTTTTCTTAGATACAACTCAAGTATAACAGAAGATACTACTATTTTTAATTAGAATTTGACAAATGAATTAAATATTAATTCTTCAGGAAAGAAGGTCAAATGTCAAAGCAACACCTGAGGTTTTGAAGGGGTTCCTTTTTCAAAAGCCTCTGCAGAAGATTTTAAAATTACCTATTTTGTAGGATATCTAACTCCCACGCAAATACATCTTAGCTCAAGAGTTTAATATTAACAACAATAAATAAATAACCCACAAATGCATCTTAGATCAAGAGTTTAATATTAACAACAATAAATAAATAACCCACAAATGCATCTTAGATCAAGAGTTTAATATTAACAACAATAAATAAATAACCCACAAACAAGAGAAGTCTATTTCACCAACAGCATAACTGGTTTGATATTAAGAGCTACTCTGAAAAACAAATAATAGTCCCCGCTTAACTAGAAACAGATAGAAAACATGTCACTGCAACTCAGGCGCTGTATTATAAAAAAAAAATAATCTTTTTTCATTCTACATGTGTGCACACATACCTGCACCCACACAAGCTTCAGAGACTCATTTAGATCCACTAAGTCTTCTTCATGCAAACCCGAAAATTTTCCAGCAGAATCAGTTCTTACATAATTTCCTTTTTCAAAAGCAGTCAATGCAACAAAACCAACGTATTTAGAACTAAATCAACACCAAAACAATCA
This sequence comes from Ibidorhyncha struthersii, assembly GCA_013398815.1. Classification (NCBI taxonomy): domain Eukaryota; kingdom Metazoa; phylum Chordata; class Aves; order Charadriiformes; family Charadriidae; genus Ibidorhyncha; species Ibidorhyncha struthersii. The sequence continues at coordinate 905,135 of VZSZ01006424.1, read as the reverse complement.
TGCACAAACTTACAAGACAGGGATTGGTTTTGGCTTAAGAAACATCCATGCTTTTGCAGTTTATCATGGACTGATCTACTTGAACAGCTCAGATATAGAACAGCACAGATTATCACAAAAAAAAAACAAACCCAACCAAACACTCAACCTAAAACACCACAAAAACCCCAAACCAAGCCACCAACAAAAAAACCACACACACCACAGAGCAAGCGAGAGCACGAAGGAGGAGAAATCAACTCTCTTCTATGCCCTTTCTCCTTTTTTCATTCTTTCTCTCTGCCTTAAGCAGTCTCCTGTTCTGACAGGAGTATGTCATGCTTTTTTTTTTTTTATTTTTTTTTTTTCTAGCACAGAAAGGCTGTTATTCTGCAAATGCCCTAAGCTGACAGAATTCTCCCTTCAGCTCATTTTCATATGAAATACCATAAATAATACATGGTACTTTTATAAGACCTTATCAGAATGTTTAATGAAAAACAAATACGTTATGTAAGGAGGCAAATAACCAACTCGTTCCACATAATGTCAAAATCAAAGGCAGCACACTTCCTAGCCAAACAGTTTGGAACTATCTAAGTCTATGCAATTTCCCAAAGTGAGGTTCTGGAACACGGTGATGGTCAAGCAAAGTTCCTTCTGTCTGTTGCACTATTTTACAGTTAAAAGGACATCCATAAAACAGATTAAACTCTTAAAAGCTGTGTGTTGAACAATTACTTCAAGAGAATTTTGTAGCTAATATTAATTGCAAAAGTATATTTCTCATTGGTCTTCTATCCTTAGTTCTCACACATTTCAAAAGTAAGAAAAATATAACCCACAAATACTATTAATACCTTTCATTTATATATTCATGTTATTAAAACAAGAACATCAATGTTTTAACTATCCACATCATCTATACACTGAGAAACAATAGATAAACATGTATAATTCAGTAGTGTAAGAGACCTAAAAAAGAAACAGAATTCTTTAGCCTGATATACGCTACTTCAAGAGATGCAGGGGAGAGTCATGACCGATTTTCATCCCTTCCAAGGAAAACTTGTCATTATGTCTAAAAAGAAAAAAAGGTAACAAAATGTGTTTTATTTTTATAAAAATAAAATCAATGTCCCTTCTTTAAAGCCATTTCCTTGTTTATACACACTCTTCTACCAAACCCAACCCATCAATCACAACCACATTCCAAGTTATGGCTATATATACAGTAAGTACCACCACAAATTTGCCAAAGGTACATGAATGAATGTACACAATCTGACCTTCCATCCTCATGCACAGTGACAGTATCACTATAACTACTATGCAATTTCACAGAGCAGCATACGCCCTGTCAATATCTCATCTGCAAATTATTACTAACTTGATTTTTCCCTTATTCTACAAAACCCCATGGATGCAGTTGCAAAGCCTGTTTTACCTACAGGACATGACATCTTCCAGTTGCCTCAGTGCTGCTCTGTTAGGTCAGCAACTGAACTCACCTATCCCACACTCAGTTGCTGATATTATCAATTAGATACCAATTAACAACAACAACTACAAACTTTTTTCAAAACAAAAGGAGGCTACCAATCTACACCTAAATCCGCCTCTGCAGGAGTCCAATTAGAAATAAAAAGTTCTTCCACAGTACCATTTAAAAGATGCTAACAGTGAAGTGTTGATCAATCTTGAATATGCAAATAAAACCATGAAATCAAAGAATCTCTGAAACAAAGCAAAAAGAACCAACAGCGTTTCTCACACAGCTGACGTTCAAATACAAAAACACTCTTTCATTTACAGTGCATTTGTCAATTTAGTATAACATGTTCGATTTAAAATCATCCACTCAATTTGTTATGATCTGGTAGTCAACTTCTACTTCTCAAAACTGAAGTTCAAATTTCACATTTACAAACATTCAGCCTAAGTTAAGCTTTAGAGTTATCACAGCAGACTGCCCAATCAGTCAAACCTTTTAGATCAAGGAAAAAAGATCTGAAAGAGATCACCTGCAAGACCACGTACCATTTAACACTTCAAACTTGTCTCAGTAGTACTCTACACTAACAGGTTTACACATACAGAAGGCATACAGTATTATAAAGATTGTATGCCTCCAGAGGTCAAGCATTAAAAAAAAAAAAAAAAAAAATCACAGCTGCATATTACATTATCCATATGAAGAATGGATAGTTCTCCACTTTATAAAATGGTTGATGTGGTATAAAAATAACTCAGGCAAGTGGTATAGAAGGTAATAATAGTGCAGTCTTTTCTCTAAACAATCCTTTTCTAACACCACATGAAAAAATAGCTCCCAGGACTTCAAACCAGGAAAAGCATCATATTATGAGCTTAAAAGTAGAATGCTTCAGTAACATATTTTGACAAATTACTAGCAATCATTAATATTTTTGCCTTTATTCCACATAGTATTCTGTTTTCTTATATATGTGTTATGGGTTTGTTTGTTTGTTTGTTTTTAAATAAACTAGGGAAATATCACTGGTGTTTTTCAATAATTTGTTTTGTCAAAAAAAGACTAAATAAAAGGGCTTCCCTCTATTCTTTTCAATTAATGGGCGACATCTCATCTTTCCAGTAATATTTTCTTGTCATGAAAATCTCTATTTCTCATTTAAGGTTTCTGTTAAGATTGCTCTTCTTACTAGGTCTTTGCACAAAGATCAAGACATTTCAGAGGCTCATGCTTACCTCAGGCAAATAAGAATCACTAATTTTCTGTTTCTATTAAGCGCTGTGTTATGTCCATTGACTTATCCAGTATTTCATACGCAGTGTCTACAAAGGCTCTGTAGTACAGTTAACCTCTTCAGCACCACCTAATATATATTTCATAAGCATTCAACATTAATTATCTAGATTTTTCACAACATGAGGAGCCAAGAGCCCCTTTTCCCACCAATGGATTTGGGGTGGGGAAGGTAACAGAGTAAATAAAAATAATACTAAAAAAAAAAAAAGGCTCAGCCCTTAAAGAGTTAGGGACACTTCCAAACAGAAGACATACATTCCTCGACAGGTCTAATTTTCCTGGCCTACAGTATCTAGATATTTTGTAGAAAGCAAGGGGGGTGGGATCGGGCCGGGGAGGAATATGGAAAGAAAACAGGCCTAACAACCTGATCCTGATTCAATTTTATGCGAGTTTACACCAGCGTATGTCTTTAAAAAAACCCAGTAGATTTACTCGTGGATTTTTCACTGTAGAAAGCAAGGTTATCATCCAACTCTATGAGTCCTCTTCGTCCCCTCCCACCCGAGACCCGGTCTCCACTCGGAGGGTTTTCTTTTCCGGCGCTCCTTGAACAGCTATACCAGGAACTCCATCTAGTGGAGACGCAGGTTATGTCAACCTCAGCTTAAACCAGTTACTCAAATATAATGAGCTGTACCCGATTTTTGATGGTGTAATTGAATCTGCTATGCAATTTGCATAGTAAATAAAGGGTAGAAGAAATATTTTATTAGGAGACTTGCATCTCAAAAACATATGCCTACGCCTAACCACAATAGTGCACTGAAGGCACAGAATGAGGTTCCAAAGCACCTTAAATTACTTTGCAAGTGCCATTGCCCTTGCTCTCTTCTGGATGTTCCCATCCACTTTTTATGCTAGCATTGGCACAAATGACTCAGTGGCCAGAAAACTGGAAAGACAGCATGGCTGATAACTAAAGTAGCAAAAGCTTTCGGAAAGCACTTGTCACCTAACGGCACAAGCATCCTTGCCAGAACAAAGGAAGGACAGCACTATGCAGAGGAGGAAGCACAGAGTGCAGCAGCCTTGGTTTAGGAAAGCTTCAGATGATGTGCAATTACTTTGTGGGGGGGAAAGCAGCTTTATCTAAACTGTTACCTTCTGTGTACAGACTCAAGAAGCAGGGAGATAGACAGACAGACCGAATGACCAAGAAGGTGAAATGGACATTGATTGGGGCAGTAAAATCTTTTGTCAATCCCACTCCCACTTCACCCAACACAAAGCTAGCACAGACACTTCAACATTTCATCTTCAGAAGCACAGGGTGCTCTCACCCACCATGCACCACTGTCACACCACCAAATAAACTTTTTCCAAACAGACATACACAGGAATTCCTTAAATCTGACACACTGGTACAAGCCTGCTTCACAAAAGAAGCACTTTCACAGAAGCGTCCAGCTATAGTAGTTACCATTTAGATTGTTACTAGCAAGACATCAGTATGTCATGTGTAGTGTTGCCCTACAATATTCTTTCCAAAGTTTCTGATGAAAAAACATAAGAATATGACCCTTAGAAAATTAACCCAAAATTAAAAACTGAGATTTTTAATTTTTTTTAAAAAAGGGTAATATACAAAACTAATGAGTATTAATCACAGAAAATTGTGTACAACTTATTAAGCAGGTTAAAGCTTCATTATTTAGGATCGGAGGGCTACAAACTACTAAAAACTGTCTACAGTTTTATCTAAAGTGATGAAGCCTACCTTTGCCTGCTGCCGCTGTGGGCTGTTTGTTTTTAAGTATCAGATTAGGAGGAGAGTATTTGAATAGTAAGGACATATTACAGATATTTCACCCAAATTTATTTTCATACAAAATTCTATTTTCTTATTTTATATAGAGACAAGTCATTTGCAGTACTACCATCACTATTTTGTTCACATCAAATACACTTATTTTAAACTAAAATTTTCACACAAATTCATTAATCAAAAAAAGTTTGCCCCAGTTTTTTGCTCCTTGATTTGCACCATCACATCTCACACTTTGTTGCTGTTATGAAATCACAAGGAAAGAATTTAACTTGGAGTGTGAAATGAGCAGCAGAAGCACATGAATTTAGAGCTTGTTTTCATGTGATAGTAATAAAAGTTTTAAAAAAAAACACCCAACAAACCAAATGCAATTATAAGTATACATAGTAGGGCAGTATAAACACATTTTGCTTAAGTTTTACGTTTTTGTGAAAGATCATTAATCTCTTAACCAAAAAAATTAAGTGTCAAATCTCAGAAGTAGAATAAATGATAGATTAATTATACTATTATGTAAAGGTTGTATCTTTTCCTCTGTAGAAATGAAATTAACAGTTTCCTTCTACAATGAAACCACTTCTCCTTTTATTATTCTGTCTACAACTGGGTATCTCTTGTATGTTCTGCCCGAATCTAAATCCACCATACTTAGTCCACAATGCAGCAGCTCATTTTAATGTATAACAGCTAAATATTACCATGCTCATGTATAAAACCAACAAATCCTCCATTAAGCGCAGCTGGATCTCTAAGTCTTCCCTTCCCTTGTCCTTTGCTTACAGTTTACAGCCTGCGCACTCCCCATGAGTACATAGCTCAATGACTCTTCAAAATCTAGCCCTTCATCTCTAATTCTTTCTTGTGGCTTTCAATCTGTCAACTAAAACATCTTAAAATTCTTATGGCCAAGCCTGAAGGGTTCTAGTTAAATACCCATCTTCATCCAAAGAGATAAAGATGCAGCTCAGAAGAATTAAAATGGAGGGTTTCGTAGCTTTGAGCTCTAGTTTATGCTGAAGCACTACCAAGGCTTTCCAAAGTAGCCAACTATACACTCTCCAAAAAACCACTGCAGCAGATGCCATGATCCAGCTTCCCTCCTATGCCAGAATATATTAGGAGAAGGGTTAGTCCCTTTGGTTTGAGGTGTTCATTGGGTTTTTTGGGGGGGTTGAGGGGTGGGAGGTTTTTTTAGACTTAAGAATTTTGGCTCTATATAACCCTTGCATCCTTCACCTCTCCTTTTAATTCCTTCCTCTCTGATTTTCTTTTATTCAATGAAATCCACACTGGTAACACTGAATTCACTCTTCTTTCCCTCTCTGCCGCTTTTTGGCACTATCACCACTTATTTTGCTTTCTGCATAAAGTTCAAGTTTCTCATCCTCCAGGATTCAGACCATTCAAGACTTGGCATTGAAATCTACTCCTGTCAAACATTTACACATGAATTACCTGACATTCCTTACTTTCTCTAAGACCCCTTTCAATATTCCATCTCACACATCTACAACCAGACTCTCCTATGTTCTACTCATGCGTCAAACAAACCGTTCACCTTGGATAGGACGTTCACATCCTTTGAAGTATGAACATTTCCAAGAAATATAGTTCAAAGCATAGAAGTTATGTTGCATGTGCACAATATAATGTACAAAATGTAATGCTCAATGTTTTGTATCAGAAACAGACTGGACACGCTTAAGAGAAGTAGGTATTCTACATCTGCTGTTAAGCATGACCACAAGCAGTACTTGCACATTGTCCAGCTTTCCTCTTACTCCCAAGAATCTTCTAGTCATGACAGACACAAATATCCTTAGAAATAAAAAGAAAACATACACATTAAAGCCTGTTCATTCTAACTATGCTTATGTCAGTCTTAAAAGGTCTAGATTGTGGTTGTTTTAAAATGAGAGAATATTTGCCTCACGTTACAAGTAACAAAAATTCAGAGAGACCAGCTCACATTTTCCTTTTCACTTGATACTCACAAAGCTTCCCCTCCCTACAAACCCATTCATATTCATGTACTTTGAAGAAAAAGTAACATCTTAGCAAAATTCTCTCTGAAATGTTTTTACACGCATAAATAACACTTTCTCATTGCTTTTCTTGAATTACATTAGTCCTATTGAAACTAGTTATACAGTTAAGACACTGTGGGTGTATCTATTCCTTGAAGTTTTATAATTTGGCTACGAAATCAAAAATAATTTCAAGATAAAACTAGCAACATAATTTTTAACACTAAAATTAAAAATAAATTACACATATTTTAATTAAAGAAACTGTCACAGAGAAATGAAAATAAATTACTCTTAAAGTTTAACTTATTTTTAGTGGCTCTGAATTGGTTTTGCAGTTTCTAACTTGTTTTTACACGGTACCTCTACAGACCCTCAGATTAAATCATAAATCTGAAAGACAATAACCAAAGAGGTTAGGTTTTGGCTTAATTCTGATCATACAAAAGCCTAAGAATGTATCCTCTCATAGCTGTTATCTTTCTTCAGGTAAGTATACCTTGCTTTGCCACATCTCAATATCAATACAGCATGATTTATATTAAATATTTTTCATTAAAACTACATAGAATAAAACAAAAACAACCACAGGAAGAAGATCTAATAGGGGGTTATATTTGAATACACTTTTTTTTGTAAACCTGAGTGATACATGAAATTCAGCTACTCAAAAGCTCTAAAAGAGTTAGAGAATACATCAGTGAGGTCAAATAACACATATTTATAAAGTGCCTTGACATAAGGTGCTAAATGCATTCTCAAAAACAATATGGAAGCATACAAACTATTGTCTTATGGCTTGTAGTGCTTCCCAGTGTAATATCTAATTGCATATATACACAGAAAAGGCATTTTGTCCTAACTTAAATCTCCAACCTAGCATTTTCTAGCTTCACCCACTGAACCAAACTTCTCAGCTATGAAAGGCTTCTACATCTATGTCACAAGAACACAAAAGGAGCAGAAACATTACTATTATTAGACCAGGCAGCTAAGTTACAGCTAGCATGGGTAAGCTTGTGCCTTCCTCTCAGTGGTGCTGACAGAGCATATGAAAGTTTCCATAAATAGTTGGTAGACAGTTGACTACTGATCTTCTCCAAAACACATGCACAATTTCCACCCAAACAAGGCAGAAAAGAATGCATCACATGGATAACCTTATTAATTAGCAAATACTGTATTTAAATGGGGACAAGCATAGATACTAATCTGTTTTTGAAATGGTCATTTAAAGCAATACAAAGCCAAGACTTCACAAGTTACTCAATTTTTCTTTAAGTTATGTCACTGTATCCACAAAGCACATACATCAAATAAAACACACCATCCTCTACATATCTTGTGCATCATTAAAGAGGTAAAGCTAAACTTTAAAATTAACTAAATGAAAAATGCCAAGTTATTCACATCAACATACCCCTTCTTCCTCAACACAGCATAGTGCAAGTTGCAATGTTTCCATGCATTTGCATCAGCTCTGACCTGTAAAGACTGCCTCTCAGAATGACTCCTTAGGTCATTCTGCAGGCCTGTTCAAACCTTTGGCCTCCCTCCTGAGCCTGCCATCACAGGTGCCAATTGCGATGAATATAACTCTGCTGCAGTAGACTAATTGAGATCAGCCGTGAATTTCATCCAGGCCACTAAACAGTCATCAGGTGCTAACATCAGGTCTCAATCAACATAAGCCAGGTGACCTACACACAAAGGGTTTCACATCTAATTACAAGTGTTTAGTGCCATCCAGTTATCTGAAAGTCAGCTCTAAAGAGACAAACCATACTTCACTGTCTACATAATAACCTCCCTGCTCCAGAGACAATCTCAATTCTTATTAAGATGTAGCACATACCTTCCAGTATCAGCTATATTATGTGTATAATAGATGCAGTTTTAGTATTGGATCTTGAATTTTTACTGGAAGCTGATATTACTGCTACCAAGATTACATTCCCTAATTCTGCCAAGAAACGTTGCTGTGGTGTAAGAATCTTACATATCAATAAAAAGGTAAAATATCAAATATTTGAGCTGTCTCCACTGGAATACAGAATAGTTAAGAACAAAATTAGATGCAACGACTCACTAGTAATCTCCAGAGACAGCAACTTCAAGATCTCATAGATAAACAAAGCAGCAAAAAAAAAAAGCAAGATTAACTAAAATCAGCAGCTAGACTAGAAAAAAACAAATAGTAAAAAAATCTGTTCCATTCTCCATTTATTGTGAGCCAAATTCACTGAAACTAGTAGAAGTAGAACACTCAGTGAATGCAGTCCTGGGCTCTCAGAACACAAAACACCTGCAGTGCTGCAGATAAGTTAGCAGGAGCATTTTTCTCAAGTATTTGGTGATGTTTTCAAGTTAAAATACATGAAAAAAATCTCATCTTATTAGTTTCTGCAATAAAATATTACTAGAATAAAAGGCAATACTAGGACTGAATAATCATTTACACCTGATTCACACCACCAAGCCTCAAAAAAAAAAGTCTCAACACAAAGTCAAAGTGTGCTTTCATTTATTCACCATTCTTACTGAAATATTTCAGAATCTATTGCTGAAAAGCCAACATGATTTTCAAGATTGAAATAATATGGAAACAAACACATTTGAAAAAAGCAAACTTTAACTATCTTATTTACCTAAATCTTGCAAAAAAAAAAAAAATCAAATAGCCATAGAATAGACTTAGTCAAGGAACAAGACAGCCTTGCTGCATAATTCATCAGCCATTTTAATCCTGTTTATGAGTATCAGATTCTTCACAGAAATGCTTTTAAAGAATGCTTAAGAAAAATCATTGCTAGTTACGGATTTATAAGATGTATTACCAACTGATAAAACAATAAACCAAAACCCACCCTATGGCCTCTGTAGTGGCATATATTATTAATATAAAGAAAACCTATACCCCTCTCCTGAAATCATAAACATACTGCAAATGCTAATACTTCACAGGGAAAACTGATCTGAGTTAATAGGTTCTCCTTAGCATTTACCTTCATCAAAAAATATTACATCCAAAGAAGTATTTGCTCAATTCTGAGATTGCTCTAGATCTCATTTATTCAATTCAAGCTAAAAACAATTTGATCAACAAAATGGAGTTGTACACATAGTGTTAGTCCTAATTACTGGAGAAACTTTAATTTTTTACTCTCTTTACTTTTTTCATGCATACCCACCTGTAAATGATTTTATATACTGACACATTCCCATATAACGTCTACTGACAAAAGTACATTACATACATTACTAAGATTGTGAACTAAACACACAAAGTCTATGAAACACCAGAACTAAGTTTTTCTGTATACTGTGAATTCATACATCCTGACTATTTATTACATACATCTTTCTCCCACACACCTTGACCCTCTCTCAGTTAATGTGGTGTAGAGTCAAAATAACATAGTATGTCCCACTGGAATGACTGAATCACAAAATAAGCAACCTTTGGTTCCTCATTTTCATTCATTCTGTTTTGTTCTCTAGTCTAGCATTCACCCCTGCTCCAACAAAATCAGACACTTCTGTCCTCTACAAAGCTTCAGGGACAGCAGGAGGGAACCAAAGAGAGAACAGGCGCTTCTGTGTTCCAGTGCCCTGCTCCAGTCTGGCCCCAAATCCCTTACAAAAACAAGCTTGCAGGCCAGTGGACTTAGTCAGATTCACTGGGACAGTCCGTGTACAGTTCTGTCAGATGCCTTGAAACCGTGAGCCAGGAGCAGAACAGTCAGCTGTTCTTACAGGACTTGCACACACAGCCTGATCTGTACGAGGATGAGCGAGATGCTCAGAAGGGGCAAAATCTTGAGATTTCAACCATTAACTTCTGAGTTATTTAATAGGTGCTACTCAGTCAATTTTGAGCATGTATTCAGACTGATTTTAAAGGGCCAAAGTCACGTTCGTGAAAAACGTCCCATCATTCTCTGGCCGCCTATCAAAGACTGCTAGAATCTATTAAGAATTTTCTCCTTTTCCTTTTTTTATTACACACCAACCCCCCCCCAATATTTCCTTTCTTTAGATGTTTTCTCACATAGCTGAAAAACTGTTTCATGCTTCTTAAGAATATATAGGGCAATTGCGTGAACTCAAATATTTCATTCCAAAAAGTTTAAATTTATTGAGTTAATCTTGAAGATTAATTTCACATTTCTGGACACAATCTAATAAAGTGTTGCAGATCCCTCACTATTTGATTGGTGAGAAAAAGAGACAGCTGGACTACCCCTAGCTCAGCTCTGTCCAGCTACGGGTCTCAAAGGCTGATGCCTCTTGCTTGCCCCCTTGCCAACGTTTATCATACCTCACTTTTGTCAAAATATGCAGTGGATTTCATGAGACTCACTTGGTTTTGAGTAGAGAAACCATCAGCACATAAGGCTCTGCTACTCATTCATAACATAAAAATGGAAGAAAATAACACCAGAAAAGACATTGGCTGTCTTTGTAGCAAGAGGTTTTTGTCCCAACTGGCAATAAATCATTGTGACTAGATGACCAAAGGTCATTCCTCAGAGGTAAAGATATGATATCAGGCTGATAGACCCTTAGTCATAGGCACACACCAATGTGAAATAGGTTAAGAATTGGCAGGCTTCAGGCTTCAAAAAAACCACAGCAGACACTTTCACACAGAGTGAAACAGCAGTCCTGAATGTATACTCAGCCCTCAATAATTCTTGTTTTCCCTTCTATGACACTACTGGGGACGCGTCCTTCACCTACACTCCAAACAGCTTCTCATTCATTGTTACAGTTACACCAAATGAACTTTGCATGTAAAGATACACGCTCCCACTTAACGTCGTTCTGTGTATGTTTTCTTTGCCTGTACAGTCAAATAGCATGCATTTAACAAAAGTACTTTAGAACTTTATGCAACATGAAGACCATAGTATGAAGTGAATGCTTCCTGAGTAACGTATTCTTAGGTACAGAATTTATAAAGCTGAATATTAATGAGTATTAATGGTTGTTTGGGGTTCTTTTACTATTAGTTGAACATTTTATTCTTGTACATCAGTTTTAATTTCACTAGAATGTTTTGCTTTTTACTTCGTACAGTTAACTTTTTTTTTAGAAAACATTGATGGTTGTGTCCCTTAAGAAATTCTATATAGAAGCAACAGTGGTAATACACCATAAGTATCAATTATTTTTTCTTGAACATGTTAACTACATGACATTTAGTTGCTTTCTAGAACTTTTAAGTATTTTTATTTATTTCATTTCAAAAGATCTGGAATGTATATTTTGGAGTCTGCAATATACAATTTGCTTTTGATTGTATCTCCTAGAAATGTTTCTGGGAAGCATAACGTTTCCCCCTAAATACCCTCTATATACTTGGGAACCTACTTACACATAATTAAATAAAAGCTACTAAGTTAAAAATCAAAAATAAAACCAGCATCCTGGTGCTTTTTTTTAGTAGACATATAAATCAGAATATTTTCCTCTAAAAATACCCCCTATTTATGTATTTATAGAATCCTATTGTAGTTCAGAACAGAGGTGAAGCATTCAAATTGTATTCATTAACTACAAACCCAGATACTTAACCTGGACTGAAATAACTAATCTGTATAGGAACTCCAAGTTCAGATTATCTAACTAACCTCAAATGCAAAAATGACACATTATCTAATTACGAAGAGAAATTCATTGAAAATGGGTGCCCTGACACAGAATTCACAGCTGGAATATACATTCATTTTCCTGCTTAAACAAATATTGCTTCTCACTAGGATAACCAAAAAAAAAAAGCTGTTTTGCATGACAAATATACATGTTTTGGCAGTGTACGTTGTCTCTGCCTGAATATATCACATTCATTACTATGGCTTAGGGAGGACAGAACGGGCTAGCTACACAGTTTAATGTGTTGATGTCTCTTTGTCCTTTTCCTCCCTGTGTAAGATGAAAAATGATACGATTTTTTTGCATTATTAATAACAAATGCCTTTCTTGTTGACAGACCTTGCTGACAAGTAAGAAGCCTTGAACTTTAATCTTTATGATGCAAGATTTCTGTTCACATGGAAATCAACCAAAAGGATCACATAGGAGAAACTTAATACCCTGTTGCTATAATATCAGTTGTTATATACCTTTTATAGCTCTTTTTTTAAAAAAAATCTCTCAGTATTTTTTCTCCAATATACATTTGGTACCATGGCAGATAGATTGGGGAAAGCATGATGTAATCCCTTATTGCATGGCACCAAAAAACACTCTCAGTGATTTCTGAAACACAGCACTGAACCAAAAGGTGATCTGAAGTGTTTTTCCTCTGAGTTATTCTACCCAGAAGTTATACAGCCCTCGCACTCTTAACAGCATTTAGAAATCCATCAAATTCCAGTTGTCAGTTACTTTTGTGTTTGTGTGTACACGTATATACACACATATATACAAAATATAAGTATATATATATTAAATCAAAAATCCTGGGAGATACATACCTACACATATTTTTTTATTATTATTATTATTTATTACAGTAAACATCATGCAGCATTGCCAATATACTCTGTGATTCTCTTCTATTTGCTTAGTTTGCTAACAATGATTATAAGAAAACTTCAGATTATGAGCCTCTGTTGGCTGCAAGCGTATCTGGAGTAAAAGAGTGGCCTTCTTTCCTTTCGCAGGTAACCTCTCTCCCCAAAAGTTTTAACTACTTCTAAAAGCTGTTACACATCTCAAGAGCTATCCTGGACTGGTAATAATTACAAAACTGGTAATAATTACAAAAGGTGAGTGACAGTCCCAGGTTTGTGCTCCCCTATATATTGATGATGCTCTTGATGCTCTAAGCCACAACGGAAGGATGGCTGAAGATCAGATCAAAGCTGCCATTCCAAACCAAGAACACAAGTAGGAACAAAAACTCAAAGAGGAGCAGCAGGGAGCAAAATTAAATACCAAAGTACCAACTTACAGGCAAACTAGTTCTCATTCCCCATGAGAATATTTAAATGTTCACAGAAAAATCTGTAAGCTTCATATTACAGTGGAAAAAAATTGGGCTGAATACCTGCTGGTCTGCAGAGGAGGAGTGGAATAACAGTACCAAACAGAGATTTATTTCTCTAAATGAAAGCTTGACTTAGGCAAAAAGTAAACAACATGTTGTCAGGAAGTATGACATAATAAATTTTATTGCTAATATGTATACATTTAGATTAACATAACAAATGCACTCTATTATAAATATATCATATTTATAAAATTTAACAAATACGAAGTAAAAATAAATTCACCAGCACTTAATTTCGCACAATTTAGGAGACTGCATTTTACTAAATAAGATTTTAAATATTTTATTACATGAACAAAGTTCTGTAATTTAGAATAGTCTAAACATTCCTGAAATTACCAATTATGGGCTCATGAAATTATCAGTTAGGCTTACTATTAGATATTAGAAATATGGGTAGCAAGACATTTCTTCATAAGAACTGGAAACCTCTCTAAAATAGATTATTCTTCAGCTCTGCAGTATACAGCTGTATCTGAAAAAGATTTTTTTGGAAGTTTCATCAAAGGAGACATTATTCCTTAAAGTACATATGACCAGAAAGTACATTTCACAATGCCATTCTTTGTCTCTGTGCTTGAACTTAACTCTCTACACTGTTTTTCTGATTAGTTTATACTCTAAAAGGATGTTTGCTCCTTAAAAAAAAAACACACAAAACCTCAAATGCATTCAAAAGCACCATTCTGATTGTACTTCTTATATTACACAGATAAATTTTAATCAGAAGATTTTTACATTCTTTGGTTTTAAAATGAAAAAATCAATCAGTAGAAGGTTCTTTTCCCTCCAGTACTCACAAATATCCTGAGTCTACTGTGCCAGTGCTTACTTAGTTACACAGTATTTTTTGTGTGCTATCACTATCATATGTTAATTTTGGTTATGCATAGCCTTTGTCAAACTAAACCCAACTTTACTTATGTCCCATGTAATTTTAACTTTTACTCCAGTAAAAAGTCCAAGTCAAATGCTTGGAGAAAAACAGCAGTTCAGTTTAAATTTAGGAATTTCTGTTTTTCAGCACAAGAAAGATTCAAATGCTCAGCACTCCTGACCCTTACACATAATTTTTATGTTGCTTTATTGTTAAATAGGACACACCTACATAAGTTACTCAAAGTAAGTTTACAAACAAACACAAGTTTCCTACTGGCAGTGAAAAAGTGCGATGCAGGGAGTAACAAGCTTTTTGGGGAATGAAGATTGTACTACATTGTTGGCATTATCTGTTGTTGTTTTTGTAAATGTAGTATTTGCTTATATAATTTCAATAATTTTGAGATACAAACTGAAAAATAAAAATGACAAATACTTTTAAGACAATGAATTTAATGATCCCAAATAACTAAATACTTGATTATTTTAGTGCTGCCGCCACAAAAGAGCTGATATGCAGTCTGAAAACTATTTTCTTCACTGCAGGTTTAAAAAATGCAATTGCACAAACATATTAAAGGGTTTCCACACCTGCTGCAATGTAGACAGTTGTAGTTAGGGCTGGAGAGAGATGAGGTCAGTGACAGGAACGAAAATGTGATTACGTAATTCTCAATATGATGCCAACTATGACCTTTGGATTCCATTTCAAATCTAGCTATCATGTTACCAAAATAATATAGTACAGGATGGATACTGTTTTGCTAATATGATATATAGATTCCTAATAGTATTTTCATACTTACAACTAAATTACAGATATGCCAACTATGATATATTTTTATGTGCATGTGGCACAGTATTTCATAACATGCTACAGCAATTTTTTCCCCTTGACATACAAAAAGACTGAAGAAATAAAATAGTAATAGATTCAAGCTGAATAACATGTCAGTGCTCACAACCCAAGTTGATTTTGTACACTAAATCCCAAATGGTCATCTTTCATTAATAGATTCTTATTGAGGAAGTGTTAAAATCTTAAAAAATTCTTGCAGAAGGTATGAAATTACATTCATTTAAACAATACAGCAGCAAGTTACATGGACTAAGATTTGATTGAATATCAATACATACAAGGTTGGAAAAGACACCACAAAAAATTGCTGTATCTCTAAAATACTATACTCCAAATGGTAGCTTGTTTGTGTGAAGCAGCTTATGCTGCCTTCATTGCGAAGGTGAATTGTGAAATAGAAAATGATAGTTTCTTTCCAAAAGTAAGCTGTGAAATATTGATTCATGCATCATGTTCCTAAAAGCTAGGCCTTCTAACTCTTCGTATTGATTATGTGAATGCAAAGATAGGAGATAGCAACTCAAAATCACTGCACGTAGAAGTCACATTTTTTAAGGTGCCTAATTTACTGCGAATCTGGAGGAACACAAGGAGCTGGAGAGAGTGCAAAATCCATCATTTATAACTTGCCTAAAATTTGTTTTTAAGTGACTCATTATAGAAGAATTACAAAAATATCACTTGTTCATTTCCTTTTCAGGCAGGTATCTGAAGGGATAAGGAGTAACAGGCAAGACCACTCTAGCCCAACTGAAAGCAACAGATAGTCACCTGGCTGTATCTCAAGTGTATGCAGTACTAAAAGATCATTCAATGGTGATAATGTAATAGAATCTTCTGCTGGTGGAACAGCTGTCTTACTGATACTTGCATTCAGATTCACTACAGGGGAAATAGATTTGTTTGTCAATGAGAGCTTTTGATCATTCTGCAAGGAAATCGTAAGTAAAAAAAGGCAGTTATCTCCAGTTACAAATTATCTCAAAAATGTTACATGCTTAAATTAAATATGTAAACTTACCCCTTGCTTTCATCTTAAAGCAATGCAAGGATTTAACACACTAGAAAAGACACTTGGAGATAATTACTTCTTCCACTGAAATGCTGGCCCCTTGCAATTCAAAAACTAAAACAATAATGAGTCATAAGCTCTGAAATTATGAAAAATATACATCCTCTTTCAAACAAATAGTTATGAAAAAAATATTTTAATTATGCAAGCAGGATCTTGACCAGGTGTATTGGGGATAATTACCTCTAAGAAAACATTCTAAGACAGAAACTGATTAGAAACCGGGAGCATTTTCCACAACCCAGTACCCACACAACTCTCTGCCTACTCTCACCTACTGAATTCTTTAAAGAATTACTCATGTTAACGAAAAGTAAATTTTGAAGGAAAACCTTCCTTCATTCCTTTAATTCCTCTATCCCATGCACACTCTGTAACGAGAAAGATTTTCCAAATGAAGACAAATGACTCCTCTACGCAGGAATTACAAATTCCTTACAACTTTGGGGATTATTTTCATATTTTGTTTAAACAAATAAAATTTAGAAGCAATTTCCCTTGACATCAATGGATATGCTAATATCAGTAATCTAGCAGGTAAAGAAAGAATTAATCATTAATTGTACGTAGCAAGCAGGAAATTCTGCCAGAAGCCTGCTACTCTGTTTTGTCAAGTCTATTTCAAGAAAAAACATCCTCAGAAATCATAAGACTGAAACACAAAAACACTTCAATCTTTACCTTTTTCCAAACAGATGTGATATGCAGCTCACTATGAAAATAGTGCAGTTTTAAATTGCAAGTGAATTAAGACTTATACAGTAATAAATAAAATGTTTACTAATGTGCTTTTGGTGTAACTGAATAAGGCATCTGGATAAAATTGAGAACTACAGGAGAACATTAAATCATTTTAAAAACATGCATGAACTTTAGAATGATGCCGTCATCAGATTATTTATATTCTAGACACACAAAAGTGCCATATATTTTAGAACTTTCATGGCAAAACAAAACCTTTACACAAGTAAAATTAAGTATTTAGATGCTTTCATGCAGGATTTATCAGTTCATATTTTGCCCTGTCTATTTTGCCCTATTTCTCTGAATTTCAGCTGTGTTTTTCGTCGTCTTAGCTTTATACTGTGTGGTATCTTTGTTTCATTATGTATTAACTGATGAGCAACGTGAATTCACACAGAACTGGGGATACCTGAGAAAACTTATCCTCACAGGATCATCAAACTAAACAAAATCCAGACCCAAAGAAATGTAGAAGAAATGCTCAGTTTCATACCATTTAGACAAAAATATCTTTACACAGCTTTAATGTTTATCTGAATTAACCACGCTATAGAACACAATTAGCCTATAGAACACCCAGTAGTAAAAAGGAAGTTATTTCACACAGTAAGATATACAATGCCCTTCAAAAGATTTTTTCCGTACTCTTCCTTTAAAAATACATACAAACCTTCACCACACAAGTAAACATGTACAAGAACGTATTTCCTTGTTTTCCAGACAAATTGTATAAATTATAATATTTCAAGTGGTCTCAAAAACCCCAAATTAAAATAATGACTTTTTTCTGTCATCACCAAAATTTGCTCTTTGATCTAACTGTTAAAACATAGGCTACACCATGCTTACCTCTTTCCTTAATCAGGTCAATGATTCTCTTTCAGGGCTTCTTATGTACTTTTTTTTTTTTTTTTAGCATTAACCCTGAAATGCTACTGTTAGCCGTTACTGCATCTACCAAGCCACAAACATGTTTCATACTTGCTCAGCTTGAAATTTTCCAATTGTCCCTAATTTTTGCTCTCTTGTTCTGCCAACTATTCTGAGTATACCCATCAAATCTTTTTCATAGTAACCTTTTTTATTTTGCACCAGCACAGTTAAACATACCAAGCATTCAAAATGTCACAGAATAAACAGCTCCGGCTCAAGTCTTCCTCCTATCATGCTGGTCTGTGTACCAACAAAACCAACTTTTACTTGATAGCCGCATTTGTTAACATAGTATAAACCTACATAGTTAACTATGATTTGATTTTCTTGTTCTACTTAAATAGATTAAGCAGAACAAACAAACAAAAATCTTTAAACAAATAAACAACTATCTGCAAAGTTGAACGGATTTAAAAGCCTATTAGCAGGTAAACAAGTATAAATGATATTGTAAGATTTGTGTGACCAAGTATCAGGACTAGTTCAACACACAGGACAAATCAGAACGATTCTATATTGTTAATACAGAACACTTCTGACCCATCACTTTTTCTGTGTGGTATCAAGGAGTTTCTGGCAATAAGGCAGAGGGGAATGGTGTTGGCTGGTAGCTGTCACACACCTCTTAGTATAACTTTATATGATGTTTAAGCATTAAACAAGTTATTGTTCTGCTCATGGGAAAAAGGTTTCAAATGACTAAGAATGGGGCAGTAAGTAGGGAGGGAGTAATGCATCCCTAGGGACCTGCACCACATAGACTATAGTATTGAAAACACCGGACTGTTTTCTTGACACCAGAATTCACAGAACTGCTCAAACAGAGGTCTTAATCATCTGACATTAAAGAACCTTTTCAATTCTACTTTTTGTGAAGTGGTAAATAATGTGCTTAACATGTTATAGTGAGACAGAACTCAGATTTTTGAGTAATATTCCAAAGTGTGACAATAGGGTAGATCAATAAGATAAAGTATATAAACAACTAAGATAATACACCACCATCTGCTATAGATATAGGTGTAAAAATGCACATATATTCATTCAGTGGATGTTTATTCAAGCACACAGAAATTAGTCTTTCTTGTGATAGAAGCAACAGAAAGAAATTAAAAAAGTCTGAAGCTACTTAAAACTTATCATGTCAAATCCTTTCAGCACAAACCAAAAACTGTATTTTCAATTCTTTGGTTCAAATGTTAGTAGTGAATTATGTTTCAGGAGGCCCTTTTCTTTGAAACAAAAGGTAAGTTTTCAAATTCTTGTTATGCATTAATTATATCTTCTGTAGTTTAATACCTACCTAGCTATAGGAAAGTTACCTTACTAGCATTTACAATAAATGCAAAATTCGTTGCTTGAGAAAACACCCACGTATAAAACCACTTACACAAATGCTGACAATCAGTCTGACATCCAATCTGTTTCCAACCTACAGCCACAGAAATAGAGCACTGCAAACTCAAAAAAAAAAATCACTAACGTTTTCCCTGGTTAAAAGTACTTTTAAACTTTTTTTTTTTATGACTCAGAAGCTTTGTCCTTGCTTGGTTCATCCTTCCTCCAACTCATTAACATGTATAATTTAAATGTAACCACCTAAAGTTTTTGTATTGGGGTTTTCAAAGAATAATAAAGCAACAGACTGTCACTGTTCAAGGCATTGAGTTCTCAGTAATTTTCTAAAAAATCACCCTTAAAAGCTTTAACTGTAATGTGACTACATCAGTGGCAACAGTTGAGCCATACGAGTTACATGCTGATTTCCAAACAGCCACTAACAAAAAAAATCTGAGGATATTAAAAGTCTCAGATAAGAGAGAAATGAAAAGCAAAAAGAAAGAAAAACATTTAAACAACATAGGTCGAGTTCAGCATACCATAAAACACCAATGCCTATGATAACTCAAAATTCAAAACATTTTTCTGTTGTAGCATAAAAAAAAAGTTTTAATGAAACAGTAATAAGATGTTTGAATAATTTTTTCTGTGAACTTCAAACTGCAAAATATCCGTAAGATTTATGACTCACAGAATACAGTTCAACTGGTTGGAAGAACCTGAAAAACAGACTTTATCCATTACTCAAAGCAATACAAAACCTAATACTACTATAAATGCAAGCAAAGTGATGCAGTCTGGTAATGAAGATGATGAAAACAGTACACTGAGAAACGCCGAGTCCTGCATCTGGGGAGGAATAGCCCCATGCACAAGTGCAGGCTGGGGAACAACTGGCTGAAAAGCAGCTTTATAGAAAAGGAAGGACATGGAAGACCAGGAGGACAAGTTGAACACAAGCCAGCAATGTGTCCTTGCAGCAAACTAGGTCTCCAGCATCCTGTGTTGTGTTAGAAAGGGCCTGGTGAGCAGACCACAAAGGAAGTGATCCTTCCCCTTTAACTCAGTATTGGTAAGGCCACACCTGGAGCGTTGTGTCCAGTTCTGTGCTCCCCAGTACAAGAGAGACGGACATGCTGGAGTGAGTCCAGCAAAGGGCCAGAAAGACAATTAAGGGAATGGAGCATCTGATGTAAAAGGAGAGGTTGAGAGAACTGAGACTGTTTAGCCATGAAAAGACAAGGCTCGGGGGATCTTACCAATGTGCATAACTACCTAATGGAAGAGAATAAAGAAGATGAAGCCAGACACTTCTCACTGCTGTCCAGGCAACGGGCGCAGACTGACAAACAGGACATCCCATTTAAACATAAAAACCCCTTTTTTACTAGGAGGAGGATGTATCAAACATTGGAATGGTGTTCCGACACAGGTTGTGGAGTCCGTGTTTTTGGACATACCCAAACCCTGGTCCCTATGTACCTGCTACTCAATGTAGCTGGTCCTGCTTTGTGCAGCAGGGGTGGATCCAACAATCTCCAGAGGTCCCTTCCAGCCTCCATCATTCTGTGATTCCATAATATTAACACCCTGAATCTTTTACTGAGTGTTGGAATAACCAGCCACTTACATTTTATAAATTACCAAACAGGTATCAAATTATTCAAGCCTCATTGGTATGCTGCTTTTAAATCTTTAAGAATTCAGTAATATCAGAATTCAGAATAAGATTCAGAATTCAGATTAAGATTCAGAATATCAGAATTCCTCCAGATAGTCAGAACCTGCACCTGCCTATGTTGTTATAAGTTAACTAAAATACATATATAAGAAAGCATCAAGAAAAATTAAAGGACTTAAAATTAAAAAGTGAGTGAGTGTGGCAAGGTTTTGGTAGCGAAGCAGGTGAAGCACTGAAGTGTAAAAAGGTGAAGTGAAAATAATTTACATCAGCTATAATAAGGAGAAGAACCAGCAATGAAGAAAGAATGAAGTCAAATGTAATACTAGCAAGCTAATGTATTTCAGTGATGACACACGTGGAATCTCAAATCCAAATGATAAAGACTTTATTCTAGGATAAGGCATCCGAAGATTTAACTCCAAAAGAACTACAAGGATTTATACATATGGATCTCTTATGACAGAAAAATCTTAAATTGCACAGTGCCAATTCTATCATCCTTATCTTTATAATTTATTAAAAATTTTAAAACTCCCCTGCTGCTAAAATGTAAATGATATTGATAATTACCTCTTGTTAGTTCCTGTCCTCAGCAATGATTACTGAATCTAAAAAAATGGACCTGAAGGTTTTAAATAAGAACTCAGAAAGCAATAATCCTCTGTTGTCCAGACCAACTCTAACTGCAACTTTGCTGTTAATTCCTCATCCTATGACGCTGATATCTTTTTCACAGCTTTCTTATGTACTGAATGCATGAAAGACATAGGAGACAAACTTGAAGTGGGGAAAAAATCCTTTCGTTCCGAGACAGATGATAGCTTCTGAAGTCATTTCGAGTTCCTCCTACCTACAGTGTTTAATTTCAGAATCCCGCACTATCACACAAAAAAGAAGGCTTGCTCTGTCAATGGGGTAGCACATCGAACGAGTGTTCATCAAAATCCTTTACTGTCTGCCTTAAATTGGGTCTTCACAACCATGTTTGACAGCTGAATCATAAAAACAATCTTCTGTGAGCTTTTTTAAGCTTTGGATAGTAATATTTTAACTCTACAGTTCACTGCAAATTGTCTCTGTCTTTCTGATCAATATAAGTTTAAAGAGTTTTCCCTGAATTAATTCACATTTTTATTTCATATTGTCGTATTTTCACTTTTTTTAAAAAAAAGGATTTTGACTGTTCACAAGATCTCTGTTTCCCACAAACGTTTCCACAGAACATACAGACTTGAAAACAGAAGAGGTGAAAATTATCCAAAGTCACAGTGTGTTTATCCCCTCACCCAATCCATACACATGCGGTCATTTGAATATGATAATACACCTTTTATACATATACAGCTACCTACTAGCCAACCATGAAAGACTAGCAGTTACTAACTACAATATATAGTTTCTAGTGGCCCCACCATCGCTGGAGGCCACTCAAATTATTGCAGGCATTTTTTTCTAATAGTTTAGAATGCTTAGGCCTACTATGAAAAGTCTGCCTACTAGTAACAGGGACAAAAATTATTCCTACAATTTAAAAAGAAGCAATCAAACAATATTTGGATGCATATACAGATATATTATATCCCAGTATAACAGAATGATATGAATAATCACATAAAATAACTCAATTTAAATTGTAAAAATTAAATTTGCAAATGTTACTTCTTTGAACCTGCTATGAGGAATGTCATTGCAAATAGAACATATCAAAAATTTAGTTGATTTAAATAGGAGATCTGACCTAGGAAAAGTTAGAGAAATTACTGAAGTTTCACTATTGAAAATACTAAAATAAACAAACACTGTAAGAAGGTAAAGCTTCGTTTTCATAATCCTATTATGTGTTGCTCTGGTTTTACTTTGCTCTGTATTCTTCTGCCTTCTTCCCTGGTCTCCCCCTTTTTCTGTTCCATCCTGCCCAAATGCAAACAGATGCACATTTTTATACATACATATATGTGTACAGAAATGCCTGTGTCCTTTCTAAACTTGTTACTAGTATCCCTGATGCAAGCTAGCCAAGAACACTGCTACGAAGAGAGAGAATGGGAGGAGAGGGAAACATGCTCTGTACGCACCCCAAAATAATCACACTTGCCCAGTGTTTCTTTCTCTTTGAATGACAGGCAGAAGGCACAGATGCCAAGCTGTGGAAGTCATTTTCCAGTGATGGCATCTGGCTCTTTGGCACCCTCCACTAACATTTGTGTTGGCTTCTTTGCCATTGCCTCTGGGTTTGTTAATAAGTTAAGTTGATGATAGGATGTTGTCTGCTCCTGGATACCACATTTCTTTTAACTCACCTTTGATTCTACTCAATTTCTGTAAGAATAAAGCTGCTCTTCATCCTCCTGAATCTTTGTACTTTAGCTGACATATGTTATGATGTAATTTAGGATAGTCCTGTTGTGCTAATGGACAATTTGGATAAGGCAAACCACTTCTGTGTATATTTTACACTCAAAAAATTATGTCTGCCAAAACATTAATACAAATACATCATTCAAGGACACTATTTTCTTTTGTGATCTTAAAAAAAAAACCCAAAAAACAAAACGAACTAAAACTCTGAAAGTACCATTACAATGATAAAAGGAAGAATTTTCAAATTTTGATCATATTTCATTATAATCCCTTGTCTTGTGTTCAAAAAAATCACTGTATCCTCCTCTGTATACTGTTCTCTGTACACTGTAGGAAATGTTGATGCAACATTTGTATTTTAAAGTAAAAATTCAATAAACTGCTTTAACACATCACAAAAGGTAACTCCAATGGGCTTATCTCACAACAACATGGTTTCTAGTTTAGAAATATCAGTTTATATGACAGTAATTACTAAAACAGATGGGCAAGGAGCCAAAAAGTGGCATCACGTCAACAATGGGCTTAATGCAACTGGGAGCTGTGGAGCAGAAAGGAGCTATGCCAGATT
The DNA here is from genome assembly GCA_013398815.1 of Ibidorhyncha struthersii. Lineage (NCBI taxonomy): Eukaryota > Metazoa > Chordata > Aves > Charadriiformes > Charadriidae > Ibidorhyncha > Ibidorhyncha struthersii. The sequence goes on along the minus strand of VZSZ01006424.1, from coordinate 881,063 downwards.
GTGTGGCAGCTGAGAATCTTATTGGTGACCATTTGCTGTGCCGTCTCAGACACATCTAAAAAATTATGCATTCCCCATTGATTTCATGCTAAAATGGTAAGAAAAAAAAACCCTGTCTGAACTTTAACACAGCACGTGCTGACAACTTCCTTCCCTTGACTACTCAGGATTTTCCTTCCTTGTTCCTACCTACCATTCATAAGACTGGCTTCACAATTCAGATTAATGTTGTCAGATGTTACATTAGTGGCAGTCAAAACAACAAGAGCTCTGCAGACAGAATTAACCAATAGATTCAAAATATTCCTAAAACTTAGCCAGAAAAAAACCCCAAACACCACATACTATTTCTTCCATTTTAAAAAACTGGCAAAATACTAATAAGCAGCACTTTGCTAAAATAAACAGAAATAAAAATCTAGACTTAAAAGATATATGATCTCTAAAATGACCAGAAAAATGCAAAGCAAAACCAAAAGTCCTTAATTGTATCATGTTCCCGTCTAAGAGATTTTGGTTTTGGGTTTTTTTTACAAAATGTAGTTTACACAAAACTTTCATTTAAATCTTTCTGACACTGTAGATTTCAGCAAATGCATTTTTCTAATTGTTATTGGAATTGGCCATCATTATGCAGAATACTAACAAGCTAGCTGGTAGATCAAGATCAATATTCATATGAAATATTCTCTTACAGTAATTAATAGCTTTCAGTTGTTAACACTAGTACAGTCACAATAAAGCATTATCTTCAGTCCAATCTGATATCTAATGTTATTTAGATTATTAACAACTTTTAATAAAGAAATCTTCTGGATATAAAAGGGTTGGCATTTCCTTCTGAGTCTCTCAACAGGATATTCATGCGGGTAGCCTTGCAATTAATCTCAGCAGTTCATTCATTTTCCAGACATACTTGCCTATTGACTCCTACAGAAAAGTGCTCATTCACTCTCTTGCTTACATTAATTATACATAGGAGATAAAGCCAAGGAAATCTGCAAGACACCAGAGACTCCATTAGTTTTCTGTGTAAATTCCAAATTTGTTTCATGTAAACAGAATGAGGCATATTATTGACACTGGCAGGTTCCTGTCCAAACAGTCTCCTGATTACATATGCAAGTTAGGCTGATATCACATCGCCTTTGCAATTGTTACAGCAATTCTTACAGACCTTATAGAAACCTTACCAAGAGATTTCTGATGCTGTATCTGTCTTACAGAATTTCGGAGACAAGGAAGAAGCTGTACAACACTCTAAACTTCCATCAGACTTTTCCAGCTTAAGCATTTATGCCTGATATTTATACGTGCTAAACTACATTTGGTAATCTTGGATTAACAACACTAGAAATAAGTGAAGAAGGCATGAAAATGTTAGTGGTAGGGCAAACAAAAACTAGAGGGGTGGGAGGAAGGACAAGACAAAGGGAGAAGAGCAAGTTAGTTACAGTGTAGAATCATTTTGATTTACCTGGATTTCTTAACATCGACCTCTGACTGCAACTATACCTCCTCTTGCTTTTTTCCTTCACAACACCTAAAAAGTAGCCCAGAGATGAACTAAATAATTATTGTGCACACTTCACTTCTGTCCCAGTTCCAACAAAATTTGATACCTCTCCAGAGTCCAGATTTTTCCTGAAGTGATTTAAAATTCTTACAATTTGGCGAACATGTATGATATATTACACACTTTGCCCAAATTAAAAGTCTCTTCTACACATGCCAATATATTCCACGCATGAGGCACAGTATTTATACTGCATAAATCGAAGGCAAGCTGCTTCTTAAAGGTAGGACAACATAGGTATGAGGGAAACAGCTGTAGGTGTGAACAGAAAAATCATATTCTTACTTGAATCACAGCATGCAGACAAATATTCCAATTTTTGTGTGCATGTGAACTTGGTACTGTCTCACAGAATATAAATTTTGTCAATTAAAAAATATGTAAAATTAACAATTAATTTGGAGAGTAATATACGTATGTATACATGTACGAATGAAAAAACACCCTTACATCAATCAGTAGCTTTCTGGAAAGGGAAATAGTGAATATCATGGTTTACTGGCTTCAGTCAGTTAAAAGAAATTAAAGTAAAATATCACTGAAATGCAAGAATTAATCTTCAGCTGACAACATAAAGCTCATCAATGCAGTGAATTGTCCACTAGCTTTAAAAGGAAAAAAACCCCATATATAGCCAAGTATACAAATGTATGTATGTGTATATATAACTCCGTAAATGCACAATTAAGTCTGGTTAAGTTTAGGGGAAAATAAAGTTATATTCAATCTGTATTTTCTATTACTACCAAATCAGTCAAAAGAAGTACTTAAAAGTAGGAAACTGAGTCATGTCTGAGTAATCTGATAGCCTTCTAAAATGGCATGACTGGATGGATAGATGAGGGGAGGGCAACGGATGTTGTCTACCTTGACTTCAGCAAGGCTTTTGACACTGTCTCCCACATCATCCTCACAGGCAGGCTTAGGAAGTGTGGGTGAGGTGAATGGACAGTGGCTGACAGGTAGAGCTCAGAGGGTTGTGGTTAGTGGTGCAGAGTCGAGTTGGAGGGTTGTAACAAGTAGTGTTCCACTGGCTCCAGTCCTGTTCAACATATTCATCAGTGACCTGGATGAAGGGAAAGAGTGTACCATCAGCAAGTTTGCTGATGACACAAAACTGGGAGGGGTGGCTGACACGCCAGAAGGCTGTGCCGCCATACAGTGTGACCTGGACATCCTGGAGACTTGGGCGGAGAGGAACCTTATGAAGTTCAACAAGGGCAAGTGTAGGGTCCTGCAGCTGGGGAGGAATAACCCCATGCATCAGTACAGGTTAGGGGCTGACCTGCTGGAGAGCAGCTCTGTGGAAAGGGACCTGGGAGTCCCGCTGGACAACAGGATGACCATGAGCCAGCAATGTGCCCTGGTGGCCAAGAAGGCCAATGGCATCCTGGGGAGCATCAAGACGAGTGTGGCCAGCAGGTCGAGGGAGGTCATCCTCCCCCTGTGCTCTGCCCCGGTGAGGCCGCATCTGGAGTACTGTGTCCAGTTCTGGGCTCCCCAGTTCAAGAAGGACAGGGAGCTGCTGGAGAGGGTCCAGCAAAGGGTTACTAAGATGATTAGGGGACTGGAGCATCTTTCTTACGAGGAAAGGCTGAGGCACTTGGGTCTTTTTAGTCTGGAGAAAAGACGAGTGAGGGGGATCTTATCAATACTTACAAATATTTAAAGGAAGGGTGCCAGGGGGGATGGGAACAGTCTTTTGTCAGTGGTGCCCAGTGATAGGACGAGAGGTAATGGGCACAAACTTGAACATAGGAAGTTCCATCCTAACATGAAGAGGAACTTCTTTACTTTGAGGGTGGCGGAGCACTGGAACAGGCTGCCCAGAGAGGTGGTGGAGTCTCCCACACTGGAGACATTCAAAACCCTCCTGGATGCCAACCTCTGCAACCTGCTGTAGGTGAACCTGCTATGGCAAGGACTGGACTAGATGGTCTCCAGAGGTCCCTTTTAACCCCTATCATTCTGTGATTGTGTAAAAGTAGCAAAACACAGCTTTTGAACCTCTGGCTCTTGACGGAGCTAGGTGCACCCAGTGTAAGATGGGAGACACATCCATCTACTGCAAGATGAACTTCTTACCTGAAGAAAAATTGTGCTCAATAATTTGTCAATTATGGTAATATTCCACTCAGTATTGAAGACCTGATCATTTCAAAGCAAAAGAAGTAGTCAAAACATCTCCTCTGTTATGAAATTACTCCAGTGTCCAATGCCTCTTGAAAAAATATCAGTGTGTATAAAACTAGATCGTAGTATTTTATTAGACCAACTCTTTCTTACCTAAGGTGCCCTTCTATCAGTATAAGAGCAACAAACTCACTGCAACTACTTGTAGGCGAGCTCATAATACTATTGTTCTCTGTCATCAGCTCTGTTTTGGGGCCTGGTCCATGACAATCATGTTCTGTGTAGAGCAACGAGCCTGAAATAAACAAGTTTCTCTTCAAATACCTTGCTTTCTCCTACAAAGAAAGCATGTCAGACGACATAAAAGGCCACTACTACATGCGCACTCTTACAACTGAAACCCAAAAGTAACCTCCTTCCATTTGTGCAGGAAGATGCAGTGGGGTTGGTGATGGCATACCACCACCTCAAGAGCTGGCAATGTAATGCTGTCCTGTTCGAGTTGATCAGTATTTAGCTAAATCAAAGAATTTCTTTAATGACAGTGTAAAAGACTTCTAATTGATTTTTTTTCTAAAAGGATATTCTAACTTCGGACCATCAACCTTGACAATGTTCCTTAATGTTTGAAAACAATAAATGCAAAACCATCAAAAGCTGTGCATTATGCAGATCCTGTGGTGACCACTGAAGATTAAAAATGCATGAACTTGCAACAGAGAGCTGCACTACAAAGTACAACAGGCTTGAAAATTCCAATTTAAGTGAAGTAAAGATTGTGAGAGCTCTGTGTGTTAAGGAAACAATTTCTAATAGAGAACATTTCCGTTAAGAAACTGAAAAGTAATGTATTATATAATATAAAAACTACAGTTACTGAATATACAGAGAAGTGCAGTTTCTCTACTTGAAGTATACTTAGTGGTACTTCATAAGAATGCATAAGGGAGAACAAGCCATTTTGAAAACCATTTCATAGCAAACATACTTTAATATCAGTTATTATAAACTATCTAGTCGATAGTAACTATAAGCCATAGCTTCACACTTAACTCGAGAAAATCCTCAAAAATACCAAAACTCCTTAATGCAAATAGACTCAAAGCAAGAGTAGTCTGAACCCAAATATAGGTACTTGTCGCTACCAAAATAAAGGTAAACAAAGGGGTTCTGCTCGAACTGTTCTTTTACAGTGTGGTATTGGGGGGGGGGGATGACAGCATGCAAAAATCACAGAGAACCTGCAAGAGAAGACGACAAGGAAATGCCAAAACCAAAAGTTAATTTTAGAAATTTTACCCCTGGGAAAAGGTAAAGAGAGGATTGGGGGCTGAGGGTTGCCTATAAGGAGCCACCATCTGTGAACAAAGAAATTATCCTTTGATAATTTTTGATTCCTCTTGTTTTCCTCAAAATATGACTTTGTACCTTTTTTGTTAATAAACAGGAGAGAGTCAAAGAAGCAAATGTCTCGACTTTCAATATATCTCCTAATGAAAGAAAAAGCATAACACCTTGAGAAATTCTGGATGACTACTCAAGGTAAAAAGAACATCAGGAAGATCATTAAAAATATAAAAAAAATTTGTTCATTCATCTGAGATGAAGCATTAATTTAGAGAGGGCAAAGCAGATAGGGTATGTTACCTGATAAAAAGTCGGTATTCTTCTTTTAAAAGGAGGAATATTTTAAGATCTAAAAGGAGGAATGTTTTAACTATCTAGCCTTCTAAAGGAAATTATAACTTCTCTGAGGTATGAAGCAAATGTATATGATTTATAGGCACTTGGTGCAGTTCAAGGCATTCTATGTCAGCAGAATCTACTTGTGGCACCTTATCCTCAAAAGGCATCTATCTTTCTTGATTTCCATTCTCAGTATCTATCTATATTGTAGACTTCTATCATCTCCCCATTCTTTTCTATGTTCTGCTATCCCTCTCTCTTCTCCTTGCTCTATTGAGCTTTTCCAGTTCTGAAATTCTTTCAATGACGTATTTGTCTCTTCTTGCCTTTAAACTTGGTTAGTTACATCACAGATACTGTATCCTACAATCCCACTGACAACTGTGAATCAGGCAAGCATGTCCTCTAAATATGCCACCATTTGTAAACATTTCTGTATGAACTAAGATGCAAAATATCACATGACAATACCTACATATTTTTCCCCACTTCAGAACCACAAATTGTAGCACTGGACTCTTTAGTGCTTAGCTCCAATTGCATTGTGAAGCATGAATTTATCTAAGATACAAGCAAATAACTGAATATAATTATCCACGATAACGCTACAAGAAATGCCTTTATCAGCAGCTTCACCTTTGGATTCTGGTGCTTACAAATGAAGGAATGATACCTCAGTTATCTTCTGTACCCACAGAGCTGTTGAAGGTATACTTCAGAAATCATACGTAAGCAATTTAGAAAAAGTTTTAGAACTCCATTTTTAGTCCATTAATAGCATTAAGTAGTTAAGAGCATGCAGCAAACCCAAATATCCTATCATTCAATATAGAATGCAGAGCTTTGTAATGTCAGTGCATGTCTCCTAAGACAGCTGAAAAAGGGGGAAGGAGGAAGTGAAACAGATTGGTGTTAAGAACAACATTAAAGAAATAGTGTCTGTTTATATCATTCACCTTTTCCTCATGAAAATAATTGTTACACGCTAAACAATGTGAAAGTCCCAATTGTAAATCAAATCATCGTGAAAATAAGCATACAGAATTTTGCTTATTTTCTTTTGGCTTTCTCTTTTTTTAATTCTAATTAATTTTAAGTCCTCTTTGGTCTGCTCTCTCCTGTTCTCTTTCTGTGAACTTGGATAAATGGTATAGTACTGATTAATTTTACTAACTCTTAGTAATGATATTAATGGACACCACTTTCTTTTAAAAAAAAAAAACCCTACCTTGCTAACTACAACCTGTAAAAACATATGTGCTATTTTATTAAAAGATTAAGAAATACTATTCTACTGAAAGCCACTGCTATTCTGGTTGTGCTCAAAAGCCACCAAGAAAACCAGAAAGAAGGCAATTATTTGCAAGTAACCCTTGTAAGAAAGCAATAATTGAAATGGAATATCCAATGTTTAATATATAAAAAGTTATTAAAATATTAAAATGTAATTAAAGTATTTAAATGTACTGACTGGGTATTTATAACACAGTTCACAAATGTAATGTAACTAAATGACTGGCTTTTGTTTATTTATAAATAAATACGTTAGCATACACCAATGTCATCGAAAAATAGATTAAAACAACATAAATTAATCTTGGTATGATAATTTTATCCATCATCTCAACACAACTTTTAATTCAGAGTACTAATAAAAGGCACTAGAAATAATCTATACATTGTTCACCTGTAAATAAGTATACCTAAAAAAAGGGCATTATATTTTCATCCATTTGACTAAACACATACTCCATTCATATCTAAATAAAAATATTTACGCACTCATGTGGACAGTGGGATAAAATGTTTACATTTTAAATCATTTTATGTATATGAAATGGGTTTATGCAACACCTAAAATTACGGATTTTTAAATGAGTAATACCGCAGTACTTCAGAGCACATGCAATATGACCACGTTAGATGGGCTGACCTCAGTGCAATGAAGTCTATCAACAACCAAGTGTTTTACTGAATCGTATTTCATTTAATAATACCTGTAAATGTGGCTCCTGTAAAACTCCAATATCCTGCATGCAAAGAAATGCAAAGAGACATTTTCAAAAGCCAGGGCAAATGCTATGGATGACTTTCCCGGGCTTTCACCAGGCAGTGCCATTAGAGTGCTTTAGCTTCCATTAAGTTGTCACTTCCCTCTGCTGCCAGCTTTTCAAGGGGGACAATTCGTTCTGACAGAACCATGGCCTGTCACATACACTAAGAGTTCAGTAGAAATGAACAGGAAAACCCTCAAAGCTGATGGATTTATTAGTGATTGGAGCTGGCACATACATTGCTTATAGGTACAAAGCTAGGTAATTAATAAGCTCTAACCTGTCCACCCTAAGTACCTCATATTTGCAGAAAGTTAATTCATGGCATACAAATGTAAAACACACAAAGATGTTCTTTCATTGGATTTTGAACTTTGGAAGTGTTTAATTAGCCCTTATAGATCATGACAGTTTTGTAACAACAACATCTAGTTCATACATATTTTTAATACATCAGAATTGCCATGCCACCTAAGAGAAAAGGCTCATCTAAGAGTCCAGAATCATCGTAACTAACAGTTAGGAACGAACGTAAGAAATGCTATGTGGAGCACAGCACCTGTCCTCCAAATATAATCCTGCTGTCAGTGGCTTCTGAGCCTCCTGAGCTAGAACAGATCACTGTATATACCATCTGCTATTTGATCCATCCTGCTTGAGCCCAAATAAACTGTAAGTTCCGCAATTATGGTCCATGTGAAAAAAAGTACTTTGCTTTGCTAATCTTGAACTTGACTGACAATATTGAGTACTAATTCTTGTACTGTGAAAACATTTCATCTTCTCTGAAGCATTGCTGATTGTATAGGCCTCTCTTTTCACTTAGCTGTCATTATTCCAAGCTCAAGAAACCTAACCTATTTATGCTTTCATCCAATAGAAGCTACTTTGTACTTCTTGTTATTCTTGTCACCTTCTGTCACAGCACCTTCTCTGTTTCTACCTACTGGACATATGGGTGACCAGAAATACACTTGCTATACAAGATGTGAATGCATGGATTCCAGCATTAAAGATCTCCGCATCATTCCAGTTTTCTATCATAGAAATTATGATCATCAGTCTTTAACACGCTTATCGCACTTTAAACTTCTTTGACAAGTATTAATGAGTCATTAATTATATTTTATCCTTGGCCAGTTTCAACAAAGGAACTTTGTACAACCTGAAGACAAACAAATGAATTAACCTACTTATGTAATATTCTGTCTCTTTACAAATACAGAAAAATGAAGCATTCAAGACAGTAAACGATTTTCTGAAGCAGAAGACAAAGATACAATTATACACAGAATCCTCACAAAAATAAGCCAATAAAGTATTTTCCTCCTTATGAAGACTTTTGTACTTTCTGTCTCTCTCCTACTACACCCATGCTCATCTCCCCTGCTGGAACTCAGTGGTTGCCGTTCTGGTTTATAGACCTTCTAGAAGTTATTCTACTGGGCTGCAGAAGAAGGCAGTAAGGACCATGGAAAGAGCAGCAGAAAGACAGAACATGATGTCAAGAGAGAGGAAGCAGAATATTCAGACCCTTGGGAAAGAAGACACACTGGCATGCTAGTGCTAGCAACAGCCAGAGTGGAGACAGAGTTACAGCCAGCTGGCTGAGAAGAAAGGATGACAGCCATCAGATTAACTGAGACAGCCAGGAAGTCTTGAACACCATCACAACAGAGACTTGGCCCATCACTAAGGACAGAACAGAGTCCATTAAACGTTTTGAAGGACATATGCAGGACAATTGTTAAAGGGGAGAAAAACAGAGTAAGTAAAATTTAGAAGGCAGAGGAGGAGAAGACTTTTTACTAATTCATGGGAGGTTAAGATAAAATCTAGGTTAGAAGAAGAATAGACAATATAAAGGTACGTAAGGAGAATACACAAGAATGACTCAAGGTTGGTACGTGAGAGACTAAAGACAAAAACATGAGATTCAGATCTGAAGTAGTAGAAGGATGGCCAATGGGAAAAAAATAATGTTGATTACAAGGTTGAAATAAGGCTGACCACTTAATGAGGAAATGAAACGCAAATAAAAATTACTGAAAAAAGAAAAATATTCAGAAATGCATCTTACTCACTAGACAAGTGATTAGGTAGTAAAAATTCAGTTGTCCAGCAGCTCACTCAAGATTTAGTGAGAAATCTTCATGGTGGTGGTGGGTGAATAATCGTTTTTCATTACCATTCTTATTTTCTAATTAAATAAATTTTGGAGGTTCAACGTTATTTTTGAGTCTTACAATACTCTGACATTTATTACGTCTTTTAATCTTCCTTTTGTAAACAGTAGTTAACTAACTACTCAGCAATATGTGTTTCTTAACATACAGTAGGACTTCACCACAACAATAAATTGTCTCCAGTTGTGTTTGCATATTAATATTCTTGGGTGTACAGTTATTGGATGCCTCTGGTATCGCCTTTAACGTACCAAGTGAAGGGACGTGTCATGCTCTGTTGTGGAGATTACTCTAACAGAAGATATGACCATTTAGAAGGTCAATTGTTTAGCAAGTCTAGCATAATCTTTATTAGCTTCTAATTATTACTTTTAGCTTTACTGTGTTTTGCATCCCTAATTAGAATTTTGACATATTTAAAGATTTATTTAAGATGCCAAGGTGCAGATGCTCATACATCACCAATCTTGGGCACTTGCTTGTATAAAACATGAAGTGCTAAGCTGTATCTGACCTAATACAGTACTTGGGCTAAAATAAAATTGTACAAATTGATTATTGACAAAATTAAAATTATTTAAAATGGATAGAAAGTGAAGGAGATGTTTTATTTGCTTAAAAAGATAGATTAAGTTAGCCGGTGCCACTGAACACTTAAAGTCACATTTCTGTTACTGCATATACACTGTGACCCATTATTAACTAAATGATGCAGGCTCTGAATCAGGCCTTCAAACTTCCAGTGCCCGTTAATTTTTTCTCCAACAAACAGCCATTACAGGTTAGGATTTTTCTATGTTTTGAAAACTCAATCTTACTATAATGTTTTTAGGACAATTCTGTTTAATGAAAATATTTTTTTTAAAGATTTTTAACCTGAACTGCTCTGAATTTTCTATGCATATATCTCACGATAAACAGAATGCTTCACATAAATCACAGAGAAACTTCACCTGTTTACTTCTCTGTCATTGTTAATATTAGGACTTCTGGGACAGTTGGAAAAAATCAAGGTTGAGTGATGTCCTATGTTGCCAGGTGGTTGGGCTATTGAGAACCAGCATCAGAGAACAATTAGTCAAGTTTTCATTATGAGTAAATATTAAGAACAGAAATATTGAGCTGAAAAAATCAATTCTGACAAACTTGTTGGTCGAGTAGCAAACACTAAACTGTTTCTTTTTCTCACATTTGTTCTAAAGTGCTTGTTATATTCTTTAACGTGCCTAATAGCAGCATTGAAAATAAAATTTAGTTATTAACAAGCACTACTTCCATTCTTTGACAGGCTCCCCCCCCAGCCCCCAACTTCTAACTAAGCTCATCAATTACTCTTAACACTCTAAATAGTTGGCAATGTTTACACAACATCCTTCCAGAGTTATTCAGCTCGATCTTGCAGCTCATTAAAAGGATCTCTATTTATTTGCTGTGTGTTACAGTTCTTAACTTTGGCACAACATGCAAAAAGGAAGCCAATTTTACTTTTCCCTGTGGTGTTAATTGGTAGAGCATGCTGCCTGCCTCTTCATTAATTATGTCAATGTGTATGAAACTTTCATTTTCATGGTGGTATATTAACAAAGCTTTGCAATGAGGCTGACAAAAAGCCAGCAAACTCCAGTTTATAAAAAGTGGATAATGAAGGCTAGCAATGTTCAGAATATAAAATTTATTTCAAAAAGAGGCTTTTTTCCTCCTTATCCCTTTCAGATATCATCTAAATCAAGCACTTACTGAAATAAACACAATCAACTTTGCTGTTGAAAGTAAACAAATCTCCATACAACACACAAATAACGCATCCAGAAACACTATAACTTCACAGGACACAAAGAATGAGAGAAGGACCTCTTGTCCAGCTGAAATGGTTTTGCTCCTAAGACCATTTTCAGATGATTTACTGATCTCATCCCAAGTGTATAGAAATCACTCACTTGATAGCTCATCACTGAGCTTGATAGCTCACTAAACACTGGGTTTTTGTCAAAAGACACAACAAAACCAGACACTTTCCACATGAAATTCTTCTGGGTGCCTTCAGCTTGTTTCTGTTTACTAACTACAGAGGTTGGTAAAAGAGTGACACCTNCCAAACCAAACAACACCTCTGTCAGGTCTCAGTGACTTCAGATACAGCACATAGTATTTAGCTACACTGGGGAGACTGCCCAGAGACTGAGACTTAGGTAACAAATAATGATAACCCACTTCACTTCTTTCTGGAAATTCAGAAATGCTAAGCACAATACCCTATTTTAAGATATGTAAAGCATAACAAACTATAAATGAAATACATTAAGAAGTTCCCATCTTATATTCTTGGAATTACATCTCACAGTCTAGGAAATCACAACTAGGGAAGCTTTCAAGTTGCCACTGAGGCTGCAAATGCTACAGATAAAAGTCACAGACACAGGTGCTTGTTTCTCGCCCCAAACCTCTTCTGATTGATAAAAAGATTCATGTTGCTAATACCTGTATTTAAAGGATTTAAAAAAAAAACCCAAACATCCCCCCCAACAGAACACACACAAAAAAAAAACGCAAAAAAAACCTGCAAAACACTCCCACAAGCAACTGAATTTACATTCCAATTTATGATCTAGTCCCTGTCGTTCTATACTTTTCTACCTATAAATAATTTGGGATATCCTTAAACCATTTTTTTGCAGTGATAAGTAATAGAAAGAGAAAAATGTATTGAAAAATGTTTCCTACAGTAGCCTTAAAATCTAACACGACAAACAAAAAAGGAATTTGTCTGTATATTGACAGCATTCATCCTTCAAATGATTCTAGCCAGGGCAATAACAAGGACAGGATAAGAGGGACATTCACTCTAGCAGAGCATACACCTTAGGGTGATTTCACAAAACTGGAACAAATATGCCTTACTACCTGTCAAATGCTCTTGCCACCAACGAAAAAAGCTAACCACTTGTCAGAAGACCTACCATCCAGTGAGAGAGATGAGGAAGAACTGCAGGTACCCAATTGTCTTGCTTGTTTAATTCTGAATCCAGACATCCTGTTGAGCCTTAGCACATCTCTCTTTTGCCAGTTTCATTTCCACTTTCCTCCTCTATCTTTCCAATACCTATTATATTAGTATATCATTCTTCTTAGGCTAGAAGTTTGCTAGTACATAGACTGCATCTTCCTGTGCATCTACATGGACCAACAGTTGGACCAACAGGACACTCCCAAACCACAATGTATTCATACTTTTATTAAATAAATTTCTTTAAGTACCTCCTTCCATACTCGAGTCTCCCCAGAAATACTATGATTCAATGTTTGCTTGTATGAATGAAATAGTGTAGCCTAGCAGAACTAACAGGTTAAGTCTTCTTGTACTTATGTTTTCTTATTCTCCATTTTTTCCTTCTTTACACATTCGACCTCTCCATCTTTCCTTCTTGTAACGCACTCGTCTAGCATCACTAACTCCCTGCTGTCATTGTCTTCTCCTCACTGAGTTTCTCTTAATCTTTTGCTCCCCTTTCTCCTCTTCCATCAAGTTTTAACTGTCTTCTCCCATACCCATAAACTCTCTTGAACTCAAACACATTCCTGGCTTCAGTGCTTTGAGTCAGTCCTCTCAGGATCCTTCCTTCGTCCTTCTCTTCTCACTTGGACTCAAAGCACCATTTTTAGACTCCTGCTTAGTGCTACAGATCTGCTTATACCCCTCCCATTATTTGACACGTATTTCACTGCTGGGCACGTCTATGTTCTCCTCTGTTCCCAACAACCTTGTCTCTAGGCATTTCTTCTCCCCTTCCTGTCTGGTTAAGTCCCCCTCCTTTGAAAGTTCCGAAGTAGTTTATAAATACCATATATCTTTGCATCTACTGCCATAAAACCTACACTGAACTCTCCAACTCTTGTAATTTCTTGCTTCCAGTCAGTTTGGAAAAGCTATGGGAAGAATGCATCATGAAACATTTTCTACGTTATTCCTCCTCACCTTCATCAGGAAGTAGTTTCGCAAAGAAAGACAGAAATTAAACTTGGACTATAAGAACACAATTGAACAGCCACATCCACTATTCTATAACTGAAACAATATTTGGGAATAAAAGAAATACTCCGGAAAAGTTTGTACCCTAACTGCATTTCTTCTATAGAACTCTGATAGCTGGCTGCAGCAATATCATTTTAGGAACAAGTTTTGAAAATAGGTCTTAAAATGAGGCACTTCCTCCTATTTCTCCCTATAAAGCTGATATATCAAGAGCGTATCGTGCAGTGGTAGCTATTCCCCTTGAATTTCCTGTGTAGTTCTTATTTCTTAATTCTGTACAAAATACTGATTTTGAATGAAGAAACAGGGCTGTACAATTTCTTGGAAAATTGATTATACTGATACTAATTAGAAACTGTAAAATATACTACATGGAAGTTTTAGAAGAATTGCATACCTAATGGAAAGTCTGTGAGGGAGAGAAGGGAAACTATTTAAAAAATGGATTTATGGTCATTTTAGCCAGAATTCATCGAAACATCAAAGCTTATATACCAAAGGTAGCTAAAGGATTTTTTTTTCTCTTCCATATGGATAATTTTTTCTCTGTCACACAGATAAAATGCTCTTTGTCAGCAGCTACGCTTCCCTGTCAGGTTTTATGCTTCAGTGAAGAATGTTTTATGTTCAGCAGCTGGCACATAAGTATTCTCATGCAGTTACTGCATTTCTACACTTTTCAGTTCTACAGAGTTACACTTTGTTTCCTTACGTTCTACCCCAATTTAAACCAAACAAAAGCATCCTAAAAGAAAAAAGGAACTCAATACAGCTTACCTATTCCCACATACCACCAGCCTTATCAAATTTTTTTCAGTGACATATAATTACACTAAATATCCACAACTGTGTACCTCCAGAGCTTGTAAGACTAAAATGATCATTTGATTTCACATATAATACAAAGGAGAAGATATTTCTGTATCAACTCTTGTTCAAAAGAGAGCACATGCTTTGTGAAAAGAAAGAGCCCAAAATTCTCAGAAAGGCAGACTCTCCAGACAGTTGCATCAAAGCTTAATTTCTCTCAGTGCCAAAATATTGTAACCTTAATTTGTCTCATTTTGATTTCTGAGTATTGGCTGTTGTTACACTTTGGTTGGTTCAACTGAAGAAACCTCTGTTATCACAGTTATGTTGCTTGGTAAATACGTACAGATTGAGGACAAATCACTACTTACTACTCCGGTCAAGTCAAACTAAAAGCTTTCCTTTCTTCAGATTGTATGATGTCTCTACATCTTTCACTGTCAAGTACACATGTAGGGATACGATGAGGGGAAATGGCTTCAAACTGGAAGAAGGTGGGTTTAGATTAGATAATTAGGAAGAAATTTTTCACTTTGAGGGTCGTAAGGCACTGGAACAGGTTGCCCAGACATGTTGTGGAAGCTCCATCCCTGGAGGTGTTTAAGCCCAGGCTGGATGGGGCTTTCAGCAACCTGGTCTAGTGGGAGGTGTCCCTGCCTATGGCAGGGGTGTTGGAATTCAATGATCTTTCAAGGTCTATGATTCTATGATTTCCCAACCTACTGCTGATTTGCATGAAGTTTCTCTAACTTTGCAATTTATAAATGTCATTCTTGAACAACTGGACACACTACCCAATAGAAGTCAAGCATTCTGAATAAAGCAACTCTATGTAAGAGGCCAGTTGCTTACACATCCAAGGACTGCATTATGCCTTCTGGACCACATTATGTGGAAGTCATACTCCAAGGCTCTGTTGAAATGGTAAAAGTCCCCACTGATGGGCTATATTCTTTTTACTACATATATGATTTTAGATTTTTTTTTTTTAAATTACTTGCTTGTAGCTAAGTGATTCAGTTTGTTATGACTCCATCACTTCTCCAATATTTCCCCTTCTCTGCTCTTTTTATCATCTACAAACTTCAGTTTGTGATATTATGTTTGTATCTTGGTCAGCGACAAAAGATGTTGCACATACTAACCTAATTCCACAGTCCAACACTGTACTGTGGGCAATAGGTACACAGACACCACACTTCTCAGTCCTAGAAAAGAGTCAAAGTTAGTATTAGCTGTGGTACTGTACAGGCTGGGAAGCATTCAAAGCTATTTCATATTTATCATATTAGCGAGCAGTGGGCTGGAATCAAAGTTAGCATATAGCTGCAGATCTATCTGGTCACCAAGGCTGAGTGAAAGCCAAGCGTCGGTATTAAACATCCAGTCATTCAGATTAACGTCATTCATGCACAACATGCCCATACAACTTTCCTTCCTACAGAGATATAAAAAGGTTTAAACAGTGATGTATATTCTGTTCAATATAAGCTACAGGGACATCAGCACTATGAACAGAATATTACTTCTAGTGCATTTGAATTACTGTGCTAAGATTACACATTTTAAGTTGGACAGATCGCCTCTCTCTCTCTTCTTACATCCGCTCCTGTTTTCCGTCCAAAATGATGTCTTCAATGGCACATAACTGGGATGCATCTGACACTGTCTGTTAAGCTCCCACAGGTCTAAAAGCCAAGAGTAGTACCCTGTATTTGGACATATGTGTACTAAGTTGTGCCTATTTCTACTGTGCCATACCCTCTCCTCAACTATGACCATAACATTTTATTTCCAACTTGGAGGGAAGGAGAACAAAGTACTCTAGGTTTTGGGAATGAGCCAACAGGAAGTGCTAAATGAATAAAGACCATCTGCAAGCGTGGCCTAGGGACTAAACAGTTCATGCCTATGACACACTGCTTCCAAGTTAGGATTCCGATTCTGGTTCCAATAAATCATACATCTTCATGCTTGTTATTAATAAATTAATATACTGTATTAAATAACCAGACCTCTAAATAAGCTTTTTACCTTTTAGTTTCTAAATTGAAAAAAACATACATGATAAAAGCAAATAATTGCTACTGTATTTGAAAAGAGATCAAGTTATTTTTATTTATTCCAAAATGTGTTAGCAATAGACAAAATAAAATAAGGTTATCAAGCACAAGAACATTTTTTCAAGAACACTTAAAAATCATCAGTGTCCTCAATGTGAGCTAGGTATGCCAATAATAGAGAAATACAATTGACCTAGGCAGACCATTTGGTTGCCTCTCTCTTCTCAATGTCTTTCTCTACTCCAGCTCCCAGGATAAGCTATACACACAACTTTTGTCTAAAATGTTTCTGTGAACTTTTAGCACTGGAGAATTCACTGCCCTTCTGAGCAGCTTTGTCCAGTTTTCAACTGCTCTTCCATCAGTAAGTTTTTCCTGCTGCCGATCCTAAACTGACGTTGCAGCAAAGTAAGGCTACTGCACAGTGAATACAGAGAAAAAGTTGATTGCTTCCTTATTTGCAGCTGCTTTTTATGAAGTGAGGACTATTATCAAGTCCTCGCTCAGGTTTCTCTTCCCCAGCTTTTTCCTGTAAGTCACATTTTCCAAAGTTCTGATGCTTCATATTGTACTTTCTTCTTGAAGCATTGTTCCCAGAGTATTGCCTTGCAGCTGAAGCTTTACAAATGCTGAATTTTTCAAGAGTACAGTTTCATAGGCCTTATTGACATTTATTCCGTTTTTATATAAAAAGTATGGCATTTGTTTGCCTTTTTTACAATAGCAGGATATCTTTAATATGTTCAACTTCTCATTTAATAGAAGCTAAAATCACTGTACTGTAAATTGCTTACATACACAGTCATTATGCATTTCTATTTTCACAGCCGAGTATTTTTAAGTGTAGACCTTTTAATTTGCCCTTTGTAAGCTGCATTCTGTTCAGTCTCCAACTCATCCAAGTAATTTTTAATTCTAAAGGTATGCTTGCAGGTCCTTTCAGATCGACATTCTCTGGAAATTTTTAAAATATATTTTGTATTCCATCATTCATGTGATTAATGAAAATACTTGGTAGTATTCCTAAACAAGCATTTTGTAGAATTGTTCCCAGAACATTCATCCACTTTCACAGAAAGCTATCTGAAGTTACTCTTGGAGTACAGCATTTTGTTGGTTGGGGTTTTTTGGGGGCTGCCTTTTTTTTTTTTTTTAACAAGATGGTTTATATCCATGTACAGTAGACTTATCTAAGTTATATTTCTGAAGAAGGAGCACCATACTTGCTTATTGGACCTTGCAAGACAGAATGTTGCTACTGAAATACCTCTACACTGACTTTTAAACGCAGATCTAAGCTCACTGTGCAAAACTCCGAAACAGACCCAAAACAGCAAGCTGCCTAGCGCAGTGTTGTATTTGATCTAGCAGGTACTCCTGTCAGAATGGAGAGAAGGAACTGCAAAAAACAGTTGTAGACATGTTTCAAAGCATACTTCGAAATTAGACCTGGAGAATGGTGGGGGGGGGCTGTGCCTATTGCATTAAGTTCATTTTTACCCCAGAATGGTTGCTTAATGCTTTACTCAGTGAGAAGACAGTAATGAGCTAACTGCATTAGCCCTTCTTTGCTGTCAATAGCAGATATGTTTGGCCAAGTGTATTCCATTGCATGGGGTTTAAAAAAAAAAAAAAAAAATCAACTCAAATGACTATCTTAAGTCAAAAAAGAAGGGGGAGCTTTACCCTCACTGAGTCAGGTGAAAGAAAGACCTGTGATTTGACAGAATGGCATCTACACCTCTAAAGAACTGAAGTATGCTATGCTGCACCAGAACATATTAGCACTGAGATGAACAACATAAGATGCAAGGAAGGTAAGAAAACAAAAACTACAGCACGATGCAACAAGAAAGTATTTACGCACAGCTGAATATAAGGAGGCTTCCATGCCACCACAGAAGTTGGCTGGCCAGGTTGAGGGTCACCTTTCACAGAGGACAGAGCAAATGTATTTTCTACTCAGACAAAAATCAGGCAAGATTATAACTAATCACATCAGATAGGAATAAAACTTCAGGGTTTTTTTTGGTCTACGGAACAGTTTGCATACATTGTATCTGTAGATTAATGTCCCTGTTATTTTGTCTTTTTCTTCCCCACAGAGATCCTCAACAGTTACAGTAAGAACTGATTCTTTCTTACTTCTTGAACTGTTATGTACAGTGCTTTGGGCTAAATCAAAAGTTGTATTCCTTGTGGGTTTTCAAGACATTAAAAAGTAAAATGCCTAAAAAGCAGTTGAACATAACTTGTTGATATATTTTCATATGCTACGTTCTGTTATTATTATGTTCCTTGTAGTCTCTCTAGCTTCACATAATGTTTCATGGCCACTCTACATGATGATACAGTTAAAAATACTATATTCTCCCCGCTTTGGGTAAAATCCCAATCCATAGTGAGTCTATGGCCCATTTTGATACAACGAAAATTGCTTTCTAAAACTCAAGGTGCTTCTCCATAAATGACATTTTTTAAAAATTCAGAAACAAAAATAAATACATCCAATCTTAATGCTTCATTAAAAGCAAAAACGTAAAGTACAAGTTGCTCAAGTTAGGAAAGCCAGTCATTGTTCCAAAATTCCAAATTCATATTGCTAACGGTAAAACAAAAAGAAAAAAGCAGTTAATTATTATACACCAATTGCAGGTAAAGAAAAATTCTGTATTTCCCTACATATATAAAAATTGCTGTAATTTTCCTTTTCTTATGTCATTATTCATTTTCTGAGGATCCTCCATCTAACACCAAGAAGGTGATGTTGAAAGGTGTCCTTTAAAGTACATTTCTCTGAGTGTCTTGCAACTTTTAGCTCTATGTGGTGGCCACAGGGCAACCCCTCATGTATTAATCTTGTGTAGGGAAATAGTAGGGATAAAGCAATTAAATCAGCAAAGAGTAACTATGAAAAAAACAGCTGAGTGACCGTGAAGAAGCAAAACTGCACACAGTTAAAAAATACTTGGTGGGTATGTAGAAGACTGAATTTAGCATGGCAAGGCTAAAGTACCGTTTTATTTTTTTTTCCTTATAGATAGATAGATGGATAGATAGATGGATAGATAAACAGATAGAGGGGAAAGGTAATGAAGAAGCTAAAAAGAAAAATAAATTGCAAGCCTCTTGCTGATTAGTAGAAAATGTCATTAAGATTGATGGGGTCATCTAAGACACTGTTATCAGATGTGCTAAAGCACATACACAGCTGCATGGTATTTCCATAAAGCCTCTGAAATCACAGGGGTGAAGGATGAGATTATGATGAGCCACAGAGGGCTAAATTGGCTCCAAAAGGCCATCAAACCGTGTGAACTATCAATGAAGCAGTGCAATGGCAAGAAGAAATGAATTAGTATTACCCGTCAAGATGATTTCTCCAAACGCTCTAAACTGAATTTCCGTTTCTTCCCGATAAGTGTATTATTAAAGTTTATAAATCCTGACTTGCAAAAACAGTTCTGCTTTTCACTCAATGTCCTGCTGTATTGAAGTGTACTATTGAGAGTTTTCTAAGACTTCCTTTCTGTCAGGAGCCTTGGAATTCAGTTATTGAAAAGCATACGGGAAATGTAGTGGGCATGTGTTTGTCACTCTCAGCAAACCCTTGCTCTGTGGCAGACATGATTTGGAGATCACCTTTGAAAGCTTATCTAAGTGAGGGATAAGGCAGCATTCACATTGCTTCATCTCAAATACAATATGGTCAGTAACAAAGTATGTTAACATATGATTGACAGAGAGATGTTCCATTCCCAGCTTTTTAGTTAAGCCATTTCTACCACTGCCCTCCCAAATGTAAGCTATTGCAAACACATTTTCAGTCACTCAAAACAAGAAAGTTCCAGCATAACGATGTTTAAGTTCAGCTTTAAATACAAATGAATACTAAAATCATTACTTCAATTGCGTGAAAAAGCTCAAGCAAATTCAACCTATCTGCAACACAGCATTTTGAAAGGATAGAGTGAAACAACTTCAACAATTACTATTTAAAGCATTATTAGAAAATTTATTTTTAGCAGGTTTGTCTCTTAAGAATGGATTAACTGTTTTCCAGGAATACCATTCTGTTAGTGCAGAACTGTAAATACACAGCATGTTGTATTATCTTGAAGGGAGGACAAATTAATATTTACTACAACCTATTAAATATTTTATTGAGTACAAAAGGTCCACTCACTTAAAACACTCCATTACAATCTCAGAAAAATCTTCACTTAACAGAAAATGTTCTGATGTCAAGCCACAGCCACCATTTAAAAATGTTACCATGACAACCAGTAGCAACTTAGGGTAGTGCAATGCCTAACTCAGATCCAATGCTTAGCTCTCTGCTCATCCACTGCAAAAAATTATTTTCCACAAACAGAAATCCTAGAACTCTAAGAATATTTCTAACCAAACCCCTGAAACTGAAGCTAATGCCTAAAAAATCTCAGAAATTACTGTGCTGTTTTAAATCAATATTATTTGGCTTTGCAGGCACACATTACATTATTTACTAGTCAGCAACTGGATCTGGATTTTTGGAGTTCTTAAATGAAGTCCACTGTGTAATCTCTAACTAGTTTTCATTAACATCATAATTACTGAATATGCATATTTAATTCATTCATTTTCAGCCACGTATTCGTTTTTTCTTCAAAGAGTGAAATTTCAATTCAGATTCTGCTCTCAGATTACAGGAGGCATCTTTGCTCTCATAGTTTGTATCTGTATTGGTCTCTAATGATAAGAGAACATACTCAAGACTAATACAATAATCTGCAATGGAGTAACTTGCTTGAGAATGTTTTGACTATGAAAAATAAAATTATGTTCATCTTAAAAACTGTATGCTTCAGGGCAAAAATAACAAAAAAAAGCTCCAATTCTGAAGAATTACACTCTCTGCTTCACATTTAAGGGGAAACAATATAACATGTAAATGTTACAATTAGCTTAAATTCATTCTCAATTCTGTTAACTGTACTACAAACACAAATACATACCTTCAGGAAAATCATGGTGGTACAAATTGTAAATCTCAGTTGAGACACACGTTTTTCTGATACAGCATAGCCACATGTATTACTTTTGTACAAAGCTTCCTTTGTAGACTCTTAGACATACTTTCAAGGGGAGGGTTGACGAGTCTCTCATAAAATAACTGATTTATGGGGGTATCCTCCAAATAATTTATGGGAAGTCATCCTAATGATTACAGTTTTCAAGAAGATAAGCAAGTAAGGTGAAGAATCTTTAAACCTTAATGCAAGTGCTGTAGAGAGCACCAACTTCCATTTTGAAATAGCACCCCTTACATATTGTGCAATTTTTTTGCCTATTGTCGAGACAAGTCTCTCATTATTTTTAACAAATTGCTATCAGATTCCTTCAATGACAGAACAGGAAAACCTTTAAATGCTCAATGAATCCTGAATTATTAAAGATAAAAGGGTACTTTGGTATATTTATTATCATATTGAAGGAAATCATCATCATTGATGTCTGGATTAAGCTCTTATCTTTTTTAATGGCCCCTTCAATGCTGAGGTAAACTTAAAGATGCATTGCAACAAACCTATAGAAATTAGGGCTTTTTTTGAACCACTTTTTGATGTTATTAAGTGTAATTTCACTGTGCAGCACATTTTCTTTGAATAAAAGAATGAATAAGTTGTGTTTAAATGAAAGATACAACTTGTTAGTTTCCACAAATCTATGATTTCTTATTTAAGTGATTTTGCTTTAGAATTGTTTTCTATTCCCTTTAATTAAGTTATTCCTGCTGAAAGTACTAGGAAAAATAAGCATATTAAAACACACACTTACAAGGGGGAGAAATTAACAAAATTTTGATGATCATTTTACCAAAAAAAAAAATGGGAGACAGTTCTATATCCAGTGGTCACTCCTGTAGTTCCATCAACTTAAATGCTATTCCATTTAATTATCCTTGTGAGCAAGACATGATACAAATTATTCAATTCTTCAGTTACACCTGACAACTATGTGACATATTTTGCTGACACTGTACATTGCCAATCTTCTATACTAAAAAAATTCAGAGATCACATAATCTAGTGAAATGCACAGAATGAAATTCACAGAGATTCAGACATGTTAGTATGAACAATAACTATGTACCTAATTTTTAAATAACACTCTTATAAATCCCATGGGAAACAACTAATTATTCTGATGCCTTTTCTATGTTGCCCTGTTGATTACCACATCTTGTACTTCCTTGAAAGCTTACCAGCTAACTAATCCTTAGCCTTCTGCAGTCACCTCGTCCATCTTGTAATGTGGCTGTGAAATCTGTTTTCATTATACCTTAGTTTTTACAATGTGGATAGCCATATGTTTATATGCAAGGACATTAAGTAAATAGTAAATAACAGTGGTCTTAAGTTCTGTTAGACATTGTTCCTTGGTTATAAGGATTCTGCCTATTTTGTACCATCATCCCATTATGAATGGTTGTCTTCATGGCTATGCAACAAATCAGAACAGGCACCTGTTTCACATCACTACAGTCTGTATCCCCGTGAACAATTAACCAATTGTACAAAGAACAGGAGGGAGTCTTGGGTTGGTTTTATATGAAGCTACTACACAGCAACTTTTACTTGAACCAGATTGTACGTTTCAGCTTACTTGTCTGGTGTACTCTGGTTCATTAAGTATTCGCTTGCATGGCTCACAGACAAAACAATTTGCTAGAGAAATATATAGGAAGAGGTTTGGATTTGGAAAGATCTATCAGGTCTACTACTTTGCTGAGTAAGCCTATGAATGTAGGTAGACCAGAAAAGCCAAAAGCTACATAGAACCTGAAGAACTACTCTATGACCATTAACACAATGTGAAACAATGTATTTCAGGGGAAAAGGGAGGAACCACAACAAAAACCCCCAACCAAAACCCTCAAAACATAATTTTAAAACTATATTCTTCAAAGACAGATTCTAAGATGAGGGCTTCTGTATAAATTTTCCACTTTAGTGAAAGGATTTTGGAAAACAGGCATTGGCCTTATTTTGATAAAAAGTGTAAAATACTTTCACAATGTCTGGAAAACACAGTACCCTATTTGCAAACTGATCCTTAAAAAAGAATGAAAAAATAGGAAGAAAAATCATTCTTCCCTCTGAGTTAAGATGAAAAGCCTCTTATTTGCATCCTGTGTACTTTTCTGCCACAGTAACAAGTAAAATGCTGGAATTGTCTTTTAGCAGATACACTAGGAAAAGCAATTTAATCTCCAGAGAAGAGTCCACCAGGATTTTTAGAAGTTCAGATTTTCATTAGGTTTCTCTCAGCTACTTCTACATCCACCGAGATTCCAAGTTGGGAGTCACAAACAGATCACAATGACAGCAATGATGTTCTGTAAAGTTTCTTTAGTGGTGAAAGAAACCAGGATGGAAGAAAGAAGGTCTGCCTGTTTTCACACTACTAACAACATATTTTTTCATGGATGGTAAAGCATTTGAATAGTTAGAAGGCTGTAAGAATCCACCTCCTTAGCTACAAATTCTTTCTGATGAGAAAGACGAGGCATCAGAAAATCTGCCTGGTAAATCATGCAGAGTTTCCAAATAAGCTCTCCCCTCCCATGGATTTTTTTCTGCAGGAGATGACGATCAGGCCATATGTTACTATGACAGATTTGGTATTTCATAACTGAAACACATATAGCTCCTACATTAATATTTCTTCAAACAGGGCAATTTTTAATAATAATAAAAAAAAAACCAAAAACCACTTTAACATCTACATGCTACAAAAATCATTACTTAGGCACTGTCCCTGAAAGCAGCTGTATATTCATTTACTTTTGTAAACACATCCCTTTTTATTATTGTTAGGTTTTAAAAGACAACTAAATACTGCATTTAATAGTAAGCATGTGCCCTACTGAGGGAACGCAAACTATAATGATACGCCTAGCTTAAAAGCAAATCTAATCTACTTGCTTATTAAATTTAAATGTGTTTAAGGCTGATATGGTTTGAAAATGATATGTAAAATAACAGCTTCCATAGCTATAAATGTCAAGTCTAAAAATTATATGCAATATAACATACAAAATAAATGCTGCTTCATCTTTACATTTCAGTGTGATCAATTCATTAAATGAGGTATTACAAGCTATGAGAAAATTTTACAACTCCCGAGACATAATTCGTCACAGTGTATTACAATGCAGCAAGGAAATACTTCAGAGGTTTTGTCATCAATGGATTAAAATTCTTATTAGAAAGAAGGTGGGGGAAAATGGCTTTCTGATGTACCATGACCAAAATTACTCATCACAGCATATATTAAACACATATGTGATCCTTTTTCACGACATCGTATAAAATGCCTTTTTTTCCTTTAGAAATAAAACAAGGAAAATATAAGTAATAAATTTTAATAGGACAAGATGTAAGGTAAAGAATCTTTCAGGACACAGAGCTTCCCCACCACACCAAGCCCAAGTATTCTCCAGTGGTCTGGGGTTGGCTTGGTTTTTCTTTCGTTTCTCTTTTTAACTGCAATCTAGGGATGGTCTTTTCCACTTGCTGTGTTTTCCAGAAATAACATATGAAAACAGTTTTTACACCACTAGTTAGAAAGAAGCTAAAAGCCATGAAGCCAACAATTACAGTACATGTATCCCTCCCTCCAAGTCCCCATCAAAAAGCCTCTGAACATTTTATATAGACAGCGTAGCAAAACTCTATTCCTAGAAAGCTGTAAAACCTGGAAAACCATTCTGTATCTTCAATCTATGCAACTCTATTCCAAAAAATATTCACAAAAGCTAACTTCAGCTTAGGGAAGCTGGTCATCTTAGCGCTCTTGTTAACCAGTTGAGAGATACAAAGAGGATCTCACAGGACGTGACTCAGGCCATCTAAATTAGATTCTTAATCCCAACTGCCTCCTGAACGCGCACCTCTCTTCTTTACGGACCATAGAGGGATTGTCAGGAGTCTATGTTTTATGAACACCACCCGCTCTTTTCTCCAACCTTCATCTTTCCAACAAGGTTGTTTCCAAATGAGACCGATGCTTTGTCTGCACTATTGTTAGCTACTACCCCAACAAAATTATTTTCTTAGTCTAGTAAGTTTGAAAAAGTTATAAAACTGTCATGATCTTGGAGATCACTGAAAAAATCCTGTTTCAACTGAAGGGAATGCGTGCTATGAGCAAATAAAAATATGTCAATGGCTCTTAATTATTTCAGCCAATTTTTTGTATACAAATCCTACTCAAGTGTTCAAAAAACCTTGACTGCAAAAGAATATCACTGAGATCTAAAACTTATTCAGACTTCACTATTTACAATTAAATCCTGTTTCAAAAAGTATCCTGGTTATGAACATTCAGGCTTAGGGTCTTCTAATAAGTCAGCAAGACAACAGCAATTTTCTTACATGAATCTTTACAGCAGCTAAAAAGCTAAATGCTACTTATTTTGTTATTTCTCAGCAAAATAAGAATAATATTCATGGTTACAGCAAACAATTTTATTTTTAACTCCCATTACTATTTCTAAGATACGTGCCTGCCTCTTGCCTTATCACTTTTCCAATCTGCCAAACATTTAATACATTTGTCTTTCTCTGACATATAATTTTGATATCATGTAACATAAAAATACACATCACCCCAGATGTTCTCAAGGTCCAATAAAATCTAGTAATGCTTTTGCAGGTCAGTATCTAGCCATGAATTTCTGCTCCCACAAAACCATCCATATTACCAGGGGAATTATTAGGTGGCTGTATCTTTCCAGGCACTCAGAGCAAGATAACCCTAATCTAGTCTTATCACTTGCACACAAAAGCATTGGATCCAATAGGCTTCCATGTAATCCATCTCTGTCAACTGCATTAAGGAAATTACCTGTCAGAAATATCATGGCCAAGATTCTGTGATTAAATGCAAACTTAGAAAATGCTCAAGGGTATAGTAAAAAAAGCTGCATAAAATTGCTTTCAGTTTAGTTTTCCTTATGTTAACGTTGTGTCCACAAGCATTTGAACAACATAAAGAACCAAGTAATTTATCAACCAATTATTGCATTGCCAAAGGAAACAAAACAGATTTTTAAATTTGTCATAATTCTATGAAGTTGCCTTTCATTATTAAGACAGTAACATTAAAAGAAAAACAACTTTCAAGATCACTGAATAACCAAAAAGCACATCAGGTTTTTTTTTTTTAATTTTTGTATTTTTTCCCAGGAAGGGAAATTGCTGTTGCTGATGAAGCACAGAAATGTCTAAATCTTCAGATTCACAATCCTAACACCATTTTTTTTTTTCCTTTATAGTGCTTTGTCTCTGCAAACTTTACCATTTAAGGATTATTTGTAACAAGTCTGCATGGCTAACAGCACAGTCCTACACCCCAGGTCACTGAGGCCCAATACCATTCTCCATCAACAACTTAGAGATCTTTTCCGTAGGTATCTTACTATAAAATGAACAGAGTAATTACACACATGTATGATTTGGACATAAATGCAGTATTAACTGTGAACATCCTGGCTCTGTGTCAAAGAGGGGAACATAAGAAAAGTAAGAGAACAGAGCTTGACCCATAATTCTACAGCTAAACAGTTATGAAGATAAATTATTCACTGAAGAATCCTCCATTCTAAAACACCCAACGTACTCTAAAGAAATCAAAGGGGGGGGGGATTACATTATTAATACTTAGTAATTTGATTAATATATCCAGTACAAGAAAGACATGGACGTACTGGAGAGAGTCTAATAAAGGCCCACTAAGATGATTAAGGGACTGGCACATCTCTCATGTAAGGAAAGGCTGAAAGAGCTGGACCTGTTCAACCTAGAGAAGAGAAGGCTCAGGGGATCTTGTCAATGTATACAAATACCTGAGGGGAGGGTGAAAAGAAGAGGGAGCCAGGCTCTTTTCAGTGATGCCCAGTGACAGGACCAGAGGCAATGGGCACAGTCTGAAACACAGGAGGTTCCCTCTGAACATGAGGATACGTTTTCACTGTGAGGGTGATTAAGCACTGGCATGGGTTGCCCAAGGAGGTTGTGGAGTCGCCCACCTTGGAGGTATTCAAAAGCCCTCTGGACTTAGTCCTGGGCAACTGCCTCTAGGAGTCCCTGCTTTAGCAGTGGGGTTGGACCAGCTGACCTCCAGAGTCCCTTCCAAACACAACAATTTTACGATTCTATGAACCCACTTTTCCAACTTATCCAAGTCCCTCTGACGAACAGCCCTGTCTTCCACTATACATACTGCTTCCTCCAGTTTGGTATCATCCACAAACTTCCTGACAGTACACTTCACCCCACTCTCCACATTGTTATTAAACAGTATTGCCCCTTGCATCAAACCCTGAAGCACTTAACCACTAATGAGCCACCAAGTGATCTCTGAACCACTGATCACAGCCCTTTAAATCCAGCACTCAAGCCTGGAGTGCCTTCAGTTGACTTATCATCCATCCATTTATCCGTTCCACATCTCACCAGTATGGCTGTAAGAATACTAGGGCAGAATGTGCTAAAAGGCTTGATAAAATCAAGGTTCTGAACATCCACTACTCCTCCCTTCTCTTCATAAGACAGGCTGATTATTTTCTTAAGGAAGCTTTTTTGGGGGGCTAAAGTGTTCAAGAATTGTGTATTTTAGAGCATGATTACAAAAGAAATAACACCTTTAAGCCAGTCAGAATATTTAACATATATATTTAACACTACTGAATTCTAACTCCAAAATTGAAATCTAAATCATACAATGAAAAGGTTCTCCTGTGGCGACAAATTTGTGGGAATTTGTTCTCTATCAGGTAAGTAAATGGCAGCCAATGATGGCAAACCTCACGCTTAGCTCTCTCAACTGAAATCCAGCATATGGGGGG
>VZSZ01006424.1:725846-852620 GCA_013398815.1 Ibidorhyncha struthersii | reverse complement strand
AGTACCGCCAAGACTCTCTAAACCTGTTGCATCACTACAGATACCTGCTCCCTAAGTATCCTGAATGGTTGTTCATAATGAACAACCATTTAGGAAATGGAAGCTTTTCTAAGCAGTGGTATGTATTCAGCTGGATAGCAGTTTCCAAGCAGAAGGTCTTATGCCCAGGGAACAAAACTAAGGACGACAAACAAGCTGGAAGCAAAAGGAGAAAAGAGAAAACATTCAAAGTTCAAGAACCTCTCCTTGTAAATCTGGAAACGTACCTCCTCCTTCAGAAGAAATTTTGCTGAAAAATTATTGAATCTATCTCGCAAGCGATCCACCTAAATCCAGCCTGGTATAACTCAAAAGACAACAGCAAGCAGTAGGTTAAAGCCTGGCAGAGTTTGTTCATTAAGACTCCCTACATTGTACCAAATGTGTGACGAGTGTTTATAGTGAAGCTGAAGATTTCTCTTTGATATGGTACTTACATACCTATATAACTGTCTCTGGACTACCAGAATTTTGAAACTACACAACACAAAGGTTCATACATGGGAAGTTTGACTCAAGAAATGTACATTTACTTAATTATGGAAGGGGACAGAAGTGATAGACTAGCAGCCTCAGAAAACTAGCATTAACGTGCTGATTATAATACAGGTATCTTCTGATTAAGATGAAAGGCTGAAACTCTACAAATGCAATCTGGGATGTACTCTGTCACCTATTTTCACTTGAGGCACCATACAGTATCTGATTTACAAGATGAGGGGTGAGTGGGTGGGAGTTACATCACTTTAATGTGAAGCAATACCACTCCAAAGATTTCTTTCCGTGACAGGAGAGAGAATAAATGGGACATACAAAATGGATGTCCCTTTTCTCACCTTTGTCCAAGGTCAACCTGGATTTCCACTGAAGTTCTCAAACTAGCAGAAGAGCTGCAGTTGCTTCTACTAAAGCAGGGACACTGGAAAAGCCAACTTACAAGCAGAAGACTGCAAGATGTATCTCATCCTTTGTGAAGATGGGACTAAAAAGCTAACTAAAGAGCATGAACTTCTGAACAGTAAATGAAAGAAAAAAAAGTTAATGCACTTGCTTGGCTAGAAGACCTATTGTGGCATTTACAGTTACTTTAAATTTCAGTTAAAAGAATTAGTAATATGACTTAAGGAATGAATACAAAAATTCTTTAAAAAGTGTTTTGACAACCTCATTTACTGTTTTTATACAATGGTCATTGAAGAAATGAAGCTGATTAAGTCAGGGAATCATTGTTTTCACACATTTACAGCTCAGAATACATCAGCAGAAGCCAAAATCACAGACAAAATAATTTTGAACCTTGCACATTAATTATGCATCAGATGAAAGAAACAGTCGTAAAAAAATAAAAGCAGACCTATGCTCCATGTGGTATTTTTATTAGTTAGTTTATTACCCACCATATGTGCTGCCAAGGAAAATTATAATAGGCTACTACTGCTAACTACAAAATAAGACTATCAATTATTATTTATAGTCTTATTAACCAAGTTAGTAAACTCAACATAACTGGGTCATGATCATCGGGAATGAAGCTCTGTGTTCAAGAAGCATACTGTACAGAACAGAAAGAACAGAAATACACCTGTACTTTTAAAGCAGAGACAAAATACAGTACAACTGCAAATTTAATCCTAAAAGCACATATTGACTAATGGAGATGACACCCAAAGTGAGCTAGGTAACAATTATTTCCTCGCAGGACACTTGTATAAAGCAAGATTCTTTCTTGGAATAACTCTCAGATTAATAAATTCAATACTGTGTCCCTTTTGTTGGAAAGCACATTCCATTAAGCACCCTGTATTACCTCAGTAACAGAACATACATTTGCAAATGAATGCCGAGACTCTGTATCAGGTATCTTAAATTCTGGAATTCAGAATGGAAGCACTTTGTAATCTCTGTTCTAGGTCTAGTACTGATTCCATAACAGTATCCTAATAAAAATAAATCTTCATGCTTATGCAGATTTAGACTATCTTTAAATAAGCCCTTTAAGAAGACAGGTTGATGAAAAGGCTCCTGCTTCGCAAAGGTTATTCTGCTTAGCAATCCATGCCCTGTCACTCTACCTGGTACATCCTTCTAGGCCTTCTGGATGAAGAACAATACACGTTCTGGTCTACCATCATCTATCTTTTAATTAATTAACTTTTAATTATTGTATTTGTTTCTACTTTACCCTGTTTGCTATCATAGACTGAAACTGGTATTCTAGAATGAATTGCACCACACGTTTGATGTATGAACTCTCACATATACACAGACTACATCAGGTAATCTGTGTGCTAGAACAGGCCCTCACAGAGCAGGGTCTTACAAAAACATTAATGAGCCAGTACAGTAACAGTGACTATTATTACCACCTATCATGATCGCCACCTATTATCATCAACTTTATGTAAAGAAAAGCGAGTTAGAACTTGAGTGACTCAACAAATGTAACAAAATGAAACAATTAAGCAGTAGAGGTAAAAACTCCGGAGTTCCTTTTTCCCAGCTATGCATACTCAGTCCTCCAGACAACATTATCTCCATGTGCCTTCAAAGCTGTGTTACTACACCAGAAAGAGATTAAGGCAAAGAGATAGGTGATAGGTTAAAAAAAAAAAAAAAAAAAAAGGAAAAGAAAGGCCAGAATATGTTTTCTGACCAGTCTTCCACCAATATAACAAAACCAGAGGCCTTTTTAGCCTATTTGAAAAAGGTGGATCCAAAGGGAGGAGTTATGTGCTGTTTTCCCTAGATTAAAGCCTAACAATTGTCAATAAGGACGCTTCATGGTAAACACACCTTCTTTCACTGACATTCAAAACCACAGGTAAACTACTACTTCAAATTTAATAGCTACATACTTGTATTTAAAGCCACTGACTCAACAACATTTGTGTTAAAAACCTGTTCTTACTCCGTCTGTTTCCACACCACACTCTCCATCTTAGTATCCAAGAACTGACTGGTAGAGCATTAAACAGTAATGACAAACATCTGTCATCCTTGTTTTCCTATCCACTCTTCACCTTTGTCCTCAGTAAAAATTGAGCATATAAAGCAGTCAAACTTGGGCAGGCAGTGCAGAGAACCTCAGGGAAACATGCTATCAGCAAAATCCTTCTGTAGACCTTGCATTGTGTAATACACATGAAAAATAATTGTATCACTAGAACTGTTAAATAACCATATTGGATTTGCAAAACAAGCTGCATTTTCCCATCTCACTGAGAGCCTGTAGCTTTTTGGAAATTAGCATACACCTGCTTTAAGGTATTCTGCATAAAATATTACAAAATGTATTTTATATAAACAGATAATTCCTTTTTGTAAGGTATAAAGTCAAAATGGACTGCACTTTATGTGATTCAGTGAGCAAACTGGCATTCAGAGCTTATGGAATAACTAAGCACCGCTTTCTTAGTCAATTGTGCCACCTAGCTCATCTTGGGAAAGCTAGCCCTACTACTGAAAAGCAATTTTCATCTTATTTAGAATTCAAGTTCACAAATAACCCACCCAGAATACCTAAATCACTTCATTAAACATAGGTAACATGGCATATTAAAAAAGAAGAGTCATTTACACCAGAGGTATTAAAAGAAAGTTGCTGTGCATAGAAAACCTGTCACTTATAAATGAACTTTAATTCTGATTGATTCAACATACAGCAAACCATTTTGCTTCATTTAATCCCTTAACCACAGTTAATGTTTTAAAATATTCCAAGGGATTTTTAATTTTCAAACTATGAAAGAAAAAAAAATGTCCTTTATCCACTAAACCAAAATGTGTAATATTGGTTCTTGGATGGTAATATTTTCATTTCCTAGCCAAATATAAAACTATTCCTTTTGTCATCAACGCCTTTTAAGAGAAGAAAATTTGTGCTGGGACAGACTTTCAAATCCCAGTACACTCCAGCATGCCATTTCATAAACAAGTATTGTCATACATGAAATACATATCTGCATTTTTAAACAAGCACACCCAAATAATACCATAGCAAACTTGTCATCATGATTTGAACAACTGCACATTTTTAATACATTCAAAAAAACGAGCTGAAAATACAGAGGCTTGATTTTAAGTTCTCCTAGGAATTATGTTGAAAAATAAGGTTAGCAAGTAAATCTCAAAACCATAAAGCTGCCAGCAGAAAGAGACAAATTGATTTTTTTAAAAAAGTAATGAATTCTGACATACATAAAGAACACAAACCTAAGTATCTTAGAGATGCCTGAATATCTCCAATACTCAGTAGTATTTTAATCAGGAGGTGCCAGATTACTACTTAGGAAAGGTTTGTGATGAGATCTTAGTAATACGTATATTTGACACAATCTGCAGAGTTGATCTTTCCATCTTCTGTGCTCTTGGATTTTTTTTAATTCTTGTGTGAAGGATCTGATGCGCAGCACTGAGGTTTGGTCTTGTTTATCTGGCCCCAGTCACGTTATGCATTAACATCACAGAAAGATAAACAGCTGTCATTATCTTTGACTCTTTTATATTTATATTGTGGCTAGTATAATAACACCTTTGCTTGCTGTTAATAACGTTAAGTAATTTACTGGAAAATGCTAGCTAGCCTTGTCATAGTGTAGACCTTTACTTTAATGTGCAGGCTAAATTTGGAGGTAAATATTTTCAGGTTACCTTTCCAAGGATTTACCGAGGATTCCTGCTAGAGGGGAAAGAAAAATCAAAATTCCCCAGTATTATGTTTTTATCTTAGACCTCAAGATACCTTACAAAAACTGCAAACTACACTACAAAGAACTCCTCTTACTTAAAATGATAAGAGATCTAAAGAATAAGAAGTGACCTGAAACTTACAGCACAACTGAAAATATGCTCCTGATCTGATTCCAAGCTTAGATTTTTACAAAGCACAGTATTAACTCCAACTACATAGCAAACATATATCCCATATTAACAAGGATCACTAATGTCAATACTTTTTAAAATACTGTTATTTTCTGAAGTAGTTAAAGAATAGCAAGAGTAAACACATGCACACTAAGTAAAATACTATTCCTATCATCTAATTTTCCAATCTCCACCATTCAACCTTTAGAATTAATAAAGAAAATGTTTATTATACAGAATCAAAACTCCATGGAAGCTCCTTGGAGAGCAGAAATACGAAGTTTGACACGTGAAGCTGAGGTAGAAGTAAGGATTTCCAAAACCCATTTTCTCCCTCGTTAGAGAAGTAACACCCTCCTCCTTTCTACATTCTTCACTTCCCAGTGCTTATTCACAAGAGAAAGTTGGGGACAGGATCCAGTTGCAGCAGATACAGCTTTTTTGTGCATGTACAGAAATGCTGTGTCATTTTCATTTTTTCAGCAGAGAGATACAAAGAAAACTGTAACATCTCTTCTTTTTCCAATGTATATTTCTGTACATTCCCCCTATAACATCTTCTGTGTTCCTGCAATATTTTCTATTCTTAAATCTGACATACCCTGTTTTGTTTTGCTTTTACTCCCTCCTTGCTTTCTTTCTCATCCTGTCTATCCTTTCCCCTCCGCTTTCCAAGTGCCAAGTTACTGTCCTCCTTTAGCCTATACCTTTCTCTACTCGTTCAATCTCTTGTTTACTCTCCTGTCATCCAGAGATGGATTATTTTAAATGCTCTCTCAACTTTTGCTGCTTTCCAGACAGGGTGACAAGAAATCTGGAGACTTCGATCTAAACCTGCTTCATAGCTTTTGGAATATGATGCTGATAGGCATGGAACAGAAGTAGAGTTGAAAACATGTGACAGCACTGTTGTTGTCAGAGATCCTTAACAAATGGACATATGGAACCAGGCTCCTCTAAATTTTTTCAAAATTTAAATTTAAATTTAAATTTTCAAAGCTGTGGCCATTGCACAACTTCCTTCTTTAAGTTCCAAACCCCTTTGCGCTTGATCTCTGAGCTTTCAACTAATTGCTGCCAAATACACCAGTCAAAAGACCCGACTTGTTTTATTTTGAAATCAATCATGACACTTTTCTTTACAGAACAGTAAAAAAAAAAAAAGTTGCTTTGCTTTCAGAAAAAAAAAAGAAAAATAATTTTCTTAATTTATTCTGCTTTTCCTTGCTGGGCCAGCGATGAAGAGATGTCTGGTTTCATTTTAGCACCTGAAAGTAGCTCTGCTCAGAGAAACATCCAGTTTGTTAATGGGATAAACTGCAATAAGCAGCAGCATAAGTACTATGATGACACAAACACGTTTTTCTACAGCAAGTCAAATGTTGTTGCTTAGCCTATTATTCAAGCTATGCAGCACACTTACTCCTCTGTGAGAACAGTAAAAACAAGAAAAACAGAATGTCTGGCAGGCCATGGAATAGAATAGAATATTTCAGTTGGAAGGAAACCTAGAATGATCATCAGCCTGACTGACCGACCAATTCAGGGCTGACCAAAAGTTAAAGCAGAGTATTAAGGGCATTGTCTTAAATCCACAGCGTAGCGGAAGCACTTCTGGATGCTGCTCTAGTTCTTATCATCTTTTAAACTAATTGCTCAATCCAAACACTACCTTAAAACATTACCAAAGAGAAAACTGAAGGTTTAATTCCATTTTAAACAAATTTAATGTAGACATGGTCAAAGTTCTAAAAACAGAGTATGAAAGAGTTAACAACAACAACAAAAAAAATCACTACCATCACTACCGAAATGGGGACCAAAAAATGACATAAGAAATTCCAAGTTTTCATAATAAAGCTTTTCTGTATCTTAATATTGACATTGCATTGTCTCTGAGCATTAATGAATCCCACTATATCAAAACTCCAGTCAGAAATAATTTGCAGTTTGTAGACACAAACTGAGTTTCTTTCTCAAATACTTTTACAAATCATTCCCATGATACTATTTCTGAAAGTACACAGATACTACTATTATTACTATTTCAACAATGTACAACACTAATAATTACTGAACTTTTTGTACATAAAAGAAATGGTTCATAACCACTAAAATACAAAGATATCAGATACCAATGTATCAGAAAGATACATAGTAGCAACATAAGAAACCACCTGCAATCAATAATAAATCTGCATGCACCCATACACCTGCCTAAATACAAATTTTGCCTCACATTACATACACAGTCTGCCTGCCTACCTAGGGCATGTAATAAAGGGCAGAGCATTTTTCTGTATTGTTTTTAACAGCTTAGCACACATAAAACATTGTGTAAGTGTGTACACATAGGAATTTGGGCATGGTTTGTAAAATCTAGAAGAAAACCGACTATCCCATCCCTTGTGAGAAAACAATATCACATAGTCAATGAAACAATCAGTTCCAGTTTTCATGTGGGCTTCAAAGAAAAACACATTTTCCCAGATAAGTAGAAAAGCTCTCAGATCTAAATTTTCTACATACACACACAATCCTCTGTCTCTCATTAGATTTTTACCTTCAGCCAAGCAAGTGTATATCTACAATATCCCGAGCTTTCTAATCAAACCTAGAGGGCTCATTTAGCGGAACTGAACTCTGGTGAACAGAACACTGAAGCTGTAAGATAGATACACACATACAAGTTATAGTAAATGTCAGCACCATTGGGAAAACCTGTCTAGCCTGCTATGCTGTTGAAACAAGTAAGCCTTTACAAGTTCACCACCCAAAGCCAAACAAATTCAGCTTTGGAAACCATGGGACCTATTAACCTACTTAAATAAAAAGTCATCTCCTTTCTTCCTAGGCAATATGCACATCAAAAAACAGCAGCATAGCTTTAACACTGGAAAACCAAGACAATGATCTATCTACTCATATTGGCAGCAGTGAAATTTCAACAGGGCCTATTCCTCAAACTCCACTGCTTTCAGCTTTGCTCAGTGAAGTACTCTGCAGAACGCGCAGCTCATAGCTCTTCTTGTTCTGACAAATCAGAATAAATTTGTTTACCTAATTCTAGAAAAAAAAAAAACACCCAAAGAGTGTCAGCATTTTATCTTTTAAACTGATTTTTCAACACAGAATAATGGGAGCATCTGTTTGATAAGCTCCTTGGGTGTTGTAGGGCACTGCAACATCCTCCCTCAGCTTCTGGAAGGAACAGAATAGTGCTGTGCCTTTTAAGCACAGTACTGTAAAGACTGTATACGATCAAGTATTTGATAATTACTGATGCAGTACTATAACAAATTGATATGTGTATGTAAGAACATCCAACACCTAACATGGCAGAATTAACTCATTCAATTGGCTGTCACAGGTACAAAATCTAAGGGAGATTTTGCAGGATCTTATAATTGTACATTACTGCCAAAACAGCTAGGCTGAGTTTCACACTTGCCATTATAAAATATTCAAATAGGTAGCTGATACTTACCAACTTTTTTGAATTGCTTTGGAAAGGAAAAAACAATTACAGGAAATGTCAGAAAAGAAAGCAAAGCACAAAAAAGCTTACTTCCTAGAGGAATTTTGATACATTGTTTTTTTCTTCCACCCAGCATACATACATACACAGGTAGAGGGTAACACTTCTAAAATGTACAAACAAATATGTATCTACTGAGTTTTAACGTAGAAGTTGTTCTTTTAAAGCCAAGAAATCAGGCATGGGGATAGCACAAAAAAGTAATTCATATGGATTGGCATAAGCAACGTACTTACTTGCAAAATTGAGACTTAAATTGTAGTATGTGGAAGACTTGATTTTTTTTTTTTTAAATAAATATCTGTAAATTCCTGCATCCAGGAATGCCTGGAGCATACTGATATACTTAGAGAAAAAAAAAAAAAAGTGTTAAATTATCCTCTGCAGAGCTCCATTTTGCCTTACTCAGGCACAATCTATCCCAGTCTCAACTTTCCAATTTTCTTTTGACAAAATTCCATTTCTTCCCTTTAGACTCATTGTATTTATTAATAGTGAACTCCACCCACACCATTATACCAGCCACATAATCAGTACACATATATGATACACAGTCCCATCTATATTGTATGGACTACCTCCTTCCACCAAATTTGCTGGTATAAAGCAAAGATGATAAAGAAACCAAAGGAGCCCCAAGATCCAGCTCTTAGACCCAGCTGCAGGCAGTCTATATTAACTAAAAGCCACAGGTGCAAGTAATGTTCTGTGCATTCCTGGGCTGCAACATATTCATTTTAGCAACACTTGTTTAGGAATTCAGGTGCAGAGCTGTACCAAAACTTTTGACAAATGTGCACAAAACCCAAATGCTCAAAAGGCCTACTGTTTGACAAAGTCACATCCTTTGATGCATTGTGACAAAAGCCAACCTCTCTGACTTTCAGGTTACTACTCCAAAGCATATAAAACAAGACTGTTTCCTAAAATCACTATGAGAAATTTTACTAGAGGCAAACCAGTATTTTTCCTATACTCAGTTTCATAGGCGTTTCAGTTTTCACAGCTGCCATTTTCAAGTGAAAAAGAGATGAACAGGCCTCTAAGGCAGACAGCTAACATGTAAATTTTCAACATGAGCAGTTAACATCAGACTATGTTTTAAGCAACCAAATCTAGCTGATAGTGTAAAACAGCTGCTATCAGTTTCACCTAAAATAATGACATCAGTTTCAGTTATTAACAGGTATCATCAGTTTCACCTCAAAGAATGGGATGGCTCAACCACAGGACAGGACTCTAAAAGTCTTATTATTTCTAATGAGAATAAATGACACTGGTACCATTTGAATTAAGTAGTTGATATCTTTTTAGGAAATGCAAGACAGTAATGGTTTGCAGAAACACCGAGACTCCTCACAAATGTTACATGTAATATAAACTGACTAAAAATAGACTTCAGCCACATTAATTACTACCTGTGTGACTTTAGGCACCTCCTCTAAACTGTTCCCTATATACAAATATTTTATTTTCACCGCTTTTGCCAACGATAATGCATATCACATCAAATTCTTTTTCTGCTAGACCACAAAACAGAAATTCCCCTGTTGCTCTTACAAAAGAAAAATTATTCTTTACTATTCAAAACAATTTAAAAAAAAAAACAACTATGTGCAATCTTAAGATTTTTTTTTTTTTAAGAAAAACATTCTTAAACACAACATAGCCTAAAGTTATTTCCAGTAAAGCAGAAGAAAAGCTAGAGACCTACTTTCTGGCTGTTAAAAAAGCTAAGCAATAGACAATCGAAATATAGTCAAGCCTCATCACGTGACAAAAAGAGGTGTCCTGAAACACTGCCATATTTGCAAATTATTTCTGCAATGCGCTCAGTAAAATTTTGGTTGTTTTGACAGCTGGTTAATCTGTCCTTGCTCAAACTGCGTTACAGAGGTAACAATTCTCCGGTGTTCTTCCGCTGAACAGCAATAGAAAGCATTCCTGTAATGCCTCTATGCCTGCCAAACACGGAGGTAGTTGGATTTTTCCTTTTTTATTTGTTTAAGAACTTAGAATTCATACACTTAAACGCAGTAACTAGATTTAGAAAGAAAATTAATGTGTATCATTAGATGCAAACAATAAAAATCATTATTGAACACAGAGATAGTAAAAATCCAGCCCTAGTAACACGTGTCATGAAATTAACATCTCTATGAAGCTATATAACACACTACTGCTGAAGTTTAAGTTAATTTAATTGTTCTTTAAGTCAAAATGAACAGTTAAGTCACTGTTGACCAACAGGTATTGTCATTTTGTAAGCACCTATAGTCTTTAAAAATAAGGCGACCCTTTTGACAGCTAAGGGAGCACTGAGGTGCTTTAACCCAAGGCACAGCAGTCAGAGCCATCTTGCTTTTGCTATTTTTTTTGTCATTTCCTTCCAGATTCCAATTGCACTTCACTTCTTACATTTAATATTATTGATTACATTGCAGTCAGGCTTACCCAGGAGTTCAAACACACCGCTGTTACTGTGAGAACCTAGCCAGCTTATGGCTGACTTTTTTTCATTCTCAGCTTACTGTGTGGGTACTGTCAATTTTAAAGTTCTATTTATATACGCTTTATGCATGTATATGTTTGTATATTTGTGTGTGTCTGTGTCAGCGNGGCGCGGCGCCCCCGCGGGGCGGGAAGCGCGCGGGCGGGCCCCGCCGCGCGCCGCTGGAGGGAGAAGGGGGAGACGCCCGGCTGCGCCGCCCCCGCCGCCGTGAGAGACCGCGCCGCAGGGCAGTAGCTCTCAGGTAGATGGTTGACAATTTTTGTTTCATCGTGTTTTCTATGTTTAAGGTGCTATCCCATCGTATTTTTAGCCAAATGCCTAGGAGGGTGAAAGTCTCTGTATCTCTGGGTTTGCTCATCTTGTGAAAGCAAAAGTAATTCCCGGTCAAGTTCTATCACAGTTACTTTCTAAGATGAAGTAGTTAGGGCTGAAGGACTTCATAATCTTGAGGTATCTGAATAGAACATGAGACACTGTTATGTTACTTTCAGCCATAGAGAATGAAGGAAATGGGTTACACTTTGTGCTGTCCCCTACTTATATTTCATGCAAGCTTTGAAAATAAAATAGTGTGACTTGCTGGCTGGAATAATGGGGTAGAAAAAGGCCTAAGCTCAAGGAGGAACATAAGATATGACATTTTAAATGCTACCAAATTTCACTTAAAATATAGATTAAATTTAATCTCTTCCAACGGTGTTTCACTGAGACAAGAGCGTTGAGGGAGCTTTCAGATGCATCTGCCTTTCAGAGAACATAAATATCCATGCTTAAAACACATGTTAAAACAATAAGCAAACTATTTAAGAAGGTTTAACATGGTACGTGGCTAAGTGTGAGTACGGATTCATTCACACAACCACTTCTTCCATGTAGAAAGGTGTTTCTAAAGATACGCATCCTTAATGGAAAAACATACATTTTGTCCTTATTCTAGATCAGGTGCATGACATTAATGGTAAGATGTAGAAGTCCCACAAATTTCCATCTGATCTCTGTTTGGCAGAAGTGCTGTGAATCCCTGCCATTTGGGTTCATTCACATTCAGCATGATTTTACCATCCCTAACAAAAATGCAACGTACAAGTATTCTGAAAGAAAATACCATATAGCAGTTTGCATAAAATTTCTTTTGATTCCATAGCAACACCATATTATAACAACATTGTGCATGGGATACAACCTTCTGTTTACCCTAAATTCATTTTCAAATTGAAATGATATCTTGTACTACACATGTTTTCAGTGATAGAGTTTCTTCTCTGAATGTATTTAATAACTAAGCATATGGTCCAGCTTCCCATTTCCGGAGCCTAGTCCTCTTCAGAGCACACTGTCACATTGTGCATATGCATGAGGAGAAGCTTTTCAATGTGTAAGACTACTGCTGAAAAGACGATCAGATGACTTTTCTTCCATTAACCTACACTGACGAGAATAATACTGCCCATGTCATTTCAGTTATATACTCTTAATGACACTGAAGCCTCTGAATATTTAGTGTATAATCAACTTTAATAATACTGAATGTAAGGACTTGCTTTGAATTTCTCTGTATTTAGAACAGTGTTGCAGCTAGGTATAAGCAAGCTGTATCATTGTATGACCTAATGCACACATAGTTTGCCAGAAAAATAACGCCCTGCAGTTCTGGTATAAACACAGTTTGTGTTTTTGAACTATGAACAACATGACAATACACCTAGATTTTTCTGCCATCTCTAAAAGGTTAAGACATTTTGACTTTGAAGAAAAGATGCTTGTATAATAGAACATGTTAATAAGCATTTTATTTGGGGGGATTAGTGACTTTTACCTGAACGCTAGCTGGCTGTTTTTCTTCTTGTACAGCTTTGAATTAGAGATCGTGTTCAGTATTCTGCGAAATCATTCTGAAAAACTGACTCCACGTATATTTATAAATGTGTATCACCTAGTACATACGTTTTTTTAGGTATATATGTTTTTCTTGTTAAACATAACTGCTTGCTGCTGTTCAAATTATCTTTCAACAATAGTAGGTATTTTATGTATTTATGAGCACTTACCAGCATAGCTAGAATAAAAAAGGATTGCATTTCAGAACCATGAACCTGATTCTTGAATCTATTAATTTATCACAAGTGAATCAGACATTGTGGTGTGTTTTATAAATGAACTAACGTTAGATGTAAAATCTGTGCATATCAGCAATA
Organism: Ibidorhyncha struthersii; assembly: GCA_013398815.1. Lineage (NCBI taxonomy): Eukaryota > Metazoa > Chordata > Aves > Charadriiformes > Charadriidae > Ibidorhyncha > Ibidorhyncha struthersii. The sequence continues at coordinate 839,473 of VZSZ01006424.1, read as the reverse complement.
CAAGATTTGATTTCTGTATCTTGCTGCCTTATCTCTTTTTTTGCAATACTTTTCTTCATGGTTTCATTGATGTTTGGGGAAATGACCTCCAGATACTGCCAAGACAGAATCTGTTAGATTATGGGTTATTAAATGGTATTGCTCTCCATGAGAAGTTCAGTGACTCAGTGTTCAAGGTTAATGACTCCTGGTTTTGTGACCAATTCAGATTCTGTCCTCTTTGCCCTTAAGATTCTGGAAGGCAGATTATTTGAAACAGAGTAAAGGGTTGGTATGGCAGAACGTGTAATCCGTTTATGTTTGATAGGTTGTATTTTTAATGTTAAGCATATAGCTGCACCACCACTTTCCATAAATCTTTCCAGACCAACATAGGAGCATGATGATGTTCTTTAGTAATTGTGAAGATTATGCTATTTGTGCTAGTAAGCATCAGATGTGCTTAGAGAGATGGTGTAGTTCTATAATGGAGTTGATTGGCTAGTAACTCATTCTTCATTTTAACTTGATGTTAAAAATATACAACACTAAGGGTTTAATGATGAAATCCAGAAAGATACCACAGTGTCTCCCTTTTTGATCTGAAAGCTCTCTGTATAGCAAGCTCATAGTACCAGAAATAGGTAGTATTTCCCAGAGCTCTTGAAGTTTCTTCGTCTGGTCAGTCTCCTAGTAAAAACTGATAGACAATACCTTTCAGAAATGCACTGCCAAATATAAGTACATAAGATATGAGCAGTTGTACTAGCTTGTATCAAACATCTGCCTCCAAAGATTCTGTCTGAAGAGTTGTCTGAACATTGGAAAGTTTGGTGAAAGAGAAATAAGGTAACTTCCCTGCTATGTTCTTTTACCTCCTTTGAACTGTGTCAAGCACTTCTGCTTAAATAATCCATTATGAATTTATTTTCAATGTTTATCCAGTTGATTTTGAACTGGGTAAGCTTTTGACATCCACAACATTCTGCGGCAGTGACTTAGCTGAAGTATGCTGTGTACCTTTTTTAATTATATAAACTTTCTTATTCTAAGTTAAAAACCTTGTCTCCCAAAAGAAGACCTGTAGGCTATTTTGCATGGCCTATTAAGGAGGAGACATCTTAAAACAGTGTAAGCCAGAAAGAGAGCAGAAATGTCTCTAGATTACTGTCTTGGAATCCAATGGTTATACCTTGAAAAGAATGAGCATGGCTCATAATTATTAAAGACTACATAAAGGCTTCTATCCTCAGGAACAAATTCTTAGCTCTAGATTGACCACAGACTTTAAGTGCTCCTACTTAATCTTTAAGCTATAGGGGCAGAACTTCAGACACCCTTTATCTTCACTGTTATTAAACACAGCTGACGTTGTTCATCACACAAAATTCTGTGTGTTCTGAGCAACATAGGTCTAATTATGCATTGTTCAATGAATGCAGGTACCTAACTCTGGATTTGGCAGATGAAAGCCAAAATTTTAAATATTTAAAAAATGTAGACGTAGAGAAGTGAATAATCTTGCAGCTATTTCATCATTGCAGTGATGTGATCACTCAGTTCAACAACCCAATGCTACTAAGTTACCCAATCCAAATACAGCACAAGTGAGTAAGTCAAAAGAATTACTTCAGTTTTATGGATTCAGTTATACTGCCAGCGAGTACAGCTTTTCGCCACATTGTTATATTGTGCATGCTGTAGCAACCTTGGTCATATATCTATAAACAGGGTTATGATGAAGATAAAATAATGTTTCTATAGAATTCCTACTTCAAAAGTCTTTTGCTACCTCTTTGCAATAGCTCATCCATAAGCATTTAATGACTTTGGTGTGTATTTCATTTCCCTTCTTGTTAGTTAACCTTGTCATACTGTTATGTGTATTCATGCAGTGATATCATTAGTTTGGTTACTGATTTACATGTGAGAAAGGTTTTACTGGATTTTTTTTCTCTGACATCATTATGAGGTCATTTTTTTACAATGCTGGTTGCCTATTACAGTGAAAATCTATAAATTGGAATCAGTATAAAATTGCTGCTTATCTTGATGACTTTGACTGGAACTTTATAAAAGAACAAAAGACCCTGGCCAAAAGTAAAGAGAATTCGTGTACGTGAATTGGTTAAAAAAAATTAAATAAAACCCTACAGACACTAGATTCAAAACCCAGGAACTGCAGACCTTAATTTCCATTCAAAACATGAATTACCATGCTAAGTGGGGAAAAGATAATTCTGTAAGGCAAGCATATGAATTGAATACTATGTTATATTTTCCAGCATTCACAGAATGCTTTTTATTTTCATACTCTTTTTTCCATTGCCATTTTTATGTATTTATCCACACTGTTGGTCAGCTGAAACAATTATTACTGTTGATATGCTTTTGAACTGTATGCACCACTGTTTTATGCCAGATAATAAACTCCTTTAGCAATGCATATTAATTACTAGAGGGAAATTTACTAATCTTTTATCTGACAAATAATCAAATCTAGCTAGCAGTATGCATTTGACGAATAAATCATTCTTACCTCAAAGCTTGCTTGCTCTGTAGTAAAACAAATAAGGAATCTGAGCAATATGAAAGACCTGGAGTGGCTCCCACAGTCTAAAAGGTCTGTAGACAGGCTTTGCTAGATTTAATAGCAGTTGTTATAGATGCTATGTTTTTTTTGCCAAAGCCCTTACTGAAGTGTACCACCCCTGCTGTGGGCGGGGGCAGAGTTGAACATGACCTGGTCTCTGTTGGACCACACTAATGGCATAGCATATTAAATTCAACAGCCATAATTTTTGTTCAAGCTAATATGCCAGATTGTGAATGTTAGTAGCTAATGAGTAAGCCTATGTCCTTTTTTTGTCACCTTTTGTAGTAACCTTTTGCTCTGGGAAGGCAGGCAGCCGAAGCAATAATCTCTTTGGCCCAGCATTTTAGCTTATTGTATTACTAAACATCCAGCAAACAGTATGCCTGCTGCTGAAAATTTGAGTTTCACGTATCTGTCCTTTTATCAGTGTGAGACTGGATCTCTGCATGATTTATAAAGAAATAAAACAGCAGCAGCTTAACGTAATACAGGATGCATGTGTCATCTATTAACCAGTATTTCCCACAAATTGATGAAAATGCAATTTTTTACTTGCTAATTAAAATTCAGTAGCCTGCACATCATTCAGTAAATTGAGAACCAATCCAGAGGTTACAGACATCTACTGTGTTACCGTGAGTTAAAAATGATGAATATTGCTTTAAAACTGAATGCAACATATTCAATACATATCCACGCTCTGGAACTAAGTATCCTAGGACCGCAAGGCTCATGCTACTACAAGCAACGTTTTAAAAATAATGACCCTGATTTCTCATGGATGTCTAATACTGAGATAAATAATAACGGGTAAATTACCTAGTGATAAATCCTTAAGTCTTAAGAAAGTAAGAACAAACCTTTATCACATAAACTTTAAAACACATCTGCATCATAATTACCACACTAACCTTGGGTTATTTTATTATTTACCATTCTTAAGTTACATATGGAATCATCCTTAGAGAAAGATGATAGAGAAGAAATGTCATATTTTTCAATCTGTTTACCAGGTACTTTTCACAGCACATGGTGTACAAGTGAGTTTTACTGTTTCACCTGTGGAATGAGTCAGTCAGTTTCTGTAGCTATATTCAGTTGCGTTTTGTGTGGCTATGAAGGTATAAAGCTACTAGCAGCAGGGTATCATATTTAGCATGTCTTGCCAGGGACAAAAGAAGGAAAAAAAAATGTATAAAGCATAATTTATTACTGAATTAATATCAAACCCTCTAAATTTAGGAGCACATGGAAAGGTCACAGTTCACAGACATCAAAATAACAAAGTAAACCTGGGATTTACTTAAATTATTTATGTCAGTAGCTTAATGTTGCATTAGTCTTATTTAGAATTATACTAGCTTTAAAGTCCTACTGAAGAAGGTATTTCAGATGTGTAGAGGCCTGTCTGCATAAAGGAAATCACAGGCACTGCATACTTAAATTTAAGTGCATACTTAATTGTAATCAAGTTCAGAGAGTATGGGTTTCGGTACTTGCCTGGAGAAAAGTGATGTTCCAAAGCAAGAATACTATACTGATAGGTAACTACGGAAGACAATAAACAAAGGTAAGCATAGAGAAAGAAAAGCAGTAAAAGACAGGGATAAATTCTCTGCATTAATCTGGAATTAGCTGTTTAAACGTTGCCTTTCCTGTGGGTAGATGACAATTGGCAATCCCAAACACAAATACAGGCTGGGTTGAGAACAGCCTGAGGAGAAAGACTGTATCTGAAGGGTATCTGAAGGGGCCTACAAGAAAGCTGGAGAGGGACTTTTTACAAGGGCATGTAGTGATAGGATGAGGGGTAATGGCTTCAAACTGGAAGAGGGAAGATTTAGATTAGATATTAGGAGTAAATTCTTTACTGTGAGGGTGGTGAGACACTGGCAGAGGTTGCCCAGGGAAGTTGTGGATGCCCCATCCCTGGAAGTGCTCAAGCCCAGGATGGGCGAGGCTTTGAGCAGCCTGGTCTGGTGGAAGGTGTCCCTGCCCATGGCAAGGGGGTTGGAACTAGATGATCTTTAAGGTCGCTTCCAACCTAAACCATTATATGATTCCATGACAACACAAGTTTCATAAAAAGTCTTCCCCATCCAGATCAAACATTGATGTGAGCCAGACACTTGAGGGGGGCAAAGTAGTTCATTTTTGTCAGTCGGTATATATTCCAAACTTTTGGAATAAATTGTACTAGTATCAAAACTTATCATAGAAGTAGATTACATTCATCCTAGACTGCTGCTATGAATAGCTCTGCAGGCAGTGAATTATGAAAGATTTAGATCTGAAAGCTGTCAAGTGCTAAGGATACACTCTTCACACGAAGTACATCCTGTTATATGGTCACATGGATGTTCTGTACAAAGTACATCTAGAGAGGGCAGTGGCCAAAGAAGCCCTGAATTTTTAAGGGTTTGACAACCCGTAATTCAACTGATTATTACAGTCTTACGCTTATTTTTACCCCACACAATAAATGTTACCACAAATAAGCTTACCAAAGTCCAGGAGCCTAAATACAATTTTTGGCGCTGCAGAGATAGTTTCAGCAGAAATAAAGTCACTAAAACTGAGGGAACATGCTGAGAGACATAGAGAACAACATCAGAGACTTTTATCTCAAGGAATTATAGATTCAAATAGTCTACCTTGTTTTGTTTTCTCCTCTTTTAAAAGTAGCTGAACAGTTGAACAGTACAGGGTTTTTTTCCCCCAGCACATTACACAGCATACAATAACTGATTTTTTTCACCAACTTGTTGATTTCTCTGTAGAGTTTCTCAGAATAAATTAAACCAAATCTCAGAGGTTGCTTCTATGATGAAAATTTTCAGTGGTCCTCCCAGAGCAAAGCAGTCACATTCATGACAAGTATTACAGTAAATAGGAAAGACTAGGTCCTAGATTTTTGTACAAGTGTAAATTATCTAAGAATGCTGTGGAACTAGCGCTGTAGGTCTTAGTGGAAGCTGCAGGCCAGTAGCAGCCTTCTGAGATGCTTCCCCTCAGCTGTCTTGCTTGTATTCAGCATTACTCACATCACAGAGCAGCTGGCTCCCCAAAAGCTAACAAACGAAGATACTGCAATTAAGTCTGTGACGTAGTGGTCTTCCCTCTTCTCCATGTGCCTTAGCATAGCTTCTAGGATGATCTGTTCCATGATCTTCCCAGGCACAGAGGTGAGGCTGACAGGTCAGTAGTTCCCAGGGTCCTCCTTTCTACCTTTTTAAAAATGGGTGCAATGTTTCCCTTTTTCCAGTCACCAGGAACTTCATCTGACTGTTACGAGTTTTCAGATATCACAGAGAGTGGTTTAGCAACTACATCAGCCAATTCCCTCAGGACTCCAGGATATATCTCCTCAGGACCCATAGATTGCTGAATGTTGTTTGTTCTCAAATGTTGCTAGTTTGACTTCAGTGAATCTTTCTGCCTTTCACAAAATGCCAGGCCCGCTGTGAGACAGCCCATAGCCACTAGGTAGAAGTGCCATTAGAAAGACAACCCAAAAGGCCTCATTAATATTATACTAATAAATCAATGCATTTCTCACTAATCCATGCTTTTAAAGTAGCCAAGGCTAAAGCAACACCCATATAATCAGGATGTGTGAAAGATTTGAAACAATGAGAAAATATTCTGCATTAGCTAGGAAGTTTCTGTTAGTTCAAACTACAGCAATCAAAGTAATAGCACTGCCTTTTAAAGCAATTTAATTGTAAATACCCAGTAATCCTGAAGAAAATCTTAGTTTCTAAGAAGATAGGCACAATTCCATGCTATTTGAAATTTACTAACAATGTCATCATAATTCAGTTGGAAAAACATGCTTTACCATTTGCCAAAATGTAATTTACTGGACATTCTTTAGAAAGCCATCAGCACTCTGCAGATTCTTTAAGCTAGTATGCCCCCCACAAATACAAAGTAACTGTCAACTATAACTGAACTTTCTTCTGACGTCTTTTAATGTTATCCAGAAACAAAAATAAAGAAAAAGAAAAGATTAAACCTCCTGGATTTTCATAAGACAGAACCCTGACAATTACATAGGCATCAGGAATATTCATGGTTGCTGTACATCTGCTGCACAATAACGCTCACAATGAGCTGAGTTTACAATGGCTATGAAATAAACCTGTGAACACAGAGTGGCCCTCTTCACAGCCTGGTGGAAAATTCTGGACAAATAACCAAACTCCTCTTTTACCAATGAGACAAAATTACCACACAGAAAAATATGTTGTGTCTAGTGAAATGAGAATACATGTCACAAGATGTACTTAATTGCTAAAGTTGAAAATTAAATAGTACTTTCTTGTATCTAAAAGCTGAAGTAACATTGATTTAAGATTGTTTCCTACAAAGCAGAAATGATTATTGCAACATCTGGTTGTAGAGATGCCCCAATAGATCTCTACAGTGGTGACCTGACTGTAGACCTCACAGTATGATGCTATCCAACGAAGGATCTGTTCTCTGAAAATAATCCCATGCAATTTTAAGGCAGTCTCATATTAATTTAAGCTACACAGCCCAAGTTTTAGCCTTGTATATAGATATTTCAATCTGTATCATTACCATAAAAATTCTAATCAAAGATAATTGATCTTTAAAGGTTGCACTGACCTAGAAGAAATGAGTAAGAAATATAAAATGTTTTAAGCACTAGATATAGAAATGCTACTGTTTTCCTTTTAAAACTACAAATCAGCAAACTTCAGTTACCTCCTAGGTTTCAGAAAAAAAACAGATGTATTTTAGTCATATTTAGTTTTATTTTGTTTTCTGTCCATTTACCATAAATTAATGGTGCTCTCCCATTAACAGCTACTTGATTATCCATCAGATACAAAGGCAACTATGTACTATTTGCCCAGAGAAGGACACTAGGAAAGCACTTCTGTAACTAACCAGGATACATAAAAAAGGTCCCGTATTTTTTATTGAGTGTAGCTCTAAACCAAGGTCTCTTACAAATGTAAAACATTTCCTTATCTTTTATTCTAAAATGAAACAATACATTATGCATTAATATTTAGATGAAAAGCTATGCATTCTAGCACTCAATGAAATTGCTAATTCTGTAAATCAGTATTTAATCGCAAATAATTAAGATAATTTATTCAGATTGACACAGGTTGGAAAGGAAATACTTGTCTGTCCTTAAAGAGGGGTTAAAAAATTTTTAGCTAATCAGAACCATTTTTCAGGTTGTACACATAGAGATTATTAGGAACAAAAAGGAGTAGAAGTTAAAAATCTAAATTCTTGTAATTTGGTGACCGATAACACAGAACAAAAATACAGCCTTTTATTCAGTTTTGAAATACCTGCAAAGGGCAACCTAAAACTGAAAAATGGAGGAAGTGCAATGAGGCCTTTAGAATAATTATGTGTTGTTAATTGAAGAATGTTAATCATGTCATATTAGGAGGAAGACAGGGTTAAATTGGTAAAATTTCAATTCACTTAGGCCTTATCTCTTGTTGGAATGAACCAGATGATTAATCCTTAATATTCTTCAGGGATACAGAGAACATCAGCAATTAAATTAACAACTACAAAGTTTATGCTCAGAGATTCAAAAATGAAAGACAGAAACACTTTAATTTTTCACAAGTTGTTACCTTAATTATCTTCTTATTGCTTCTGTCTCTTCTCCCTCATTACAAAAACACACCCCTAAGTATTCATGGATCCCTTTAATTTGCTGTAGCTCGGCAACTATGTAGGGAATGTCATCTGAGCTGTAAAAGTCATAAATCTTACTTTGTGTATGCTCATTGAAAATAAATTGTTCTGCTGTACCTAGTCCCTGTGTTCGAACTGCAAAGTGCTGACAAATTTCTGTTTCCTTACGAACAGTCAGTAATGTCCATCAAATTTTGGTGGCAGAAAAGGAAGGCTTGCTTAGCACATAAAGAGAAGTTTCTTTTATGAAAATATAAGAAAAATACAGATATCGAAGTCTACCTAATAGTTATTATGCAAAGTGCTACCGGCAATAGGAAGATAAGGGTATAAGTTTCTTATGAAACCTCCTAATTCTACAGTCATGAAAATAAGAATGTAGTTCCAGATCATTCATGAAAATTATATACCAGTAGGAAATTAGAGACTGACATTTAAATGGAAGTTCTTTGATTAGAGAAGAAAATAGAGAAAATGGAGGACTTAAGAATGTGTTTGGGATTCTTTCTTAAGAGTTGCATTAGAACTCTTACAGAATATGTGGAATCTCGTTATCAGTACTGGACTGCATCATATATTGAATGATTTCAAATGTTAACTGCTGCAAAAGTAAATGCTCCCACAAGTTGAATGCAAAAATCCATGCTTGCGAAACATAGGGACTTGACATTGTTATCACTAGGCAAGCTTTCAGAATTACCAAAGTTTTAAAGTAAAATGTCATATCCCTGAAGGGTGCCCTTACAACAAATTATTAACGAAGTTGTATTGATCTTCACCCAAACGGAAAAATCTCAATAAATCTCATCTGGACCTTTGCTGAAACTAGAAAATGCATTACACCCCCCTATTGACCACAATTTTTATTATCACTATTGTGTTTGCAGGGCAGTCAATTTTATACAGCGTAACAAACTGCCAAGTGCTAAAGTGATTTCCTCTATTACTGAGGTCCATGTATTAAATTTAGCGAGGCACAATACCAAACTTCAGATATTGCAGGGTTTAGAATTGAATGCAGCTGAGCCTAATGTTATCAACCTGACAAATACAGTGACATATTAAGTAGCAGATCATTTATTCATATTTGGAACTGGTTTTGTTTTTCTATTCAGCTGTAAAGTTTTACATTAGCCACAATATTTCAAAATGTGACTATTACTGTGAAGTCCAAAGGCACTGTGGAATATATATTTCATATTCTTATTATGCACTGTACATCAGAGAAATATGCCTCAATAGCCTGCTATCACATATAAATACATGTAAATTAATAAATTATTTTGCATAATGCAGGTTTAGGCTGCAAATACTTTAACCCTTTTCGATGATCGGTGATAAGCATTTCAGATACTTCATGTTATGGTCAAATAAAAAGCTTAAATTCTCTGATAAGTTTCATTTTGAGCTCCCTTTTTCTCCAATTTAAGGATAAATCATACAATGTAGTTCAGTTCTCTAGGAAGGGCCTGATAGTCTGCAGTCTTTCACTTTGTATATTTCATTGGTGTAGATATTTTTTCCCTAACAACCACGTTGGATATTATACTGTCCAAATCAATCATTAAACAGTTTAGCTAGATGCTTTATATTGTCAAATGGCTTGTACACCTGTCTCACAGGAGTCGGCAGGTAAAAAATATTGCTGCCTTGCACTTTGATTTGGAGTTAGAAAGCCAACTTTCTGCTGCAATTCAAGCCCTGAATTTTTGTGTCTGCTTTTTTCCCCATGTATTTTTCCCTCAATCCTTCTTAGAAACTTACTGCAAGACTAGCTGGCTGTAAGCAAACGAATAAGCAAGCAGAGTGAATGCTGAAAAACAAGCATTAAATATTTAAACTTGGAAGTACTGTGCTTTTGGAGTTAGACCACTGGTGCTTTAGTTGCAAGCCCTTTCCTTGAAAGATAATCCATTTAACAGAAGCTGACACTCAAACATCTCATACACTACCAGAGTTCTTCCTTGTCACTGACAAGAGGTCAGATATTATTTTGCTAATTGGACTGAAAAATGCTCTAGCCATTCAGAGACTCCCCACATATAAACCACTGATTACTTGGACCCTGTAGGTCCCTGAACTGACTTTATGGAATTTTCTATCTTCTACAATGTCATCATAAATTGGACTCCTCTCATTCAAAAACAATGTTTAACTGTTAATAAGCCCGTCTATTCAGTTCTGTTGTGGAAATTTCACAAGAGTAGTGAGGAACAACACTCTTTGCAGTTCTATGAGTAGAGCTAATGGCACTAATATCATTCCTGAAATGTTAATTAGCTCATAAGTCTGACACTTGGCAATGAAATATTTATTTTCATGAAGTACTACATGTAACTTAACAATTACAATAGCAAATCTAGATGTATTACTGAATATAGAAATGATTATTCTAAACTGTGTTCTAAACTACAAGGGAAAAACACAATACATTATTACAAAGAATTCCCTTATTCACATGGCTGAGTACTATTCATTTTAAGCACCTGGCATTTTAAATTTTGGAAGAGCTATCTCTATATTACTTGAAAGAGTTTCTTGAAACATATAAGAAATTCCACAAAATTTATATGCTTTAATTATAACCTTTAATTACATTACAATACATTTCATTTAGATTCATCAAGGATGTAACCAACTTGAAACTGTTTTTCCCCATTTGTGACCTGAACGTCTCAGGAAGAAGTTTGGCATCCTGACAAAGAAACTGGATACGAATACCAAAATAATAAAATCATCATGTTGAACTGGAAACACTGGGGAGACCTCTGAGAAACTGAAAAGGATGCAAATAATCACCTAGCAGAATCTCAAAATCTAAAAAGGAAACAACTACAAGAAGGGTGGAAGAACTGGTTTCCTACTAATAAGGTAGAGATTCTGTGTAGATATTATCAGAGTAAAACAAAGCGACACTATAGTTTTAATGTTAAACTTGATGGGTTGATCCTTGCATCAGTTTGTTCTTTTCTTTTCCCAGTTGTCAAGGAAGATTCTTTTTCTTATTCTCCCATGACTCCCCTGCAAGACTGCAAAAGATTACATTCTTTAAATTTCCCTTTTTGAAGCAACACTTGGGTGCTGGGATTTTGGATTCCCTTTCATTGGGGTACTGATAGTATGAAGTTCTACAACCCTGCAGACTCTGTATGTTCTAGGTTCTGTCCTTATCAGGGAGAACCTGAGAGGAAACCTTCTTGTGAGATGGAGTCATAGAATCATATAATTGTTGAGGTTGGAAGGGACCTTTAAGATCATCAAGTCCAACCATTATCTAATCTGACAAAAACCGCTTCTAAGCCATGTCCCCAAGTATCACGTCTACCCTTTTTTTAAAAGCCTCCAGGGACAGCGAATCCACCCCCTCCCTGGACAGCCTGTTCCAATGCTGGATAACCCTTTCAGTGAAAAAAAATTTCCTAATATCCAATCTAAACCTCCCCTGGCATAACTTGAACCCATTTCCTCTCGTCCTATCACTTGTCACTAGGGAGAAGAGGTCAGTCCCCATCTCTCTACAACCTCCTTTCAGGTACTTGTAGAGAGCGATAAGGTCTCTCCTCAGCCTCCTCTTCTCCAGGCTGAACAGCCCCAGTTCCCTCAGTTGTTACTCATAAGACTTGTCCCCCAGACCCCTCACCAGCTTCGTTGCCCTTCTCTGGACACGCTCCAGCACCTCAATGTCTTTCTTGTAGTGAGGGGCCCAGAACTGAACACAGCACTTGAGGTGGGGTCTCACCAGTGCCAAGTACAGGGGGATGATCACTTCCCGAGTCCTGCTCACCACGCTATTCCTGATACAGGCCAGGATGCCGTTGGCCTTCTTGGCCACCTGGGCACACTGCTGGCTCATATTCAGCTGGCTGTCCACCAACACCCCCAGGTAAATCTGGGGGTAAATCTGTTAAATCTAATCATAGATTCTAAGACTTAAATGGCTACCATAACTTAGAGTGCATTTTGCCAAGAGGATTTGTGGCAAATGGACAGTATTCGCCATTGTTCCTGAGTTCTCTAGAAGCCACTATAATAGTCTGCAATGATCTTTCTAGTATTCAGACTTCTTGATGACTACATATGCTTTCACTATCACCCTTCCAGTATTGCAACACTGAAGAACATGAACAGACTTTTGATGATTCACAGTGAGCTTCCCGAACAGGATGGACAGCTATGAGAAGCAACACAGTCACTATTTTCAGTAATAGTTCTCAAACATTGTTCAGAGTGTACAAACTCAGAATTGCTTAGAATTTTGTTACCAGAGTGATGTCTGTGGTTCACCCAGCGCTGAAAATCTGTAATAATAATCCCAGAAGTAGCAGTATGTTACTTAAAACCCCAGGATTATGACATGGTTTAGTATCAGCTTTTATATTAAGCATTAGCACCATCCACTGCAAACACTGAAGATCTGCAACCTAGAATAAAAAGAACACCCTTCTAGAAATGTGCTATGTTGAAGGGACAAGCTCATGCTGTTTTGAGTGTCTGGACTGGCAGTCCTTCTAGCCCAGTGATGCTGGTTGGGAATGTTCTTGTTGCTAGTTCCTGGAATTATTTGGAAAAAACCTGCATCAGTACTGACTAGACTGTTGGTATTTGCTTTACAAACTCATTTCTCCTTCTCCAAGTTCAGAGAATTAAAGGATTAATTAACTCCTGATATGCACAAAAATATTATCTTATTATTTTAAACCTAATTTAACTTGATTTTATTTTTAGATTTCCTTTTTCTGCTGGCATCTCCTTCTAACAGCATTTCAAAACATGACAAAGTGTCTCTGGAAAACCACAGCACCCCATTAAAAAACCCAATAAACCAGGTTCAATTATCAACAAGCTTTTGTATTTAACAGCTTGAAATACTAGACAATAAAGGGAATCGGAACAACAACAAAAGATATTTTAGAAGACTTAATTTGGTGCTCCTCTTTGTGCTGTATAAACAGAAACTGAGGTAGAATGCGAGCAGATGATCCCATCATATACCTAGCATACTGCTTTTACACAAGAACTCAGAATGCAACTCCCTGATGTGCAAGTTGACCATTCTTCAGTGTGAAAAGCCAAGAATAGCATGTCAACAATAGAATAGGAAAATATTTTAAAAATCATCTTTTGAATCATTTATGACATACAACATTTATGCATCACAGCGTGAATTTAACCCCAGAGGCTTAGGCTGAGGTACTGAATGCCTTCTTCAGTAGTAAGACCAGTCCTCAGGAATCCAAGACCCCAGAAGCTGCAGGGAAAGTTTGGAGCAAGGAAGATACACCAGTGGTGGAAGAGGATCAGGTTAGAGAATGCTTAAGCATACGTAAGTCCGTGGGCTCTGACAGGATGCACTCGCGAGTGCTGAGGGAACTAGCTGATGTTATTGCAAGGCCATTCTCTAGAATCTTTGAACAATTGTGACAAGTGGGAGAGGTGCCTGAAGACTGGAGGAACGCAAATGTGACTATCTTCAAAAAGGGCAAGAAGAAGGACCCAGGGAACTACAGGCTGGGTCAGCCTCACCTCGATCCCTGGGAAGGTGATAGGGCAAATAATCCTGGGAACCATTTCCAGGCACACAAAGGACAAGAAGGTGAATAGGAGTAGTTGGCATGCATTCGCCAAGAGGATTTCCAGTTATGCTTTACTAACCTCAAGTCATGCTTAACCAACCTGATGACTTTCTATAATGAAAGGACTAGCTTGGTAGACATGGCAAGAGCAGTAAATATTGTCTACCTTCACTTCAGGAAGGTTTTCAACACTGTCTCCCATCAGATCCTCATAGGGAAACTAATGCAGTATGAGCTGGCTGAGCAGACAGCAAAGTGGATTGAAAAAACTGGTGGCATAACTGGCCCTAGAGGGTGGTGAGCAGTAGAGTGAAGTCTAGTTGGAAGCCAGTAACTTGCAGCATACCCCAGCAGTGGTGCAAAGGTAATCACTCACCAGCTCTCAGAAGTAGACCAGCCAGTCTCCAAGCAACAGCAACTTATGCAAAGAACACGTTCCCTCCACTTTTATTGCTGAACATAGATATACCTTTGATCAGTTCAGGTCAGCTGTGTCCAGGTTGTGTCCGCTCCTACCGTCTTGCCCATCTCCAGCTTATACACTGGGGGAGGCAGAGTGGGAAAAAGAGAAAGCCTTGATGCTGTGCCAGCACTGCTCTGCAGTAGCCAAAATATAGGTGTGTTGTCTGCACTGTTCTAGCCTCAAATATGGCTTCTATGAAGAAGATTAACTCCATCACAACTAGGGGATCCCACACAGTGATCTAAGTTTTTTAGCTGAAATGCTTCTTGAGCAGAGGTAAGGGAGATTTAAAGAAAAGAAGGTTATCAGAAGTAGTCAACATGGATTCACTAAGGGGAAGTCGTGTCTGACTAATCTGATAGCATTCTATGATGAGATCACTAGATGGGTGGATGAGGGGAGGGCAGTGGATGTTGTCTACCTTGACTTTGGCAAGGCTTTCGACACTGTCTCCCACATCATCCTCACTGGCAAGCTTAGGAAGTGTGGGCTAGATGAATGGACAGTGGGGTGGATTGAGAACTGGCTAACAGATAGAGCTCAGAGGGTTGTGGTTAGTGGTGCAGAGTCGAGTTGGAGGCCGGTAACAAGTGGTGTCCCTCAAGGGTCAGTACTGGGTGCAGTCCTGTTCAATATATTCATCGATGATCTGGACGAAGGGATGGAGTGTACCATCAGCAAGTCTGCTGATGACACAAAACTGGGAGGAGTGGCTGATACGCCAGAAGGCTGTGCTGCCCTACAGCGTGACCTGGATAGGCTGGAGAGTTGGGCAGAGAGGAACTTAATGAAATTCAACAAGGGTAAATGTAGGGTACTGCATCTGGGGAGGAATAACCCCATGCATCAGTACAGGTTGGGGGCCGACCTCCTGGAGAGCAGCTCTGTGGAAAGGGACCTGGGAGTCCTGGTGGACAACAGGATGACCATGAGCCAGCAATGTGCCCTGGCGGCCAAGAGGGCCAATGGCATCCTGGGGTGCATCAAAAGGAGTGTGGCCAGCAGGTCGAGGGAGGTCATCCTCCCCCTCTACTCTGCCCTGGTGAGGCCGCATCTGGAATACTGCGTCCAGTTCTGGGCTCCCCAGTTCAAGAAGGACAGGGATCTGCTGGAGAGGGTCCAGCAAAGGGCTACAAAGATGATTAGGGGATTGGAACATCTTTCATATGAGGAGAGGCTGAGGGATTTGGGTCTCTTTAGTCTAGAGAAAAGAAGATTGAGGGGGGATCTTATTAATGCTTTCAAATACTTGAAGGGAGGATGCCAGGGGGATGGGAGCAGTCTTTTTTCAGTGGTGCCCATTGATAGGACGAGCGGTAATGGGCACAAGCTTGAACATAGGAAGTTCCATCTTAACATGAGGAGGAACTTCTTTACTTTGAGGGTGGTGGAGCACTGGGACAGGCTGCCCAGAGAGGTTGTGGAGTCTCCCACTCTGGAGACATTCAAAACCTGCCTGGACGCTGTCCTGTGCAACCTGTTGTAGGTGACCCTGCTCTGGCGGGGGGGGTGGACTAGATGATCTCCAGAGGTCCCTTCCAACCCCGACGATTCTGTGATTCTGTGAAATCAATTATAAGCTTCCTTCAATGTGATTTCCTAATGGGGTGTCCAAGAGGCAAATCCTTCTATGTCATGCAAGTATCTTGCCCAATACATTGTTTCTTTAGGGTAGCCATATGTTTGTTTTCAAAAATCAGCAATTCACAGTAAATGATCAGTGGTGAAAACAACATAGTAAGTCATATCCTACTGTGATCACGTGACCCTAAGAAATCATTCTTCTCATTCAAGACTGTACTACCACTCCTTGGCTATTCATATGGTCCAGTAATTTTTCCAATACACAATCATAATTCAGTGATAAACTATTGAGCAAAATAGCTGTAATTCCTATAGTTGCCCCAATTAAATTCCAATAAACTATACTGTTTAGAGACTATTCTGTCAGAGGTACTCATCTGACAAGTAACAGCATGAAACAGTTCCAAATTAACTGAGCTATTAACGTGTACAAAATCTATATGATAGCAAGATTCCCATATAGCAAATAATATAGAAAACAACTAATCCCATGAATATTAAGACAGAACCATATACTCCCTCCAGGAATCATTTATTAACTCTGTCCTCTCTCCTTTTCTCCTTACTACTACTTTTGATGATGCATTTTCAGATACCATTCAAGCTACTCAATAACTAGCAACAACAGAGTCAATAGTCTGGTACATAATCATTCTACAGACCTGTCTTGCTGTGAGAAATGGTGTTTTTGAATTCAACTAAGTCAGTGTAACATGACTGAAAGGACTGATTACAGTAAATACGAGCATATGTGAAGCTGCGTACACTGACTTTTTTTACAGGGGAACCTGAGCTAAAACATTTAGCCAGCTAATTAGTTTGCACCTTAGAAAATCAGAAACAAGACTGCTTGGTCATATTTAGCTTAACTGCGATAACATCAAATTTGTTCCCTAATAAGGCATACCTCCAATCTAAACTGGAGTCACTTTATTTAAGACTACTTGAAGTAGTCATATTGCTTCAGTAGTGTCGTGAAAAAAAAAAATAATCAGTGTGTAAAAGGCTGTTGCAAGACATGAGTAAATACTCGTTTCTCCATGTCCAACTGAATAAGACACAAACAGGCTTGCTCTTCAGCAGCAAAGATTCTGATTAGACATGTGGCTCACTTGCATGTTTTATAGCTAAGAGATAAATTTGATTTGTCTGTTTATAATTGCTTTTCATAAACCAATTTAAATTAAGAATTTATTCACAGGCTGTGAACATCCATATATTAACTTAAAACAGGATTGTTATCATAGGTTGCACTGTGTCGTTTTGCATCAATAGCATATGATGACCTTCTAAAATAAGAGAGTAACAAATGCTAAACACACAGATTAATAGTGAATAATAAGTAACAGAAATGCACGCGCAACTTTTGTAAATGCCAATAACATATGTCACCACATCATACCACAAGATTCCTTAGATGCGAGTGGTAGAATAAACGCCAGATAGGTCTGTGTGTATTATTAATTTTTTTTCCTAGTCTTTACAGGTCTTAATTCCACATTCCCCATTGTCTCCATCATATTTCTTTGTATAGCATTTGTCATTTTGTTTTCCTGTTAGATCAGCTTTCTTCTGTTTGAGCCTAAACTCTTCTACCCTTCCTTAGCTATGAGGAGGAATTACACAATATACAAATCAAAATTTGCATCCTATTATTTTGTTGTTGCTCATAGAGTCAAATACATTGCTAGACTAGAGCTTATCGATGCCTTTTCTGACATAACACCTCTTTTTGACAACGCATGGTTATATCACTACTGTGTGAGATTCTTTTCTGGGCACTATTTAGCTCTAACATGGTCACAGTATGAATATTCAAATGCTGTAGATGTAAACAACTAATGCTGTAAGAAAATGATCCAACCACTTTGTCTATAGCATGAAGTACTGAACATTTTTATGAATAATACAATAGGCTCTACCCTTCTTGATGAACATTAGTATGCAGTTACCACCTATATTTCCTTTTTTGCATTTTCAGAAGACAAGTCTTGAGTATCTGAAGATGTATTAACAACAGTGAACATAGGTAGAACAAAATAAGAGATTTGCTAATGCATGCAGATTATGGAGGGATGTGGAAGTCGCACACTATGAAGTGTTAGGCAGGCAAGTTGGTACACAAACCCCCAAATGTGAATAGCTGTTCTTATGTTTTTAAGACTGATTACCATATATTATTACCACTCTGCAGCAGAAAAAAATTGCAAGAAAAATACTCTGACTCTTAAACCATCCAATTCAAAGAATTGCAGGTAAAGTCACACCAGGAAGGTAAATTCCCTAAAGCAAAATTTTAATTGCCTTTCAGCCACAATCACCCTAAAAAAACTAAAGATTTTTTTACGAACGCTCTCTGTTGGAATTAATTTTTCCTATTTGAGAGGGTAATGCCTTAGACATCTACATGCATCAACCAAAGCATAGCAAAGTAAGGGCATTATTATTAGCATAATTACCAAGTTACTCTAGGTAGAAACAAATGTGCAAAGATCTCAAGTTTCCCATTGTTGCATGTTTCGTGCTGCCCTCAGATACTGTGGCAGTAAATACAGTTTGAAATCATGAAGAAAAAAAAATAAAGTTCGCCCTGGGAGTTCCCAGTTGCACCCTGGGAATTTGCCATAGCTACGTAGGTTAACATCAGAATCAGATACCTGAAAAGAATAAAGTAATATAATATGACAATTACTGCTGAATTCACAAGAATGTGATACGTTTGGTATATTCCCACATGGAGCAATTTATCTGGGATCCTTCTAGAACTTAATACCATCGACCTGGGATATTTTCTGAAAACTTGCAAGCTAAAACAGCGCAACTGCTGAAAACATTAAGGCACAATCAGTAACAGTCTTTTTTTTTCAGGTCAGGTATTTCAGTTATCTTCATGTGTGCTGATAAAAAACAGTTGCTTTTAAAAATTTTGCAATATTTTGCTTATGTCATAGTTTTAAAGCAGTTTTGTAAGCTTTATTCAGTATTCATGCTGTAGTAGAAACTACATAGGTTGCTAATTTTGAAACCAATGGTACAATTAGCTTTGCCACTTTAATATTAGCACCGTTACCACTGCAGTTACTCTGCAAGTTGTTTGCAAGTTACTCTTCAAATGGATGTTATGAGCACCAACATATTAAACATTTCAACATTCAAACTTATATACTTACCTATGACCACCCTTGGAGAAAAAAAATAATCGTCTACACAGAATATTTCACTGTAAAGAATGTGAACAATTTTAAAATTTGCTTTTTGAATAAAAGAAACATATGTATGTTTTCAAAGTACTGATTAAAACAAGCAAAACCTCCAAAAAATAGACCTTTGAATAAAAGTTAAAATCTTGAGTAAAAGTAATTATAAATATTTGGTCTGATACAATGTAAATTTGGCTTTTAGCTTTGGAAAAGTCACTTTTGAATCAAATTATATCTCACCAGACATAGCTCTGGTCTTCACTTCCAATTCCGTAACAATGGATGCGCAGCAAAAGCTCCAAGTGGAGTACCTACAAATGCAACATTTCTTTTGCCTGTTGTTTTTATGTTTGTTCAGAAAGCATAGATGCGCTTTACTAACTTCAGCCACGAAATAGCCATTTGACTAGAATTTCAATAGAAACATTTTGTTCAAAATTCTGAAAGTCCAAACAAACAAGATAAAGGATAGTGTTTCACTCATTACTACAAAAATTCTCGATAAAAGTTAAATTGTCATGATGATTACACCACTCAAAACAAGAAATGTGCAGTATTTAACTCAAAGAATGACTAAAGTCAAAGCATTTTATACTGATTTTCCAATTAACTAATACTGCCATTAATCTCAAAGTGTCAGTGGGAAAGGGAGACAGGCTTTCCAAAGAACACACACCGGTTTGAAAAGCAGAGATCTTAAGCTTGAAATTTTATCAAGTATGCTCATTACACTGTATCTCAGACCTACTGAAAAATGTAATACATGTGCATGAATCAATTGAAATACATACATTCTAATTTGAAGAATCTTCTTGAAATAAGACCATGTTTTCTAATCTCAAAACATTGCTGGTTGGGCAATTTTCATTTTTTGTAAAATGACAAGTGATACTTCATTTTTAGATAAAGGTTAATGTTAAGTTTCCAACTTTATAAAATGCACTCCTCTATAAAGTAAACCATTGCATGCTGGTGCCTAACATGAGAGAAAAATGTTCATACAGTTGAAAATGAATGGTTTTTGCATTTCAAGGTGACAAGTACAATGTCAGACACAATCAATCGATCACTGCATAATTATTATTGCAAATGATCCATATCCATGCTGCAAACCTTAAGGGGAATTTAATGAAGCAGTAAGCACATCAATAATAAGATCTACTTCAGTCTCTGTTAAATCTTGTGATTCATAAATATGTTGTCACATTTTATTCTTCCTTGAATTCCTGTAATTATATTTGAGGAGAAGCTAACTGAAAAGTAAAATTCAAATATGTATATCAGCTTTTCCTCGATAAAAGGAGTACTTCACTGTGTTACATATACGGCACAAAAATTAAATTTACAAAACACTACTTATCAAATAAAAGGCCAAGATAGTCAAAGACACACACGGAACAATCTATGAAGAAAACTTGAAATGTTAATAATCAGACTCAGTTTAACATGTTTAGCTGACTTAAATCTGTATTGGATGTAGGTGGCAAAGTTTTGGTAGTTAGGGGACTGCCAGGGTGGCCTCTGTGGGAGGAGGACAGGGGCTGCCCTGTGCCAGGCACAGCTGGTTCCAGATGGCTTGGCAATGGACTCACCACAAGCCACAGCCAAGCCCATCAGCCACTTTGGTGATGCAGCTGTGAAAACATACTTAAAGAAAGGGCAGAAATCTTGGAAAGAGAGAGGAGAAGGAAACAAAAAGATAAACACCTGAGGAAAGGCCAAAGTCAGAGAAAGAGGTGCGTTACGGTGGAGCAAGCACACCCCCCGCGGGGATTGCAGCCCATGGAAGAACCCACACTGGAGCACAGGAGAATAGTGAGAAGGAAGGAGCTGCAGAGAGAAACTACTATTGTCCTGACTGCAATCCATCCATGCCACCCATTGTCTCACTGAAGGAAGGAAGTTTCACTTGTGGTGATAACAAGAGGGGTTGTTTGTTGTTTTTGTTTCCCGCTACCTGACTCAGAAATTAAATTGGCAAATATTAATTGACAGAAATTATACTTGGAAAGAAATAATTTCATTTCCTCCAAGGCAAGTCTGTTTTGTCTGTGACAGTAATCAGTAAATGATCTCCCTGTCTTTATGATGACCCACGAGCTTTCTCACTCCTGTTCTTCCTATTTTCTCAGCCCTCCTTGTCCCACTGAGGCAGGGAATGAGCAAGCAGATAGGTGGGGAGTTTGGGGTGCTAGCCGGGGCCAACCCACAACACAATTATAATTCTGGAGGGGAAATAATATATAGTGTATTATAGCCATATGTGGAAAGCCGTCACTTCTGCAGATATGTTGGACTTCAGTTTTCTGGTTGCAGTAAGAACAGGTGTTTTTGCATACTGAGCTATTAGAAGGATCTAAAACACAGATTCATCTGTTTGGCAAGGAAGGAATATCAATTCAGGAGCAGAAGGGAAACAGGAAGCCAATATGGAAAGGCAGAAAAAGAAGCTCAAGATCTAATGAAGATGGGAACAGATACCTAGGCTTCCATTAATAAACTTCCCCTTTTGTTGATTAAACTGCGAGACAGTCAAACTAGCTATACAAGGTAAATCAAGTCTGATAGCATTTGCACATATAAGTGAGAAACCATAAACAAAATCTTGGCTTAGAGACTACCACAGCCTTGTTCAGCTTCTCAAACAGGCATACTTCACTGCAATAAATACCCAAAGGCAACCAGTCAAGAAATTAATCTCAAGACATGAACAAGGTTTTTCAACTGCCCAGAAAAGCCTTCAGGACTCGTTCATCCTTCAGACTCACCAACCAAGACCATTCAAAACAGTAGCTAAGAGTCCACAATTGTAGATGTAGTAGCATACAAACTCCCCAGATTGTCACAGAAATGGTATTTAGAAAGGATTTGCACTAAGAGATAATCGTAGCAGGACAACAGGAGAACTCCAGCCTGCTCACCCAGCCACATTTCATGCAGTCTTTGTTCAATTCCTTCCTCACATAAACATCCCTGGAGTGATAAAAAGACATCCACACAGCTCATTCAAAGCTGTGATAGAAACCAGTGCTATTAAGAGGGACAAGAGGAAGATAAGGTTAATTGGACAAATGTAACTTCTTGCTAAAGTAAGGGGGGAAATAGATTTGGTAATTAAAGTATATAGAGTATAAAATGCAACTTCAGAAAAGAACAGAGTTAAGTCTATCGTATAGCTTTACGCAAAATGCACAAATTCTACTGGAAGAATTAATAGCAATACATGCATTCTTAATGTCCTACTTAAACTCAATTTCATCACACATTAGCACTTATATGTATGTGTGTTTGTTTCTAAAGGGATGCATATTGTTATAAACAAAACTGCCTGCCTTGCTTAAGCCACCATTATGCAACACTGGATATAACGGAGCATAATACTGATTTTGTTCTCTTGTTCATATTGTTACCTTATATAAATAATAGAATTTTGTTTAACAAAATACTGTAGCAGGTCAAAAAACCCTTCAAGACTGAATGTATGGGATGAACAAATGCTGCTGTCAAATATTCTCAATTGAAATTACCTTTCTCTTCTATTTCATTTCTCCTCTTCATATTAAAAAAAGGAGATTTTGCAGAATCTTTTCATGCTTTGAATGTTGTGTGATTTTTAGCTTCTGTCATTCCAAAATGAATTATTATACGTATGGTTTTTAAGCCAACTTTTGTGAATATGCCAATAGAAGAAGATAACCTGCTGCGAATTGTCTTAGATTCTACCTTAATTAATTTTAATCCTGTTTTCATTCAGCATCTCTATCAGTCCTTTCATTCCAGCCATCAAGATTGCAGGTTTATAAATTGTAACACTTCGTTATTCAGGTTTATTGACTCAGATGCCCTTGAAGATCCTTCATATTCCTATCAGCATACTCTATTATTAAATCATTTTGTATTTTTCCATGTTAATAATAAAAGGTACATATTTATTCAACATCAGTGGTCAGGCAGTCAGATACAGGGTATGAAGTTACATGTTTTATTCAAGGTCTCAGTGGAAAGCAGCACGAGGATCATTTTGACTGAAAGTACCTGCAGCTTTTCAGCTAATATGTTTGATTTTTCTTAACTAAAACGATCTAAATATTCTGATTACTCGATAATTCTGTGCAACAAAATCTATACTGCTGAAATGTTCCACTGGCAATGTTTTCAACATACTCATTTAGTCTTTCAGTTTAGTTCATATTGTATCTCAACTGCCTGTAGCTCTTCAAACACAGTGAGTAGCACATTTTTGTCTTAGTCTCTGGTGTTATTGGGAAGCCCTCATTTAAGAGAGAAATACTTTGCTTAATGCACGCAATGTCAATGCTGCAAAATACTTATTAAGTAAAGTTACTAAAAAAATGAGAATTGTATTGCCCAAAGGATACTGTAGCTCCTTACTCCAGTTTTAAAAATCCTAAGGTTTATTTTGTTTATTTTGTCTTTTCAGTAATCTTCACATCCATTTAGGGTTCTCTTCTTTAGATAAAAAGCCTTTGTATTGCTTCACTTAGAAACTTGTCCTGTAGCACTCAGTACACAAAGAACACACGCTAGGTTTGAAATTACACACTTCCCTAATTCAGGAGAAAGACATACTCTAGGCCTGCATATATTTGGTAGTTCATAAGAACGACTGAGACTTTTGTTCAGCTGAATGAAATACCATCTGCCTTTGAATATGTGAACTCACACAGACTCTTATATGCGTATTAAGATGTCTCTAAACAGGAGAAGCTTACTGACAAAAGCACCAGAAATGAAACCATAAAGTAGTTTAAACTTCTAAATATTTATCCAGATTAAATTTCTGATATAGTCTTTCGATTTATCCCTGTTCCTCCAATCTTCTCCCCAAATGTTCATCTGCGGTATGTTTTGCTAATGCAGGCAAGTACAACACACAGTTCTCTTTATTGGACCCTAAAGCTTTATTCTTCAGAGCTGTCAAAACAGTGTCCTATTGCCAGAAGAAATTATCTTGTTGCTATTGCATATCATTTTTTTCAGTTTGTTTCTCTGTATCTGCCTACTCTAGTGCGGGGCAAAACCAAACTTTGTTGGCTGACGTGCTTTCTGCCTTACTCGATCAAGTATAATTCTGAAGCTGCTACTGAAAATCTCTGCTAAATATATACAAAATTTCAGAAGACTCATTCCCTATTATTAAAAAGAAGAGCAGACTGACAGGAATGCAGCACATTTCTGACTAAACAGACATTAATTAGATGTTTATAAAATTTACAAAATTTTATTATGGTATATTAAAGTAATTTTAGGTCAGCATTTTCATAGCATATAACAAAAGATGGAAAAGCAATAATTTCTATATTTTAAAATGCATTTACCAATGATTTTGTTCCAGTTTTTCTTACAACAATATTTAATTGCATATGACTAACTTTTTAATGAGATGCAGTAACTTTAAACTCTCATCTTCTGACTCAGAATATGCAAGCTGAACATGAGGTCTATGAGAAGTCAAAGTAGTCCAGTCTGAACTACCAAATGGAAAATAAGCAATCATGGAACTGTTTGCTTGTAAAACAAGCAGTTGCTTGTGCTGTCACGTAGACAAACTATGCTTATTTTTCAAAATACTAAAAAGAACTGGAGGAATACTGTACAGAAAGAGCAGGTTTAGAAAAGTGTGGATTCCATGAAAGATTCTGAGCAGTCTCAGCTTTCAACCATGAACATTCGTTTCACCCACTGATAGTTATGCTTCTGTTTCCAAGGTAAGTGGAGGTCAGCAACTTTACAGCCCTCTAATTGAAAAAAAAATCCACTTACTTGTTATGTTCTGGGAAAATCACATCATCTTTTGGGAGGTGCGTTGCACTATAAAATGTGAATGATAATCTGCAGTGATCAAGAACACCTTGCATCATCACTGCAACAATCTTGTGTTGGAGAGAAAGGTGTATTACACTGCAGCAGAATTAGGATATAAAAGGGTGTATACCCTTTAAAGTTAGAGAGGCTATAGGTCCTCCTTTTGACTTCAGGATTTAGCTGTAGTCCCTAAGTCAGTAATACTTGAAATTCCTCAAAGTTCATTGGTCAGTATGAAATCGGATATTGATGAACTCTGATTCCTACAGCACAGGTGTCTGTACATAAAAAGTAGCAGACCAAAAAAAGTTCTCCTTTATCTAGGGAAGGAGGAGAGTAGAAGCATCATTAAATTGCTTGGGCTGTCAGTAAATACAGATTTCCTTTGACAGGGTTAACAGTACTAAAAATCTTTCTTTGCTTTCCAAAATCTTGAAATAAGTATTTAAAAAACAACTAATCAAGACTGTTCCATTCAACAGACCAAATTACTGGTTGTATACTGCATTCCTGCAGAATGTTTTGATTTAGTTAGCTGAACACGTTCGCAGTTTGCTTCCCATAAAAGGAACTTGACAGCAGCAGAGTGGAATTTTAAAAAAAGCAACACCCTGTCACAGGATACTAGTTAGTAAGACATTATAAAATGTGAAGAAACTGCAATTTTCTTTTTCTTTGTAAATATTCCAAAATATTTCTACATTATACATAGCATGAAACAACGGGTAAGCACTGCCATATGAAGGAGTGAATAGTATGAAAAAATATCAATGAAAGGAAATAAATTTATCTTACACACCATTTAAAAAACTACATTTTCACACAAGTGGGCTACTTTAAATTTTAATAATATTGCTGAGGAGCTTTTATGTAATTATATAAAATACTGATGTGGTGCCAGGAGAAAGCATTTCAAATGCTGCTGTGAGTTTATACATTGCACCTGCATATGTTAAAAGCCTCTTGTTTACATACTGCATGTTTTATATGCAGATACATACACATGTGCACCTAATGTACAGAGTTCAAAAATCATACTTCACAAATAAGTATTCTATGAATACACCTCATCTTTATTTCCAGAACAAAAGAAAGTAATAATGTTCTGCTAAAAAAAAAAAGTTAATTCTCCGCTTCCTCTTTGTAATCTTATTTTGAGATTTTATGCAAATCATTTAGACTAGAAAGTTAAATTAAAAATGGGAAGAATGCTTAATACCTAAGGTGTAGGAGTGCCAAAAGAGAGACAGGCATTCTCCTGTTTACTGAGTTCTGCTAATAAAAAAAACCCCAACAACAAAACAAAAACCAAAAACATCAAATAAAAAAACGCAAACAAACAGAAATCAAAATGAGACATCATAAAATGTAAATAAAAAGGAAAAAATAAAAATGGAAAGAATATACTTTTAAATGTCAAATATTAATTACTGGAAGCTTTGAAAACCAGGAAGTGGTACCACCAGAAACTACATATTACTGGATTTTTTGCTTAAAGCATATATATATATTTAAAAGAAATAACTAGAAAAATTCATAAATAATATAAAATACAACACACTGAAGGATAATAAAAATCTGCATAGCTACATAGCTACCTGTACGAAAATATATTTCTTTAAGTTTTCCAGTTAACAAAGATTCGGGGGGGGGGGGGTGAGGGAGAGGAGTCCCTAGCTTTTAAACCTTTTGAGCTAGTGCCACAAAGAAATAGAATAATACATGTCCTTTCACATTATTGTGCATGTTAGAAGAAAGGGTTTACCCTCAAGTATTTACTGTGTGCCTCTTTTGGATGATGTTAATTACAACAGCAGAATACAAGAGCGTTGAATGAAAAATAGACTACTGCAGTTAAGTGATCTGATTTAGAAACCTAAAAATAGAATTAAATTAATCCTTCCATTGGCAAAAATACAGCTTTAATAAAGAATCATGGTAAGGGTTAAAAATAAGCAGCAATCAGGGTTGCTGTGACATGCACAGATACTTGCTTGTGAAAAATAAAGTGACTTCTACTACAGAACACATGGAAGGAAAAAAAAAAAAGAAAAACACAAAATCATAAGGCTTAGTGATTGGTGAGCTCCTGAAAGGATAGCACAGGTCAAAGAACTGAAATAAGAAACTAAAAAGTCTGCATACAGTGCCTTCTGCACAGATGACAAAAGTTACTACAGTACCTCGGAGGGTCAACAGACATTAGAACAAACCATAAAGGCAGATTTACAGCATGAACTACAAGCAATTTGAAAGAGCAGTAGTGAGTTACTGATAATATCTCTAAGATTTAAACGTTGCTCGTATGCAGCCTGTTTTGCAGAGGTGGCCCAGATTAGCTGCAAGCCTGCCTGGTTTTACATGCATTTGAATTAAATAAATAAATAGATTGTCAAACGAGATTAGTTTAAAATATTTTCCCAGAAGATGTGCAGGCTTTGAAGAGCAACAGAGAAATGCTTTTTAAGTATGCATATTCATTCACTGATTTGTGGGGTTTGTTTCTTTTTTTTGAATATTTGTTTTTAAGTAAACAATGTTTTGTATCTAAATCTGGATGAATTAACAGGTTAATAGTTTCACTAATTCACAATATACATCTCGCAGCACAACATTATTTTCAAGGTGAGCAGATTTTGCTGCAAGGAATCTGAACAATGCTGAATATAAAAATCACAGGAATAAGTACATTTTGTCTGTTTCCTTATCTGTGGTTGTCAATTGCCAGAAACTTCAAAAGCCAAGAAAGACTGTAACAACTAATATAAACACAGCTAGGTCAAGTAACACAAATTAGAAGTTTTAATCACATTAAGATTGTTTCATCTTTTACACAGAAAGCAAATTCTGAACAGCCACAAGTGATGCAGCATTCGTTTTATGACTGAACGACACAATGAACCTTACAGATCCAATTGTAGCATTTTCTAAGACAATGAAAAGAAAGCAGTGCACTATACCACATCGTGCAAACCCTGAAAATAAATTGCAGCTTAATGTTAATGAACCAGTTTGTTTAAACTCCCATTGGAAATGCAAGCACATGTACTATACACTAGCTATGTTAAGCCATCCTGCAGTACCCACACCTTTACATATTAGAAAACATGCTGTAACTATAGACTAAATCTACAGTCCCAAAGTCAATTTATTAATAAAAGATTGACATGGAGAGAGACACTACCTACCCACAAATACATCATCATCTTGAAAGAAATCAAGGGCTCTGTCAGCAAACAGAAGTCTCCTTACTTCACCAAGTCTGTCTGGAAGGAAAACTGAAACCAGTGGGTAGAAAATCTTGCCTTTTTCTGTCAAGTCCTCACAGTTCTCTTCTTTTCTTATACAAGGTATTTTTTGTGGTTTGTTTATGAGAATAGCATTCGTTCAGTGGCTCTTTCTGTGTGTGAAGTGACTTGCTTCAGGCTGTCTTTTTTCTTCCCTTTTTCTCCCTAACTCAGTCTGTCCTTTCTTTACTGTCAAGCTTGCTTAGGTAACAATTCTTGGTGTATCTATTTAATGAGCAGGTCCGTGCACTAAAGGCAGCCAACTACATTGGAGAGAAAGCAAAAAAAAAGAAAAAATAGTAATAATAAATAAATAAATGGGAATATACCACTTCCTGATTGTTATTATGGGATCTACAGACGCCCCCTCTGTACGAATTTATAGGAGGATTTCTAAGACGTCTTGGGGGGGTGGGGGGGGATCATCAGAGAATAGCAGGTGACTCCAGTGGCACTCAAGCCATTACCTCCCCTTGCTAAAGGACCCAGTTCACAAATCCTGCATTTGAGAAATTCTTAAACTCAAAGCAAAGCTCCTACAGAAAAGAAAGGAACATGTACTGCACCCTGCTTCTCCTTTATCTCTTTAAATGTACTTCAGATAAAAGCCGCATCCAGTCAGGTCAAGGCCTTTCCCAATCTTATTACGCTAACACAAGAGCGTTCAACATACTTTTCTACAGCCATCTACTGACTTCATGGTGTTATTGCTGCTGCTGTTGGTAGTGCTGGGAGATAACTGCCAATACGAGGAACAGGGAAATACAAACAGTAAATCAGACAATAATAAAAGTGTTTGTGCTAATTTAATTTATTTTTGGTAGATTTTTTTTTGTCTTGCCATAATATGTATTTTAAAATGTAAATTAGAATTGTGATTTGTATATTTAACAAAGGCTAATAAAGAGAAGTGGATTGGGGGGGTTTGTTTGGTTGGGGGGGGTTTGTTAAGTTGAAGATACTTTATGCAAATGAGTAAGTATGCAAGGAACTTGAGGTTTTCTGATGGAAGCTTAGACTTTTATAATTTCCTATAAGGAAGTATTTTTAACTCATTTAACCTGTCTCACTGTAACACAATATATTTAATAAATCAGTCAACAGCATCCTCAGGTGAGAAACAATTTTACAACATAAAGGAGACAAGCCTTGGTCGCTTTTTAGGCTGTATTATCGGCCTTGAAAATCATCCCTGACCTTGTGAACTGGCAGCATGTCACACTGTTACTATATGATTTGGGTATTGATGTAGAAAGCTACAAACAGTCCGTCTACTAAGTGCATCAGCTACTATACTATATACATAATGATTATAAATCAATGAATAAATAAAAAGAGAAGGTATAAAAATGGCCATGGGAATGAGATTAATCAAAACTTTTATCTTATTTTTATGTTTGATTACTTATTTATTATCTTTGGTCACACACGCTGCACTCCTTCAGACAAAAAATTGTCGTTCTTTTTAACTAAGGACTCCAGTCAATTTACATATTCAGCCTAACCATACAAGGTAAAATGTCACCTAAATAATTAAAATGCATTAACTAAATTGCATAATCATTCACTGCACCAGGGCAGGTGGCAAATGGATAGGCACCTGCTGAAACAGCCTATAACAAGGAAACATAATAGCAAAGCACGATTGGGGGGAGCAAACTAGAATCCATACTGTTAAAAAAATGGTAATCAGGAGAGTCGTGAAGACTGCCACTGGGGTGAATTCAAAATAAAAATAACTGCTATACCACTTACATTTCAAAGCTGATTTAACATAGAAAAATAGGACACTTAATGCTAAGATTTATACAGAAAAGTTTACGCAGATAAACAGAGATGTATACACATAGAGCTATTTCAGTTTGATCCACTAAATACTGTGTCCAGGTAAGAGGTTGTTGGCTGTTTTAATGGAAGCAGAAGAGAAATATTTAACGTACCAATTACTAAAGTGATAACTTTTACAGTAATGTACCAGGACAATATAATTTTAAGTAAGTTTAGTGCAATTTCAAAAAGTAAAGCCACTTACTTCAGGAAGGTAGTCTTCAAAAGGAAAAGAACAGCCTTTTGTTTACAGTTTTGGGTTGTTTAAATCATCTGCCAATTTAACCACCAACGTGCAGCAATTTAACAGGCCTTACTGGGTCACCTTTAAGCTGTATACTTTCACCTCATTTTGTCTACTGCATAGTGCACTGCGTTCTTCTGTATTCAATTACACCATAATAAACTTGAATTATCACATTGGAATGAATTAGATCATACTGGTAAGCTGAAAATACATTTTCTGATAATGTATCTGCACATCTGCTAGGCAGCAGTTCTTTCTGATCTGCGCATCTGAACTGAACACAGGAGGCTCTAGAATTTTCAAAGACTGGTTAAAGATTTTATTAATATGATAAAAGACTCTGCACAGCTATTGCCTATAAATCACTTTTATATCAAAATTTCCCTGTTTTTGAGCATAGGCAGCATATAAAACTTCAGTGAATTGTGTCCCAAGGCTCTCAACTAATCTTTCTGTATTCTAAATTCTCTTCATTATTAAATTGGTTACTCAATCAATTCTTCACATCTTATTCCTTCAAACAAGTGGAACAATTTCTAATGCTGCTACACTAAACCATTCATTTGAAGTGTTTTATTTTTAGTGCAGCTATTATTAAATGCTTTGTTCGTTAGATCATCTCTAGTTTCTGCAGAGGTAGAAAAACGTGGATAAAAAGATGACTAAAATTGGGTGTATTGCTCTGGTTTTTGCACCTATGACTAAACCAAACCATTTTTGCTAAGGTTACATCTTACATGTTCTGGATCTGCAAGCAGTGTCAAAATAAGTAAACAGAAGGTACTGACCACCATAATTTTAACAAGGGCTGGTCCAAGGGCAATGGCATTGGGTTCAGGTCAAAGGTTATGGAAATCAGTGAGAATCTTGCTGTTCTTTTAAAGAACAGGCAAGCAGAAACTCTGTTCCAAATATGAGTATATGCTATTTGCTATGAAAGGATGGCCCATTTTCTTTGATGCTGCCAAAAGTGTTCATATGAGACTCTTCTGTAGGGGCACTGACAGGTATTTTAGTTTCAGAGCATGGCATTTCTGTACTACCAGTGCGTACCACAGCCTTAACTCTTCTAATCGGTCTGAGTATCAAATATTTTGCCTACAGAATCAAAAGTGATTAGTGATATATTAAGGGTAGATAAAAAATGGTTGATAATAGCAAAAATTAAATAATAGTGTAATCATAATTAATCAAGATCAGTTATCTATATGATCAGCACATTCTTATTGGCACCTAAACAACTCGGATATCGAAAAAAAATCAAGCTCTAGATTCTAGGAGTTCCATTACTTTATTAAAGGGGCATAATTCATGGGCATATCTTGGCATATTTATTAATGACACAGAAGATTGGAAATAGCCTCGATATTGCTGCTTACTGCATTGGAAGATAAGAAAATGCAGACCAAGTTTTTCATCTTACAGGGTATTTATTATATGTGTGTCTATATATACATACATACATATGCATGTATATATACACACGTGTATAAGATTCCTAGGAACCGCAAGACTAAATCTCCTTGCTAAATGGTACAATTCCTATTTTGCTAGGTGTTATACACACATAGATAATATAATATAAAATTTTTAAATATATAGAAGGATATTGAAATCACAAATTTGACTCATGGATTGCAAAGACAAAACTTGTATTGACTTTAATGTACGGACCATGTTTTCAACGAAATTCTCTGTACTTTAGAATTTAAACTGTGGTGTGGGGGTAATAATATTTTTTGTAAACACTTAATAAAGGAGGGAGAGAATGTGATGGTAGTGATCACGCTTATATTACTGGTTATCAGCTGGTTTTTTATCACTTAGGCTTCTCCACCAAGAAAAGATACCAACCAGGTACACGATACCTGAGCTGCAACACTAAAATCTCACATAATTTACACAGAGTACCAAAAATAATTTGAAACATTTAGAGAGCTAGAAATATCTGTGTTTGTGCTTAATTTCCACACCTCACAGCCTTATCTATCATGGCTATTTATGAAATGAAAAACTGCAAATGTTTAGGAGGTATGGGAATAAAACAAGCCTTTAATCTGCTCTTAATTCACTGCAGTTTTAAGGGGATTGTTGTTGTTGCTGTTGCTGGTTTTTGACTTTTGCTTTTTGGATTTCAGCATAAATGTAGGAAGAACAATTGAAGTCCAACTTCACATATAAGTCAGTTGGTTTATAAACTTCGGCATTTTTACCACACATCCTTTTCCCCATTTTTAATTAATTTATATTACTTTAGCACTTCTGTCGCTTTTGATGCAAAAAATGAATTTCTGTGTTCATTTGCTGTATAGCAAGGTCAGAATGTTGTCCCAGGAAAGCCTGAGGAGCATCCAGCCAACAATTTGGTCATTACACATCACCACAATTTAAAACATCAAGTGAGGATTTCTTGGCTGTCTGATGACTTGTGTTCAGTGCGTAGTCTAAGGAGTGACTAGCAGGGTGGAGACAGATGGGGCCTTCCTCTGATCCTAGTCTCTGAGACACATGCATGGGATGGATTTACACAGTTCATAGTTTCCCTTAGAACCAGGAATATGAAGCTTCCCTTTCCCTTTTCTTAGCATAGCAAGGAGATGGGAAAAAATGTGAGGGGTCTGAGCCTTTGTCTGGTGCGTACAGTTCATTTGTGCTGCTTCTTATTTCTTCCAAATGAGCTTCTTTTCTTCCAACATTCAAATGTTCTATCCTGACAAGACTCTTAGGGTAACTAACAAACTATAATTAAGTCAAGTTATTAGTGATTGTTGTTCGATTGGTAACAGCTTGATCCCTTGTCCACAATTTCAATGACGGGTGCTATATTGTTGCTGCTTCTCCACAGTTTTTAGCGAGAACAGACTCAGCCAATAGTTCTGACAAGGAAAACCCTGGCAGCCATAGGAAAACCTCACATACTCTCTCCTGTTTGTAAGCTGTTATAACCGGGATCCAGCTTCAGTCCTGATCAGGGAGGGTGTCACTATAGGATGATGATGGACTAGACTTTTTTTTTTTTTAGAATAAGGTCTGTGAAAGGCAAGTAATGGCTTACAAAATCCTTTCCCAGACAATTAACACAAGGACAGTGAGATCAGAATTTAGTGGCTCTGAAAATACTGTTTTGACTAAATTTCCTGAAATGTTAGTGTGTTTTTCCAATTTTCTTCTCCTAGATAATGCCCAGGTGTTTTTGCAAATCTTCATCTTGATTTTAGAGATGATGCTTATGCAGAAAATAAAAGAAAAAAATCTGTTTCAGCCTGTAATCATTCACACTTGAACAAAGTGAGTTGGATATCAAATATTGAGTACTGGTAACAAGCAGCTCTCAATTTGTCTATTCTAAAGTTGAATGAATGAATTAAGTAACTCAGCATACTCTTTGAGCAGAAAAAGAAACTAATGTAATCAGAAAAATTATCTCCAGGCAAATGTTTGCTTAGCTCTAGGCAACATCGTCTTTCCACTGCCCATATAATCTTTGATTCAAGATAACACAGAGAACACTTACAGTCTTACAAGCACAATGCATTTTTTAAAATCCAGTACAGGGTATTTCCATTTTCGCAGTAGGACACGTAATTATATTCTCCTTAGGACAGGATAATCTGAAACCAACTACTGCTAACTATTATCTGTTTACTGAAACACAGGAAGATTTTATTTTCAAGATATTATACTCAAATTTGCTTTGAATTAAAATCTTTTACCCAATTGTAGAACCAAGTAATATTGCTCAGCTAATGTCAGGCAACATGCTACTGCTAGCAGAAACATAAATCAGGTCACATCAGTTGATGTCGGGACCTGATGGGGCGAGGGGGAAGGGAAGACAACAAGATAAATAAATAAAACTTGCCTCACTTGCACAATAAATTAATACAAAGTTATGTTCATGACTTCTTTATTTTCCTAAGGTAAGATTTTGGTTTAAAAAGGGGAGCAGGGGTTAATATCTGATAATCATCACTAATATGATAAAAGGTTGCTATTACCAATGACTTAAGGACTACTTCCCTGTAATTTTCAGTTTATGAGTTTATAAATTGCTTTGTTATTTAGTGCAGGCTCCTTAAATCCTGAAGTCTTTATGCACTGGATGATAACAAATGGATCAGTTTTATCACTTATAATAGTTCAGTAAATCATGAAACAGCCTACCTTTCTGCAAAGCCATCATATAGAACTTATCACAGCAAACCTATCGGTTGTTATTTCTGACTATATATCTGACAAAACAAATTCACGCTATGTCTCCTTATCACACTTGTTTTTTAACAAGGTGAGAACAGCCTCGTAACTGAGGGTTAGTTATATCTTTATTTTGATTTGGTGAGGGGCACGCATATCTACAGGACAGTGTGTGCCAAGAGCACACCACCTCCTCTGAGGCTGCCAACAGTACCAGTGCTGATGTCAGCAGCACTGTTACAAGAGCCATGAGACCAAGGTGAAAATCTGCTTCTCTGTCACCTGAAATCTTGTCTTCTTGGGAAGAGTGCCAGAATTAGCCCTGCCATTAGGCTGCCCAGGATCTCCACTGTTTTGCTCACAATACTAGAAAGGCCTCTACAACAAAGTCCTGGTAGAGGTAGGTATTGCCTATTTCCAGGCATGTAAAGTGACAAGTAGGCATAGGAGGCATTACTTTAGGGAGGCACTGTAGGGTGGAAACAAATGGAAAAGTATAAAACTAAAATATATGGACGTTCATAGAGCAAATGTGGAAGAGAAAACAAATGACATTAGAGGATTCAGATATCTACAGAGATAGAAAAATACATGATGCTACCGATGCTAGTCACTCCCATTATATTACCAGTCTGCAAGAACAGCACTGAGTTAACTCAGTTAACAAAACCAGCTATCATTTTTAACTGGTGACTCACAATTTCTAGATTACCTGTCTCATTAAAGCTAGTTTTTATATATCACATCATGACTGAAGAGTGCAAAAACTTATGTGCACAATTGCTAGGGTACTTTTTACACAAGTAGGCGCTGTGTTTAATAAGCAGGGAACTTGTATGTGCAATCTCCAGCAGATACTTTACATACTGAATTTTCCAATCAGGTACACAGCCGAAGCGATGGATCTGGCAACGGCATAGGTCTGCAAAATAACTGGCTTCAGAATCTGTTTTTGGCGTTTTGTTTGAAAACCCTACTCCTTATTCTCAAGGAAATCAGAGACTGCTCCAGGAGCTCTAATGGCACCATCACTTTGAGAGAAGGAAGCTGTGACGTTGCTCTTTAATAAATCAATGCCTCTTTGGCTGCCTTCCAGACCACAAAAACACTTTGGGCACCTTTGTCTGCCTTTCATTTTGTGTCTTGTAGGACTCTCTCCATCATCTTTAAGTCTGCATATATTCTCCATAGCCCTTTCTTTTTTTTTCGCTTCCACCTTGAGACTCGCTGAACATTCCCCTTTAATAGGTCTCAGATCATGTTCTTCCAGAAACCCTTGATGTTTACTGGAACCATTTATGTATTAATGACAAATCAGTAGTGAGGCAATAGTTAAGGCCGCATGAGTGTTTTCTTAATACGTGCAATGTGCTATATATACATGTATGCCCAAATGGTTCTGATTTGCAGAAGTGACACCAAATTATTTTCAAACATATTGGGAAAGTTCTGCCCATCAGTCCAAACTATGTGTGGGAACCCAGGGAATGTCAAAAGACAAAAAAGAGATGAAGAGTGCCTGTTGGGAGTCTGGTAGAGGGAATGTCCTTCTGTCGTCTCGGAGTAGAACGTATCTGTGAATGGACCTGCACGCAGTTATCCATAGTCTGTTCTCTTCACATTGAATGCTTAAAAGTACAAAGACTTGTCTCTAGATTTAGAATTTCTTTAAACAAGACACAGTTGTTTTTGAATAACAGGTATTTCTAAAAGAAAGTTAAGTGCAACATGCAGCTACCTGTAAAGAAGTACTTGTCTTTACAGTAGTATTGCATAGTTAAGTAGCTGTAAATCCATACTGCAGGTAAAAGCACACAGCATTGCACCAAGGAACACACTGCGACAACAGACTTCTGCATTGCTTCCCCCACAGTGCTAGTAGATAATAACTTGGTCACTATACCCCTTCCAACATCCCCGTAGTAGGAATGATTTTTTTTTCCTAGTCTTAAAAATTTTGGGAGCGTACAGCTTATTGCAACAGGTCAAATTTGGAATTCGGAATACTTCTGGAATTTGGAATACTTTTGCTTGTGTGTATCAAGCATTAAAAAACAGGACAATCCACTGATTCTATACCCACTTGCACAGCCACCAAAAGGCCAATAAACTAGCCAATAAGCAAACCAACCTGCACATACTTCAGTCCACTCCACTGCCTTCTGGCACTACCAGAAATGCCTTCAGCAAAGTGAGGTTGGATTCCCTGACCATGCGTTCTCACAATTACGAAGTTCAGTTATCATGCAGTTCTCTTTTGTCCGAAATCAAAATACTCACCGTATTGTCCCCTTACATTAGCTACCCATTCTTTCAGTTTTTAAACTGAGCATACATTAGAGATATCACGCTTACCTCAGACTCTCTCCATTAGGAGAGATCCAGCCTGTGCTCTAAATATTTAATTTGTCTTCTGAGATGCTCTGAATCTATGTATTTTCTGTTTTCCTAAGGGGTTCATGGTTCACATCAGTTGGATACTTCTTTGCCAGCAACAAAACACAAAGTTAACTATTTCCAACAGCGAATGCACATGTACCAACACAGACACAAAACAAAACAAATTCTACCTTATTCTGAAGATATCGAAATTCTAGAAATACAATCTCAGTCTCAAATAAAAATGTAGATTCTTCAGGTAGTATAGACTGGAAATACTCACTTTGGACTATGTGTGAAAACTGAGATTAACTTTTTTCCTCAGGAGGGAAATTCTCCAGTAGTGTCGCAAGAAGTGATTGTTCTTCACTTTACAGTACCATCTTTCATCATAGACAAATCACTAACATGGTGGCAGTATTTTGATGCAGCCTGAGATCACTCCACAGTTCTGAAGCACTCCCCACGACAAAAGGCTGTTGATACTTTGAGTTGGACTAAAAGAGAGAATCAGCAAGCGGTAGAGCAAACATCTGCTGCTTTTGTCTTCAAAGAAAACTATGGACATAAGAAAAAGGAGCAGCATCTCTTCGGTAACAGTATCACTATCACTTCTCCCTGGAACTACATTAGTCTCAGTTGGGTTCCGCATGCAGAGTAAATTGCAAAATGCTGATCAAAGGCATCACAGTCTCTTACTGCTTTTCACTGAGCAAGACCTTGCTAAACCACAGTATCTTTGCAAAGTGATCATTGCAAATAAACAATATTAAAGCATTTCAAAAGATACTTTGATTTTTTGACATAAGAAATTTAGTGTGCCAATATGGAAAAAACTGCAAAGAACATTCAGAAACACGTACCCTGCTTCTATTTAGTTAATGTATCCAAAGTACATGTTACACACAGAGCAAAGTGGTAACGAGCAAGGCTTGTTTTGCATTATGACCTGCACTACAAAAAAGGAAATTCTAAATTAGGAGAGCTCATTAATGCTCATTCTTTACAGGCAGAGAGAATCCCGGACTGCAGTATCAGATTGCATAAAACCCATATGGCCACTCAGTGCTGATATTTTGCATTGTTTCCCTCCGAGCATTAAACTCAGATGCTCTCTATACAGTAAAGTGAGTCTTCACGTTAGCTAAATGTTCTGAATTAAGGTCTTACGGATATTCAAAACATGCAAGTCAGAGTGCACAAACACCTAATTAAATACATGCTAAAATTTTCTTAGCCTAAGATATAACCTTTAAGACTATTTATATGTTACAAATTCCACTACTATTTACATTCTTTACACCAACTGGCAAAGGAACAAGCATGCACTCCCTGTGCCTCCAGCACTAACCTAAGCAGAAAAAAGGCCAAGCCATACAACTGAGCGCTCCATATCGTGCACTACTGGAAGCGCAGAGCAATGCATCATACTGTGCTTTAGTTTTAGCAAGAGAGCAAAATAAACAATGCGGGAACATAGCAAGCATTCGGGCGGAATTTAGTTTAGAAAAACATGTATGAACATAAATCTGCTTTTGCTGTTTACTGTAATAATGTCAAAACTGTTCATTTCAACTGAGTTTTCTCCACATTACGTTGTCATACTAATTGCAGTATGATTACAGTTGCATACTTAAACTTTTTTCTATTTTCAGTAAGTTTAGCGTTTTCCAGTGCTTTCAAAATAAAGCTTGAATGATTATGAGTCAAATGTGGAAATACTGTTTCATTAAATGTTTTGAAAAAAGAGAGGTTTTTTGGTTTTTTTTTGGTTTCAACTTTTCTAAAGGTTGGACCAAATGATCTTCTGAGGTCCCTTCCAACCTGGGCTGTTCTATGATTCTTCAGATTAGGAATGACAACATCCTGGGCAATATCTGATTAGGGTACAGAATAGAAATTCTGTTTTCAGATGAGTTGTATTTATAATGATTCCAGCTGGTGGTTTGTGGACTGTCTTCTGGGAGAATGTTTAATAACAAAGAAGCTTTCTCCTCACAGCTGGCAATGCAGCTATACCCAGGTGAGATCTTTAACACCCCTCACTATATGCACCATATATCTTTGCTCTTCTGAATATGAGTACTCAGAAGAGGGTTGTGTGTGACCACTTAGCTGTAATTTCTACAATGCTGTTTTCTATGCATACATTTATTTATTAACGATTTTTAAAAATTCTTGGACATTTTTTATGAGAACTCTACTAACTACAGCAGTCACGTCACTGATAAAACTTTTTGAAATAAGTACAGAAGTGTTAATAAGATTTCCAGAAACCTTTTTTGCTATTACAATTTCAACCATTAATTATTGTGTATTAAATGCATCTCAGTCTACCTCACTCTGTTATTATGGTAGGTTACTGAGGTTTTGTTTGCACAGGACTAAAAACAACTCTGTTGACTGATTTTATTAAGGTTTTCAGATGCCTCTGTTATCATTGGCGTTTGGTTTTGGTGGAGCAGCATCTTTTCAGAGCAATTTTCTCATTCCCCACAATTACTCCTCATGAAGGCTGTTGAAAGAGACTTGTTTTCTCTTCACCCTTCTCCCAAAGATTTCTGCGTGGTTCCATTTTTCTCTTCCCAGTCCTTCAAGTGTGTAGCTACTGAAGGAGACTGTTGAGTGCCATGAGGAGCACAAAGCAGTAGCTAGGAGATAGTGAAGATCTAACTAATGCAATGAAGAATTTATCCCAGGAGCATTTTAGTAGAATTTATTTATAATTATTTTTATCAGCCTTTGAACTGACTGCTGTTCACTGATTC
Organism: Ibidorhyncha struthersii; assembly: GCA_013398815.1. NCBI lineage: Eukaryota > Metazoa > Chordata > Aves > Charadriiformes > Charadriidae > Ibidorhyncha > Ibidorhyncha struthersii. The sequence goes on along the minus strand of VZSZ01006424.1, from coordinate 799,850 downwards.
ATGAACACTATAGCCCTTTCATGTCACCTCTGGTTTCATCTACATAATTAATTTCTGGTCTGTATAGTAATTTTCCATTATTCCTAGCTACACTTCCTGGAGAGTCAAGTAGGAAATGAAAAAAAGAAAATAAAAAAAACCCAGCAACAACAGATAAGCTCAAAGTTTAAGATTTCAGAAGCAATGTGGGGGGGATGTGTTCATTACATTGAGGTCAAGTGGGTTATGTTTGGTGAGCTTTATAGCTTTTGCTTACCTATCCTAAAAAGGAGCACATATTTATTATAGAGAGAAAGTTAAAAGCCATCAGAAAACTTCTCTGAATCCAAATAAAAGCCAATGTTTTTCATATCATTATATAATTTAAGTCACAAAGTCCTCCAAAAATGGGAAAAGTCTTTCTGATAGTTAAATGTAACCCTAATACCATGATAAGTCTCTAATACCTTTTCAGAACATGAAAACAGTGAAAAAAAGTTTTTTGTTATTTTGTGTTAGTCATTATTTTAATGTACTGAATAGAGTATGTAAACCTTTTTTTTTTGCAGCCATTAGATCTGAAAACTGTATGGTAAGCATTATTTACTATTTTCAAACCAGAAAGAACTGCATGGCTTTGTCAGCACACCATGATTGCTATGCTCCAATGTTAACATATGAGAAAATTAAGTTTGGATACATACGAGATTAGAAAATTTTTGTTATCCTTTAGTCACTGATGAACATTCAAAATATTTTCCTGTCTCTCCCTGTAAAACAGATACTCCGGATACAAGATTATCACAACTGAAAGAAAATCCCACAATCCTATACTGGACTCCACGTTTCCATCTGAGTATACGACTAGGAAGATGACAAGCACCCAAGACCTGGGCATTTCAAGGGCTTATGGTAAATTAAGTTGGTAAGTGAGTTTATAGTCTTTCCTATATTTGCAGGTTAGTTTGTTTGGTGTATTCTTTTTTTTAAAAAAAAATATCTATATTTAAAGGTGAAGGAAGAATAGTAAATAATTACTGTGACATTCCTTTGCTGTAGTTTGGATTGCTACTTTTCAGGGAAATATCAGAAAATAGGCCAGGTATAAGATACCCTTGAGTTGGGAGCCTAGCAAATGAGCCAAACTCCAAAAACTAAACTAGCTTTTCAAAGGCATCATTGCAGAACACGCTGTCTTGGGCAGTATCGCATCAAAATTCCTAGGAATTTTCATTACAAAAAATGGAAATGCCAGTTACAGTATCAAGAAAAAAGAACTGGGAGGGGGGAGCAGTGTGGGAGGTGTGAGAGCTAAATGACCAAAAGTCTGCATTTTTCTTCTGGCACCTGCAGCTTTTAGTTGCAAATGTACATGCACAAAAACATGTGCCTGAAATTATTAGTAAGCAGAAGTGTTTACAATACCTTCATGCTAAGTAGCAAACAAATGACTAGTTATCTACATAAATTGAAGCATACAGGTGTAATCGCCATCATTTGATCGTGAAAAACTCTGGGAATAGAAGAGGAGATTAATGCAATATACCTTAAAATTGCAACAGGCCATTGTGTTAAGTAAAAAAGTACACCAGAAATCAAGGATGTATCTGAACCCTAAACTATTTGGGGGCAAAGGTGGTACCTTATTCTATGCTTGTAAAGTACCTGTAATTTATGGTGCTATATAAATGATTTTTAACAGTGATGAAAACAGTTGTTCAAAGAGTATTTTAGAGAATGGGGAAAAAATGAAAAATGAGCTGATAGCATATGAAGTAATCTATAGCATATAGGGAAAACCAACCAAATGAAACGACTAAATCAAGGTAGTAAAACTATTAATTATGTGCTCTTTGGAGGGCAGCTGCTATCAAGTGACTTTGAGATGAAGGCTGCTTTTTTACTTTCAGTATTGTACTCAAAGAGATCTTAATCCAAAGGAAGAGACAACTAGTGTATGAAAGAGAAATGCGATAAATTGCCCCAGTGAACCTGTGAACACAGATTATGTCTGTATTTTTGCCTTTTACCTGTGGAATAACAGTCTACATGGCATTTGGTTACACCCCTTTACATAAGGGCTTAAATTTCCAGTATTAGTGGAGCATGAAAAATGCCTGTGATACGCTGCACTTTGTTTTTATGTCTCCCTCCCCCTGTCTAAGCCATACTGTCTTTAAGGGTAACAGACGTGATCAAAGCTTCAAAATACACAACAGCAAACAGATGTGGGGGAGAAAACATTCCTAAGTCAAGGTCAGCTTCTCCCAGGGGTAAGAAACAACAAAGATGTTACAAATCAGTAAAGCATTTTTACCTTTCACAATTTCCTGGTTTATAAAATAGATCCTCTAGGTATCATGCGAGAAATACAAAAATACCCACTTTATTGTTTCTTCCATGTCAATCAATTCACCCCCCAGTCTGTACTGATGTTGGTGATTGCGGCAACCCAGGTGCGGGACTTTACACTTGACTTTGTTGAATTTTATGAGGTTCACCAGGCCCCAGTCCTCAAGACTGTCAAGGTCCTTCTGGATGGCATCCCTTCCCTCTAGTGTATCAACAGCACCACTCAGCTTGGTGTCACCCACAAACCTGGTGAGGGTGCACTCAACCCCACCATGTCATTGAGGATGATATTTAATAGTATCGGTCCCAGTAGAAACCTACCCCTTTCTCATCACGATCTCATCATGATCATTTAGGACCTACCACCTGTATGGTTTTATTCTCTCTTTCCCCTTGGAAGACTGTGGCATCTAAAACACAAGATCTCCCTCAGGTGCTCATTCAATAGCTTGAGCAAGGGAGTTACCCAACTTCAGTGACAGAGACTGAGGGTATTAGGATGGTGATTTGCAGGGATTTCATCATCAGTACCTTACAGCTGTTATTTCCGCTTTTAATTTTTAGTCCAACTTAAAATGTTCTTTTTCTCTGGGCAGTCCACATGTATTGATGTAATTGTCATGTGTTGCTCTGTTCATGAACTGCCAGCGTAACTTGACAAACTTACTTTTCCATACTTGGTACAGATTAAATATGTTAAAAAAAAAAATCCATCTGCTGTGTACTTTTGGGGAGATTATCAAGGTTTTATAAACAAGCAGTAGGATTGACTTTTTTCTCCAGGTACAACTAGCATGTACTTTCATTGTATTTTCATTCATACTTCCACTTTATGTATTTATATTCATATTTTCTCTACCTATTATGTGGTGGTTTGTCAATTTCACTTAAATATTAAAAAGGTACTTTACAATATGAACATAGTTAAAGCTAATAACAATAATTTCTCAACTTGCATATGTCTATGTACTTTTATAGAAGTATTTTCCCCCTGTTTAAAAGAACAGGATAAATAAAGGGGTAAAATAAATCTCAAATGTGAATAACAATGACAGATTATGGCTGCTTGCTCTTTTTTTTTTTTTAATAACTTTTTCCAAAGCTGTTTCTCAAGACTGCAAAAAGGTGGGATTCTGAGCAATTCATACTTCTGTTCTTAGCACAGCAGCATGTTGTGGGAGTTTATTTCAGTCTAATAATCAGAAGATACAATTCAGGCTTTGATATTTAAATATACCAGTTTCCAAACTGGTTATGGTCTCCAGGACTGCCCTTGATTAGAATACATTAGGAAAGCATCAAATATATATATGTAGCAGGGATGTTTGTTTGCCTATCATACTGTCCCAACAGCTTCTGCAAACAGTGAAAAGTGTGGAGCTGTTGGTCAATACAGTTTTTTCTAAAGAAATTTTTGCTGCAAGGCTTTGTGAAGAGGAGAAAAATTAGCAGAACTAAGGGTATTTTTTCCATTCTGTACTTATCTGGATTGGTCTTCCCAAACCAGGAATAGCTCAAAACTAATGCCAGCTTGATAAAACATAATTGTTGTTTGTTTAGTGTAGCTTATTTTTATTTCTCTATCCTGCTTCCCAGTAGCTTGGGATTCTGTACTAAGAGAACCATTTCTGTTGAACACACAGAAAGACTTCGTTTTTAGAGCAACCTGGGATTTTGCTGCAGAATAGAACGCAACGGCAATTACTGTCCAGGTTCTCTTACTCTAAAAAAAAAATCAAGAGACTAAGAACAAGTACCTATATCCTGGTCTATCTGAAGCCAAGATTTCACCCTTTATATAAACAGTATGGGGTATATGCTCTGTCGCATGTCAACTACAAGTCAGTAGGACTGGATCCTTAAACTGTATTTTTTATATATATAATGCAGATATATGTGTTTGCATGTATATATACACATACTAATATTGATGTGTGTGTCTGCATTTTTGTTGAGGATTAACTTATGCCTCCTTGTAACTTTAGTGCTTTAAAAAAATTTGGCAGCTTCTTAAAAAAAAAAAGCATAATGTAATGGTTTAATAGAGAAGTAAACCTGACCAGTTTAAACAAGTAAGGTTTAGAAAGATTTTATAGAACATAAAAAGACCATTACTATCAATACTAGAACGTGATTTCCATATAATAATCAATATTCCTTCATTCTCTCTACTTTAAACAACACTGGTTCAAGGAGTCAGTGTGACACAATGAGTACACATCTTTACAGCACTACATCACTTGCATTGTTGATGTAAATTATTTTTTTCAGTTGTTATAACACTCTCAGTGCCTGTCTTGTTCCCCTTAAAAATCTAGTTGCTTAGTCAGTTACTTGATACATAAGTAAATGGGAATAGAAATCGACCACGCAGAAGGACCAAACAGTATGTTAAAAATCCAGCCAATCTACCTGTAACTGAAAAGCTTTTCTTTCAGGTTTTTCACTTGACTCTAGTGAAAAAAATAAAAGTAATACGAGCCAACAGCACCACCCAGTCAAAACCACACAACCTCCCAACCCAAGCCGGAAAGGCCTTGTGGAAATGTCCTGGGAAAAAAGCAAAACCAACAAAAAAAAACCCTGCAAAAAACCCAACCAACCAAACCAGCCCCCCAATTGCACTGTAAACTAGATAGTGTTTCCTCTTGAAGCAGACGTGACTATGATCTTTGCTAGTCAAATTGAGTAAGCGACAGTAGAGGTTGAAATAGTAAGTCAAGATACTATAAACACCGTTAAAGCTGTGCGCTTAGCGGTCTGCTTTCAAGATGATCAAAGAAAAATTATGAAAGCAATGTGAAAAAAGACCTCCTTCTCAACAAATACAAAATAAGGAAGATGATCTTTTCTGGGACAGCATCACCAATCACAATGAGTGTTGTGCAAAAGAAGCTGCTAATGTTTCTGTAGCGGGACAAAGAGAGCACCAGGATATTGAATTAAGGTTGAGTACTGGTTCAATAGTCTCTATACTATCTAAATCTATTTTCTTTTCTCCCTTCAGAAGTCTGCCACTTCCTGAACTTTGATTACATTTAGTGAACTGCCTCACGAACCAAATGGCTATCCTTGACTATCTGTGTACAAAAGTGACTTCAAATATACATCGAGTAGCTGCCAAATTCTATATAGTGTGCTGCAGCTCAAGACAGAATCTGTCTGTCACGCTAAATGGACAGGTAGTTACTGAAAACATTGCTTCAGCCTCACCAAATATTACTGTAACTCTTCAGTTTCAGCAATCATGAAGCACCGTACTGAGAAAATACTTGACTGTGCAAAAATCAAAGTTGAATTCAAGAGAAAGCGGCAGTTGAAGAACAGAAAATCCTCTGCCTACTGTTCTCAGAGAGAGATGCCAAAACATCAGGAAAGGAATGGAAGGTTTTCTGAAGGGTATTCCATCAGCAGCAGAGACAAGGAAAATACCTAAAGGCTTCTTTACTATTCCTGAAAGAATTTAAAGAACCCTGATGCGACTGGCACCATCACTATTCAAGAGAGGGATGCGCTGCAAACTTCTTCTCTTGAGCAAAGGAGCATATTATTAGCAGTTAGCATTTTCAGACAATAACAGCATCCTCTCTTTGAACATGAACCATAACAATTTTCATTACTTAGCTATTGTTAGTTTTTTAATAATCATCATGGTTATTAAACAACAAATTGGAGGCCAGTGTTCTATTAATAAAGTTACTATGCTTAGGAAGGCTCCTAAAGCATACCAGAACTGCCAGGAGGACTGAAATAAATTTTACCACATATCTTTGGTTGCCCCCCCCTCTTTTTTTTTTTGCACGCATTAAATTCAAGCTAGTTGAAAATTTAAATGAAATCACAAACCTACAATTAACCTCCCTCCCCAAAAGTTTGGTGGACTATTTACACTCCTTTTATTCTTCTCTAGGTCTTAGTTCCAGTAATTTTTTTCCAAACTATGCTGTGAATTACTCTTTATGGAACCACTGCAAACGTAGTTTGTAAAATGGCGAGTGAGCTTACACTAATTTCATTCCATGTCAATGTGTAATACACATTGTAATACTTCTTATTAATCTCACCTACCTGTATGTTCACCATACACCTACATAGATGGTAACACACAGCTCACTGCAAGGATAACTACAGAAATTAAAGGAGGATCATTTTAAGGCACTTGTCTAGCATGTCAAATGTAGCATAACCTACATGAATTCCTAAGAAAAGGATGGGTAGTAAACATGCATTGGAGTAATCCAACTCTACTATAGCATGTCTTAGTGTTTCCCCTTTTAACCCTTTTTGCTTAAAGAGAGGGATGTATAATACTAAGTAGATCCAGATTACTCTTCCAGGCAAAATGTACGCACATTCTTTGCAAATGCATACCAAGAGATTTTCAGAAAGAAGAGAAAAAACAGTGAAATTTTTATTAATGGCCAGAACTAGGTGCCCAGTTTTGCAGAAACACTGTGAATTACTGTGTTGCTTTCTGGTAACAAGGTAAGACATCACTGACTCATGAAACAAGCTTTCCTCTTCTCCAGGCCAGTGTGGGAAAAGGTAGAGATTGAAAGCACAGGTTCTTTGGCCAGCCACCACATCAGTTCTGCTATGCTATCACCATAGTAAATTAATTTCAGAAAATGCTCAAAAATAACATCTACTTCACAAATCCCTTCCACTTTGATTCTCTTCGTCTTTACTGTCGTTTTATGGGGTTCCCCCCCCCCCTCAATTTGAACGGATTTAAAAATTGGCATCAACAATTTACCTCCTTAGTGCATCACAACAACATTGTACACAAAGATTATCAGCGGATTATTCTTAGATCACTGGAGAAAGCTAATACCACAATGATGAGCTTCAAAATTTTCTTTAAAAAGTTTCCAAAAAACCCCATCTACACAGCTCAGCACCCTACAGCCTGATGAATTAATGCACTGAACAAAGACATGAAGAAAGCTAAACATGGCAGGATTGTCGTTGCTTAAAACCAATGCTGGACATAAATGCACTTGGTTTTGTCTTCCCTCTACCTGGCATAACTTTAATACATTTTTGGCTGCATGTTGCAGCTTATTCATTTACAGTAAGAGACAAGACAAATAGAATGATACTGAATGCAAAACTTCCTTTTGTTTCCTTGAAAATCAGAGTACTATAAAAAAATTTGATACTCAATACAAGATGACAGTAAGACCCTGCCCTTCCATGTTTCAGACCAGAGAAGGAACTCCAGCTGCATAGAACACATCTTGAGAATAAATGAATGTGAAAGCAGCTGTTAATTAGAGCAACAACTAGGTCACTTAAAATTTCAGATTAAGGAAGTTAATCACACCATTTACCATTAGACCTCATTGGTATTCACTGGAACATTTATAAACCCTCCTAGCATCCGAGTTCAAAATTGCTCTGTGCCCACCTGAGAGAGGTCACCAAGTATTGCTGCATAAGGACCAAAAGCATTAGCTTATATGGCAAAACTCGTGCATCTAAATACAGATACAAAAGTTCACTTTAAACAATTACGTTGAGTTGATAATGCAGAATAATAATTTCTTAGTTGAAAGGAAGGTTGGGTAAAGCCCGGTAAGGTTTAAGTTAGCCTTTAAGTTTAAATAATGTCCTTAGGCTATGATGAAAAAATACAATCCCAGGTTAAAGTCAGAACAGTAAGGAAGGTTCAGTGGAAGCAGCAGACAGACTTCTGAGACTGTGGCTACACTTTTTTTGTAGCTTTATGTATTACAGCTTATCTAGGGCTGCTATCCTGATTTTCTTCACAGCTTTAAATGACGTGTATCATTCATGTTTCAACATCTGTTTTTCAAGCCCAAATACAAGAAGAAAAGTGTTTTTAAGTGATTTGGAGCAAGCTGTGAGTTCTGTGTCTTTACAGGTCATTTATAATGCATCAGAATGACAATTACATTAAGCTCCAGACAGCAACTCATAAAACAGCAAGTGGCAGGAGGAAGGAGTCAGAGAAGAGCATGGATTTATAAATCAGGACTGGAGAACGCGAAAGAGAACGAGGACGACTAAAGAGTATCACCATTTGCTTTAAAGGAAATACTGACAAAGCAGTTTGTGGATGGAGCTGGAGAGAGCGAAACTAATGAGTCAGTTTCCCTTCAAAGACACATTAGTTTTTCAGTACAGCTTGATTTAAATGAAGCCAGATTAGAAAGGAAAAGAAATTACAGAAATATAAAAAAAAAATATTCAAGGCAGCACGTGGTAACTAAAATAATTTCCAAGACAAAGGAAAATATAAAAAATGGCACTAATACTTTTTAATTATTTTTTTTAATCGGATGGAAACGTACCAAAGTCAGCTTGTGTTATATATCCAAATGGAGGAAAAAAAAAAACAAACCAAAACCAAAAAACAACTAGCTGTGCTAGAGATAAAATTCCCATAGTTTCTGTATGAATTTCCATTTAAATAATTCAGGTATAGACAGGGAATTGTCTAGCTGAGAATTGTACCAGGTTGGCAAGGTGAATAACTTACCAACTTGCAGTCACTGTCATTTTCATAGCTTGTACAGAAAAGGGTTAAAATATACAGACTTGCTTAATTACTAGAATTATCATTCATTGTAAATATAACGTGTAATGGCCAGAGGCTCCAATATGAATAAGAGTTTCATTACTCTAAATGCTTTATTCCAAGACAGCGAGTCTCTGCTTTGCATTTAACATTTAAAAGCCAATAAAATACATAAACGGTGAGAAATCTTGTCTGAATAAATGATAATAGTAAGATTCGGATAGTTCTTTCTATAGCCATGCAATGTCTAATGATTTATTTGCACTAATATGCTTTAAACAAGCCTTTCTTGAAGTGCCTTTCTTTGGAACTTCTTGTGGAGTAAGGAACGTCTACGGAATCAAAAAAGCAGAGTGGCAAACACGTTGTCATCTTACACTTAGCAAGGAAGGTAGAAGATAACTTGTCTTTTCTATTATAGTATTAGATGATGTCAGAATAATCTAGTTTTAACTCAGTTCAACACACACAAATGGATGTTGGTATTTTGTTGCTTTAATCCTGTTCTCTTGTTCTATTTCAATTCTTTCAGTTGGGATGAAACAGTATTTTGTTTTGAAGAGACTGCCTCACGTCCAAGTATTTATGGTAGCTCACAAACCCCAAAAGAAAATCTTGCAGGCCCGAAAAACCTAACTCAGTTAGGGAGCCAACCTAAAAGTGACAGAATGGTCAAGTTACACCTTGAGAGTGTTGAAGGTGCAGAACTTGGCAGTGGGGGGCTGCTCACAGCATGAGGGTCAAAGGTGCCAGTACTGAACTATGACATCTCCACACAGTTTGTCACAGCAGATAAGCTGTTGTAAACTAGAATGGTACCGGTAAAGGTTTGGGCATTTGAAGATGAGACAGGAGAAAGGAACAGCTCTACTGTGCTCGCACAGTAATTGTTGCTCTCGCTGTATCTGTCTGCGTGAGTCTTCTTGGTGGCTACACGTCTTGTGCTACAGCCACAAGCTCTAACTCTCTGGAGCAGCCTACTGCTTTCATTGAACCACAGCCTCACGAACAGAGTTTACATTCATAACTATATTTAATGTAACAGGAAAACCACAGCAGTAGAGGAAGGAGATGTACCTAATTTTAGCAGGTTAGAGATGTGTTTTTTTTCCTAAGTTTTCATGAAAAGTCATATTTTGTTATGACACACAGGCATCATAAGCACTAAGCACCTCGTTAGATGTAAATGAGTAATACTGGAATGGAAAGATACATGAACTTTTACTGCATCACATTTTATCTACTGCTTCGAAAAAGCAGGCGTATTTACTTGAAGAGCGAGCTGGGGTTCTCCTCCCATTATACTTCAAAACAATGTTTTTCTTCATTCAAAGGAGAAAACTTAATAAAAACAATAAAACCAAATTAAAACTTCCTTTGTTCTCATGGCACCGCTACCTCTTGAAAAGACTGTCCTTCAGGTACTGTAGCAATATTTTAACTTTGACAGCTGCTCTGTTGAGACATTACTAGTGATAAAACAAAGCTTTGTCTCTCCAGCTTCAGTACAATAGCAATGCAGTCACATATCAGCAAGAGAAGAATGAAGGGCAATACGTGATGCATCATTCTTGCATAACTTGTTTACCAAAAATCCTATTGCAAATATGGTGAAGACCAGCTGAAGCACCTAGATATGTCTGTGAGGCTAATCTAATGAATGGATAACTGTTTAAGAACATGGCACAACTTATTTTAAGACTAGAGTGTATTCTTTATACTTGCAAGTCATGCAGGCGCTGCTGATGCTTAGTAAACTGCAAACAAAAAAAAATGCTGCTTTTTCTATTTCCAATATATTTTTGTTCACATAAAAACTAACACTTCCTTCAGGCCTGCCTCTTCCTCTCTACTTGCATATGGGATTTCAAGAAAATACCCATCATGTGGTATCAATAAGTGCAGGTTTATTAAGCAACACTTGGATGACTCAGAAGCTTTTTTTTTTTTTTTAATTAATGAAAACTCTTATGCCTTTCCAAAAAAATACTAGAATCAATCAGTTGAACAAAGAAATACTTGTGATGAAAAAGCACCTGCAGAGATATGTGGCATATGTAACAGTTAAAGGGAGAAGGGACTAAAACCTGTTTAAAACACTGTCACTTTAACATAGGAAAAGAGGGAAACAAAATAAAGGTCATCAAAGTGGGTTCAGGAACTCCATCTTGTTTACAGATTGTACACAACCAATATACACACTAAAATACTTGGCCTTTTTCTGCCAGTTCCCTCACATTCTTAGCAATGATTTCTTTCTGAAAGCACACATACTGTAAAAAATCCAAAGGACGGTGTCTTCTTGTTTGAAACAATCTAGTCATGGAGAAAGTCTGAGAAACATAGTGACCTTTACCACTACTAATCTTCAAATGGTGCATAGGAAGAGCACGCTGAATGTCAAGAGAGCTCCTGTAAAGAGGTATTTACTGCCAAATCTCACTAAATTATGGAAAACCTGTTTCTACTGTAACTGTTTTATACTGAGATACATACAATATTTACCAACAAGCAACAAATGAGCTAAATATGTTCCTCTTAAATAAAGTAATCCATCTGTCAGTAGCACAAACTAGATTCTGCTTATGTTTTAAAGAAACAGAACATCTTGCACATAATCGCACTTACCCTTAGTTGTTCTCTTTCACAACTCATCTGTGGCTTTAAACTCTACAAGAGGAAAAAAGAAAAAAGAAAAAACAACTTTGAAAGCATAGCATTCTTGCCACAACAAAGCTGCTAGATCTGTGTATCTTACCCAAATAAATACTGGAAACACAGCCATGAGTCTAAACACAATATTGTGTCATGGATCCAGATAGAATCATTATTGCAAAAAAAGTATTCTTTTTTCACTCATTTTAAATTTACAAAGGTCAAAAGGAAATCAACACCAGATCTGAAGTACAAAAGCATTTTTGAGATTTTGAAGATCTCATGGGCAGTTCAGTTCAGGAAGAAGCTTTTCCCTTTTTCTGTTCTATCACAAGTCTGTGTTATATTTCTGAATATCCCACTACTAAGATACCATGAGACGTATTCACAGCACACCTTAGAAATAAAGATATAGAAGCTTCAAGAAGCGCTAAAACTACTCCTCTGACAACTTCCAGTTCTGACCTGGTATAAAAATAACTCTGAGGATGACTTGATTCCAATGCATATTTTTTTCCATACTGCTGTCTTTATGTTCTGCCAGGTTTACGAAACACTTAGAGCGTGAGAGCTGGTTGCTGAGCAAGACCTCACTACCAAGTAACAGCAGATGTGAGTCATCAGTCAATGGAAGCACAATTTGTGAAGTCACCACTGCCAAAAAAGAAAGGGACTCCTCTAGGAAGAGCTCAAGAAATTGAACAGCAGCACTAAACCACCCAATTCCTACTTTGCCTTCTAGCTCCCTGGTTTCTAACTTAATCCCTGCCACCAGGACCTTCTTGAACAAAACTTTAAAAGCTCTACTCAGGTGCTCAGGAAGGCACTCGTTTTCATTTGTCCAACCTGTGGCGAGAGGTTTTTTGTTTGGCTGGGTTTTGGTTTGTTTTTAAAGTACTTTAGAATGCTTTTAGAATTATTACTGCGTATCATTAGCACTGCCATTTCTGTAATTAATGTACACGGCAAACACAGTTCACAAAATATGAAAAAGAAATCTGATGAAATGTTTTCTAAGGATATTTTCAGAGGTTCAGAGTTCCCTTTTCACTTACAAAAAGTTAAAACATGAACCAATACCCATTTTTATGAGACATTTTTACTCTGTTGTGATTATGAAAAGGGGAACTTCTCAGGCAAAGTTAGGTTACAGTTACCTACAAATGAATAAAACTGCCTGCCCATTTTTCAACACAGAAAAATGAGTCCTAATAAAGAAGTTACAAGCTAAACCTTCTATACCTATAGCAGAAGTTTTGCAGCAAAGTCCCTGTAAAAAATACAAATCTTAACAGCAACAAATGGTCTTCTGATATGTTACTTAAAGTTCTGTAGCAGGGAACAAAAGGTAAAGGAGTTCAGCATAGGTACCTTTACAGTCTTCCCCTAAAGAGTAAATTAAGTACAGCTAAAGTGACTATCTCTTGCAGACTAATGATTGCATTTTTCAAAGTTCATGCCTTCTCACCCATTGATAAATTACTTTAAGATTAATATAATCTGCATTGTAAGTGTACTTACATAAGTAAGAGTTAATTTTAGACTGAATCTCTCTAGATGCATATATTCACATTAAGAAAATATGTGTAAGCCTCCACACCAGAGATTTTAACTCCAATTTTCAGAAAAAAAAAAAAGAGTTGAAATGTGCATATTGTACTTTAGACAATGGTACTACACACGTAAAATCAAACAAGTTTAAAATCATAACCATCTAAAGTTACCCACTCTTTGACTGACTGTAGGATCTATTCTACAAACACAACACTACTGTTACCCAACTCAGTTTTGTCTTGAGCAGTCGTAACACAAGACAGATAGCGCTATGTTTTTTTCATAGATAAATGGGTGCACAAAGAAATGAAGAAAGTAATTTGCCAAACTAACAGCACGTGAGCTCCACTCATCAAACTGAACAACATCCAGAATGATTTGTCTTTCAGCTTCTTTGGATAAGGCTGTCAGTCTTACATGCTGTAATTTGTGTTCTAGATGTACCAGCTATTTTTCTAGAAGAGTTCAACCTCTACTGTTAATTCCAGTATTTCTCAAGCTACTCTTCAGGCATTAAAAAAAAGAAAAAGAAAACTGAATGTACAACATGGTGATTAGTTGAAGAAAACAAAGGGGAAAAAAGGAGAATATAATAGAACATGCAGTGCATTACAGAATGCTGGAATATTGTGATTGCTTTTTATTTAATTCAACATTATTTTCTCAAACTTTCTTTTCAATCTCTTGTCAAATTTGCCTGTTTTCTCCAGTTGATGCCTAGAGAGAACTTTTGCAACAGGGGTATTTTTTCATAACTTCCCTGCAGAACACAGTGGAACAGTAATCTTTGTAGGTGTTAGGTACTACTAATACTTCAGTAGTAGTAGTAATAATTTTTATTAAATCTTCAGAAGCCAAAACTAATCATATAGAAAAGATGTTCAGTATAGAAATCAACAATCAAAATGCAACAATATAATAAAAATAGTAAAAATAAGAAATTAGTAACAGTTGCATTGTTACTTAAGAAACAAAACCCAGCAGATTTACATTTGCTTTACTGCCATGGGAATGGAATTAGATAATCCTTCCATCTCATCTGTAATGTCTTTATCCTATGTTTTTCTTACTTTTGACCTGCACAGCCATACGTGTCTCACAAGTTTAGTCTCTCTGATAAAATTATGACATAAACAAGAAGAGATTAACAATTCTTCCTATTTCATCCGCTATATCATGTTGGTGGGGCTGGACATGCTGATTGCATGTTTAGGTAAACTATGAAAATACTTTGTTTATTCCACAGGAGCTGCAAACTATTCTATGGTATTAGTTTAGGCTCTTTGAGAGGATTGTGAAGAGTCTTTTGGAAAGACTTTCTGAAATTTATATTTACTATTTTATTTCCATTTAGATATAGGGAAAAATACATTCAGATTGTGCCTTTAACATTAGCTGCACAGGTTTACAGGCATTCTGTCTTCAGGTGGTTAAAAGATAAGGAATTACATCTAGACAGGAACAAATAGGAAGGCCAGACCAATTCAGCCTGGAAAAGAGATGGCTGGGAGCAGGTGTCTGTGAAATCATAAATAACATGGAGATGGGAAGGCTAGAATGACTGCTTCTGTCTTCCAGAAAAACCAACTAGATGGCAACAAATGAAAATAACAGGTGGCCAGTTCACACCAAGCTAAGCAAAAAGATGATTGTTCCTACATTGTGTAAATAAAGGAGTAGGTGGTGTGGATAAAACAAACAAACAAACTTACAGAAGATTATTAAGTGCACAGATACCACCTTTGCCACACAGAATTCCAGGATGCTGCAAAAAAATTCTGGAGGAGCTTGCTTTGTTGCCCTTTTCCGTAGGCATGCATAAAGATGGTTTCTGGGACTGACAGACCTCTGGTCTGACTCAGAACAGCTGGTTTCAGGTACGCTAATCATACAAACATGCAAGCTTCCGATATCACTGGCTATCTGCAACCCAAAGGTGGTGGTGGGGAGGGGGGAATTTCAGAATGGAAGAAATGCAAAATTTGTAAAAAAAACCCCAAAAAAGTGAATCAGATATTTGTACAGCGGCACAAGGGTTATTGACTATTTAAGAACATAATTAATTCTGTGGTTATTTAGTCATCTATAAGGCTATCTGCTACTGTCATTTTAAACATAAAATTGTCAAATATCTAACATCACAGAGACCAGAACAGGAAATGTTATTTAAGATTGAAAAGAAGTATTTATGAACAGTGGGAGAATACAATAGAGAGGCAGAGGGAATAAGAACAAAGAGGTACAAGTCAGGAGGGGGCGACTGCGTCTTAGCATCCAACTGCTACACCACATCTGCCAGCAAAACAAATAGCACAACGTTTATTTTTAATAATAATAATAAAAGACCAGCTTTCATATGAATATGAGAATTGTATTTTAAAATACATTTTGACTCAGCCTACCACATCCATGGTGTTCTGTTTACTAAAAGAAACGGAGGAAGACAACAGGGGCGATATGCAGGACACACCGATGGTGACGATTTCCTTTGTTCAAAGTTCAGCGTATTATTGATTCCAAACTGTATGTTTAAGCTGTAATAACAAAATCCATTTCAGTGATAGCTTCCCTCAGAGAGTGAACTTCCATGTAGATCACTCCCTCATCACCCTTCATACTAGAAGCTGTCCAGAACAAAAGCAGGAAGGCTCACCGATAATGCATTATTAGGATGAGAGTAAAAGGAAAAAATGAAACAAATCAAAGTTACCTTAATGAAAAAATATTTTTCATAGTTTAAACAATTATGCCATCTGTCTGTCTGTTTAGCAGTTCAAGTTTACTAAAATACATCTAGGAAGAGCTCATTTGGGCACAAGCAGCTTACTGTGCAGCTGACCAGTGCCAAATTTGCTGTCTGATTTTGTCTTTTTTGCTCTCTGTGCCAGTTTAAGAGAAACATCCTGGCAGTACTAAGCACTTAGGGAAAAACATAAATAATGCATTTACAATATGCAAACCTGTACAGATAAATGAGAAAAACTGAAAGCCATAACACATATTTAATTAATGACCAAGAGACCTTAGAAGCAAACTTTGTGCGCATCCTGCAATTTTAAATACAGTGCTTCTCAATCCTAAATTTACTTTGTTATGTCTGTGGATTGAACCATATGGAATGAACTATTTATTTCCTTTAGTTCAAGACTGCATGAAGAACCCAGTCAATATGTTGAGCATCATTATGTCAAGCTCTTGCATGCTAGAGTTTAGTGGAAGAATGCCTAAAATATTGATTCTCTTTAAAGGATTTCATCAAAGAAAAATTTTTAAAGAACTTGAACAACAGTTCAAGACTACAGGTCTTTTTATAAGACAATAGTCTTGTAAAACACTTGTGCTGTCAGGCCCCCTAATTTTAAACAAAAGAAGACCCTCTGTGCAACCTGCTGGTGTCGTTCTCTAGTGAGTTCACGAACACAAGGAGGAAGTATGTTAGTATGTTTTGTTTTCTTTAAATAACGGGAGGAGGTGGGAGACTTAAGATCTTTTAAATGTATTTATTAGTCATTGACTTCATAAGGACATGCAAATCCAGACATTCTAGGACTAGCTAAGACTACACCTTTTTCAGTACAGCATTTCATATACTTGGGAATGTTTCCCCGATACAGATTTGGATATTTTCAGGCCACCTCAAAATCTGTTACACAAGGTGCAAACGTACAGATACATATAAACAGATATACATCACAGCCTGTGCAATCCAGAACTTAAGAATTATTACAATTACTATGAAACTGCGTAACGGTTTAATCAGTGGTTGCCACCACAAACGTACTGAGAAGACTACCAACATTTTAGTACTTACACTACCATTTTAAAAATGCAGTAGAAAGCAAGCCCTAGGAAGAAACTGAAACACAAATAGAAAATAGGACCCATGTATGGATGCAATGGACAGATTGGGAGAGCAACAGTATTACCCAAGTTGATAAGGAATACCAACAGTCCACCGAGGTAGCTTTTTTGCTGCCAAGTTTTTAAAGTGTCATTTTAAAGAAGGGGTTTAAGCGATGGGGCAAAGAGAACTTGATAGTGACAGGGCTATTTACAGAAAGACTGTACTTAGAATTTAAAAGAAAAAACATTTTTGTTACAGTACAGTATTCCAAAGTATTTGTTTTCATTTACAAATTCAAAATACTTTCAGGATTGAGAAGGTCATCTGGAATGGAGCACAGTCCCAGCGGTTAAAAGATAACCGGCGAACATCGGAAGTCTTTTATATTCTAGATGTTTACTATAAACAAATATTTGTGGTAAATGGACTTAGTGCTGTGCTGCAAAAGGAGGTACGCCATATGCTGCTGTCTAATGTATTTCATGTGGAAACAGTCACTTCCCTTCCATAATTTTATTACGTATTAGTTTTCATTATCTCATTGTCCTACAGAATTCAGGAGAAATGATGCTTCAAGTTATTTAATATGTGGAGAAAGTATGGGCTTGTAAATAAAGGTATAAATAATGTTGTGTATTAATTTAAAATGGCTTCTCAGTACTTCATGTGAAAACTCAAAACACAAATGAAGAAACAATGTCCATTCCAAGAGCTCAGTGTCACAAAGCAGAGCCTGAGGCGCTCAGATACAGAAGACTCATTAAAAATGTAACTGCATAAACATAGGGTAATTTGAACTGAAAGAGGGATTTTCAGAGCCTTTGGTAGTGACTTACAGCATCACCAACAGGCTTTCAAACTTAAAATCAAGAATAATTTTTCCTCAAGGAGTAACTGAGATCGTCCTTTTCTTCTATGAGCCGCTTACATTTTTTCTACATACAACTCCTGAAAACCTCCAAATGTTGAATGTCTAATGAGATACAGTTCTGAAAACCTATAGACTATTGCATTACTAATACAAAGAGGTACAGAGTGTATAGGTCTATGCATATGCAAATTTTTCCAGAACAGAGAGCTTTGGGTTCCTCTTGGCTAGGTATGTGTGTTTGCATGCACAGAATTTTAATTTCATGGAGTTTTATTACAATCATAAGTTACTGTGCTATAGCAGTAGCTAGAGGGACTGATTTATTCTCAAATGCCCTTGGCTTGGTATTGTATATTGACTAGCACTGCTGTCATAAATATCTTTGGGTGAAGAACTGTCTACAATTCTGTACATAATACTAAGCAGAGTTAAGGTTTCAAGTGTCACATACAAGTGGGTTTATTTCTACGTGAAGAAACAGGCAATTATTATGGCCCATTGAGCTCAGATTAAGCATTTCCATCAAAAAAAAAAAGAAAGAGCCTAGTGCTACAATCCTTGTAAAGCTGTAAATGCAAATGGGGACCATCTCATCTTCAATAAAAAATAATCTATGGTTTTATAGGCTTTCCTCCCTCTCCTTGTCTTCTTATCCTCAAATTTGCAAAATATTCCAAACAGGATAATTTTGTTGAGACAAAAAAGGAGAAAATCTCAAAAAAGAAAAAAAGAAACACAAAAAAAATAAATATATGTATCTCAAAACAGTTTGTAGGCAATTATTCCCTTGTGTAACATGGCTCCTTTAATCAATTGAGAAATCCCAAAGTCCGATCTTCACCTTTTCTTGGCTCCAGGCTAAAGTATGTTATTTCAGCAAGATTATCTATAATGCTTGACAAATATTCTTACTTAATAAATGCAGTTTTGGGGGATTTAAGGGGGTTGGGTGGTTTTTGTCTTTTTTTTTTTTTTTTTAATTTTTTTTCTGTTTTGGTTAAAACCAGCCTTAGTTATACACCCAAAGCATGCTGCAGATCACAAAGAACACCTATGCCACTGAATTTGCCTTTGGCTCCCAGCGTGTATTTAAGGAAACTTGTGCTACAGCATAGGCTGGAAGCTCTGCGTTTTCTGACACCCCTTTAAGTAAAAGACCTGCAAGGTGGCATAAGACCAGCCAGCACCGCAGCTTTTCCCATTCTCCCACATCGTATCCTGTTATATAAGTAGTTCCGTGTTTTTTCATTGAAAGTTTAGGAACTGTGGGTCTCTGCTATGCCTTTGTGAAAAGTACCATGAATACGAAAATTGGTGTACGTTTATTTTGCATCTACACTATGAGACTAACAGTTGAACATCAAGGCACTGGTGCATTTATATGGGAAACTACTTTGCCTTATACTTTAACATAAACTAGGAAAAAGGTCTCTAAGAAAATATTTTTTGCAAGTACCAGTCTAGAAAAAGACTTGTGTGGTAAAGCCTCAAAATTAAACTCTGCATGCATGTTCTGCTCGTATTAAAATTCTGCGTGGAACAATCCCCTGACAAGCTTTATCTATAGTTAGTATTCGAATATAAACTCCTTTTATACATAAAAGACTAGCTATAGTGCATTTTATTTAATTTCCCTGCATACCGCAGTAAGTATTATATGGAATAATCAGAAGGCAAAGGCACTGTACTAAAAAGAATAAATGGACACTATGAAAAATGTAATTAAAAACTGTGATGTTAAAGCAACAACCGGTATAGAATTAAAAATAAGTTGTCTTAGAACGCAAACACTAGCAGACCAAGCCTGGTGTATTACACTGTTTACTGCAGCATAAACCATTTTTGTTTCATAAGCATAGTTATTACAAAAATTTACTCTTGCAAAAACTTGTAACTTTTGGAAAATGGATGTTAAGTCTCTTTCCTTGAAGTCTCTATCCAGAAAAAAAAAAAATGCGGATAATGGCATGAATACCAATTAAATGATAAAGTCTGAAGCCAGTGTAAATATATAATGAAGAAATCAGATATATTAATTAATATCTGAGTATCAGGTACTGCCACCAGCTTTTGAAATGAATTCTAATGGTCTGCATTACATAAAGAAGGCAAAACATCTGATATGGTGGATAGTAGATTTTTTGAAGAGGAGATAATTGACAATGACTGAAAACTATAGGCCAAGAACATATAATAAAATTAAGACAGGTTTAAGTATAAACTCCATTTTACATAGAATGGTTTTTTATATTTTGAACAGAAAATTAATACTAGTCTGTTAAGGTGCCAGTTATACTACCTGCAAATCACAACTCAGAAAGACACTTCACGGAGAAGGAGAGAATACAAGAGTGACAATAAGGATATCACTGGAGACAGGCATGGATTTTCAGACAATTACCAAAGCTGGTTACGTTACAAATTGCTACTATAGACATTGCCTGCGTGTTACCAGTAAACATGTGGAAGGCTACCTGCTGTGCTTGTGTGCTGATAAACATAAGTCAAGTTCATTCAGTCACCGATGCTTAACAAATTACAAAAAACCCCAAAACACAGCTTTTATCTGGCAGGTCCACATTATTGGCTGAAGAGGCCATTATAGAAGGAATCGGTCTGAGAAACAACATATTGCCAGGTCAGCAAGAAACCAATGAACTGATGCATATCCAAACTTTGATTTGTCCCCTTCCTCAGAGTTACGCTTTTTCTAATTAAAAAATTACTCTTTAGAGNTTCATCTGCAGATACAATAGGAAATCCTTAGAATTTTTAACATTAACATCAATTTAAATTCTACAAGTGTTTTTAACTGAGTTAATAAATAGTATCATGCTATAGCTTAATTTACTTGGCTGGTCAAGCTATTAATATTCTTTTTTCCTTTTTTTTTGTTTTGGGTTTTGTTTCTTAAACAGGTAAGAACTTGTGGCATAGGCAGGATTTGTGTGCAAATTTTAAACCTTCTTACTAAGAAATAATCCATGCCTATATGATTACATGTACTTTTAACAGATACTCATCTGTAGAATTTGATCACAAAAAAAAAAAAAAAAAAAAGAGAACACCATGAAGTAAATTCATTAAAAATGTGGTTTTCATGTACCACTACCTAAAGCTTGGCATTTTGGTGGATGACTTCAATATTTCTGAAACATGTATGTGCTACTTATCTTCAGCTCTTGGGAGAATTGCAAGGACATAAATGCAAGATGCAAATTCATCCCTAGAATCCACAATGTTTTCAATAGGAAGTAGGCATATAAATTTCGTTAATGTCTTTTAAATTATTCCTTTCTGTTTTGCACAGGAAATGCAATGGTAAATTCTATGCTTGCACACACACACCAAAATCACAAATCAAAACACAAGTATTGTACCCTTTGTCGCACTATCAGTTTGTTTTAGAGTAGATCTTTTGAGCGAAGCAGAGCTTGCCTTTACTGCACTGATTTATCAAATTGTGGACCCCTCAGGTGACACTTTTCCCAAACACATGGAGGAATTATGCCTTCATGAAGTTCAGAGAGAGAACTCCACACCCTATGTGTGATACTTAAGTCAATATACCCAATAACAGAAGTGTGTTTTCTGTGGTTTTGAATGCATGACTTAATTCCAGAGAGAATCCACCACTAGGACTGTTCTTGCTCTTATGGCATCAGCATGACCTGGGCTCTGCATTGGGATTGACACCGCACCCCCCCACGCAATTCACCTGAGCGTTGCTGCAAGGACAAGAAGCTTGAGTCAGAAGAAACTGCAGGCAGGTATTTAAAGAGCTGTAAGACCAAATATGCCATAAAGAACTTTACATGTAAATTTTTTACAACTCAGATAACGTCACTTGGTGAAACTGTAGGTTGTACAAGCAGGCAGAATGTTTGGCTCTTAAAGCCACAAGCAATCACTTCTCAAAGCTGTTGATAGTATTAAAACATGTAAAAATCCTGTTTTGTTTCTGATTTGTACTGTCAATCTTACATATCGAAGGCTTAAAGCAACAGAATTGCAGAGGAACTCTACTGAAACAAGTATTTTTGGATTTAGAAACGTAAAGAAGAATAAAAGTCTTACAAAGAGTAACTCCTGTTCCTTGCCCTTATAGAAATGGTGATAGATTCACTGTGGTTCAGAGTGCTCCAGAGATGTGGTGAGACACTGCAAACACTTCTCCTGCTTGCACCTAAAAGATCATTATGGAATCACTTGCAACAGTTTTCAAGTTGTCACAATGTCAGTAAGAAATCATAGATTTCAATTTGGCCTGGATGACCTTTAAAGGTCCCTTCCAACCCAAATTGCAATTGATTCTAAATAGTAACATAAGCAAATCAGTAATCTTTTTTACTATTTTCTGCATTATTAAAATGAGTTATCGATTAGCAGTTGTCTAGCTTTTAACATTCATTCAAAAGAAAAAGATACTAAGGTAATTGAAGTGCCAAACACAACAGTATTGAAAACAAAATACACTAGTAAAACAAAGCGAGCATGAATTACCTCGTAATACCACTGGCTACGTTTGGCCTCGCATGCTGCCACTAACAGGAGATAGATTCAAATTATCGTTTGCCAGCTTTCTTCTCAATGGGATAATACATATGTCTTCACACTGCTCCAAGTTTTTCTAGGAATTATTCTAAGAGTCCTAAAGTTCTGCCTCTGAGACATGCTCTGCAATGCGTGATCTTTGCCTACCTGCTCCTCTGGAAAAATGGCAGCCTGGTAAAGTCTGCACCCTTTACCCCGTGTCAGTAACCCCTCTGTACCACTCTTTCACTCTCTTGGAGGAGTGTACGGTGTTCCACAGCGTAGCAAATACACTGCTTCAGGGGAGCCCTGAATCTCCAGTATATTTTGGGCTCAACTACAATATACAAAACCAGAAATCCCATCTGGCAGTGGGGAAGAGCAGCACTTCAGGAGCTTCCCCTCCCACCAGCATGGACCACGCAGCTTGATAAATTAGGAACACGGATGCTATTGCTCTCAAACAGTAACATAAAAACATTCAGCTAAACATAGCTGAATATGGCGAAATGCGTGCAAGTCTGTTAGTGAGAAGTGTCCCACAACAGGAACTCTGCAGAGGTATGATGTGCAAGTTCTTTATTTATAATCACACCCCCCTAAAGTAATTCTGAATGCCCCTGCTCGACTTGGGAGCTGTCCCTTGAAGGAACTGTTTTCTGAATAGCCCAAACGGCTTTCCTTCAAAGGGAGATGTACTTTTTAGGCCTTGGAAGTATTTAACTTACCTGCCAATTTGTCCATGGCTAGCAATTAAATGTGAGGGACAAACCCAAAATTTCTTAAGAGTCTTTGCAGCATTGGTATCCTGAGGGGGAAGTGTTTTATTCTGCACAATACTCAAATCCAATAACTACATAGGGGAAGGAAGGGCATAGTACCTTAATCTCCTCTCCTAAACAGCTTAACTAACTATAGAAGATGCAGTGCCTCGCATTCAATAGCTGCTCGGTGCTTTTACTTGTTCTAAGAATGCATTACAAAGACTGTCAATAAACTTTAATTAGCAATATATTTTTAATGGCAGTGCTACAGCTTGCTGCAATGAAACATGCCTCCCAAGAATTTCTGAGGCTTTCCTAAAGAAAGCTTTGACACTTAATAATGGGAGACATCTAGAGATTGTCATGGAAGAGCATCCGTTAGGGCAGTATATTCTTCTCACTCAGAAGCGGTAAGGTTACCTTGAACAAGTAAGTCTCATTTAAAATGTTCTTTGCTTTTCTATTAAGAAAATGAACAATCATTGGCAAAAATCAGGTGCAGCTGACAAAGTTAAACATTTTCTTTCACCTTTTAATGAGACCACAGCAATGGCCTTACTGTCCTAAAAATAGAAGAGTAGAAGGAAACATTTAAACGTGTACGTGTATGCACACCCATACTCATTTTGCAAACTAAATGTCACGTTCTGCAATGACCTCCATGGTAACAAGCTTGAAATTGTAGCTTCAAAATTCTATTGTATCTATACTTTTTGAAATAATTTTAATGACGCATTGCACATGATCCTTATGCGTGGAAGTGCTGATCCCAACATCTCTAAAAAACCCACTTTGTGATGTGCTACCCTGAGGTAAACTGTGACCTGAAACCTTGTCAGTTTAGAAGACAGATTTTTTTTTGCTATATATACAAGGAAAGATCTAAATATCATCTCTTTTTACAATAAATATAACCTCTTTTCTTCTTCAGATAGCTCTACATATCTTAACCCCGATTGAAAGTCATCGAGGACAAAGAGTTCCGTCTACGAGTTTTCTTATAGTATCTCTGTATAGCTTTATGTGCAAGGGAGACAGGGAGAGAGAGAGAGGCAAGCATCTCTCCGACCTCTATATGTATCGATAGGATTTCATTGCAGCGCAGTATAAATCAAATGACTGTATTAATAACTGATTTCAGTATCACATAATAATATACACATTTAATATAATAATTAGCACGCACAATTCAAAAGGTACATTTCATCCTCATTTGCATGCGAGTAATGCTTACAGCGCAGTGGTACAGCCTGTGTATTCAATACAGTATAGTCATAGCCTCAAGCAAGTTGTCATTTAACTCACCGTGTTTCATTCACCTTGTTTCCAATGTTTGTAACAATTGTTTGCTGCTTTTACACCCAGATTTTGTAGAATTTACTTTACTAAATTTTGCAATGAGATAAATATGCAAAATTACTTAAAGTCATTTTGGCCTGCAGATGATTTCTTTTTTTCCCCTCCCTTTTACTTCCAGAAATGCTATTTGCATATACCGCCAAGAAGCAAAGTAAAACCAAAGCCCAAGGTAAGTCCCACAACTGCAAGAGGATGCACATTTCCAAAGAGGTGGTGGGTCAAGTTGTTCAAACTGAAACCCACTCCCTTTTCAGCCAGTCTGCTGCCATACTAAACAATTGCTTTCATTTCAACAGGAATAAACAAAGTATCACACAGAAATAATTTGGAGCTCCTCAAAGCTCTGATGTATGTGGCCCTGTGGGGAAATGAGAATAGGACAATTTAAAGGAGCAGGAGGAGTGTTGTCATATTCTGTGTGGTTAAATTGGGTTAATCACCATCTAGTCTAGTGCACTCAAGATCCAAACAAACGCATCATTTTTAAGCTAGGTAGTCTTCAGGTTTAGCAAGTTTTCAAGCCTAGGATTAGTTTATGAGAGGAATCAATTTTTAGTGTTATGATGTAAAAGCCGTTCTAGTCTGCTAACTACCTGAAACACTGAGATCAATTTTGAGAGTAAAACATCAATTACCTCACTTACTGAGACAGGATAAGCAGCAATTAAAAGGGTAGGGAATGCTTCTCTGCATTATGTTACTTGTCTCGTTTTTCAGTATATCATAGCAATTGTTTTCTTTTCTAATTGTGTCTAGAGACTGGAATTCAGGCCTCTTACATCTCTGTTATGCATATTCTGAGACAGGGTTGTCTCCTATTACTTAGATAAAAATTCCTAATGTGCCTCAAACAGGCACATACCATTAAAAATAATAATTTATTTCCATTGCAAAGAGATACTTTTGCTTAAGAATTCTTACCTGGGCTCAATTACACTGTAACATCGATCATAGACAAATAAGTCTAAACTATGGCATTTCTGGTATCTGACACCCAGCATTACATAAAGTAGTAGATCTTGCAGGAACTAAGCACCTCTAGTTAAAATACCGCCTTTGCCTTACATCTGCTGCATGACATGAAGGTCTCCGAATTTCTAAAGTTTAGGAAGACAGTGGGATAGTCGTGGAAGCCAAGGAACAACTAAGGAAGTAGAGAACACAGCAGGGAAACAGCGTGCTGCTTCCTAATGCCAAGCAGTACAGACAAAACTGAGAATAGGTAACATAACAGCAAGAGGTTCAGTCAAAATCCACAAAGGTTCAGTAACGGGAAAAATCTTATTTAAGTCACCAAATAGGCAACTAAAAAGGTATTGTTGCCTACCTAGAGCTGGTGACGAACAGGGTGAGAAAGACATCTGTTCATTAGATTTGCCAGATCAACAACAATGGAAAGTTCTGCAGAGAGCGTTCAACTTAATAATGCCCTGACAGCTTTCTCTGAGCTCATTCCCCTCACCTGCAGTCACTGAGACACTGACGTGGCAGGTTTTTAGGGAGCCGAGCCTTGCATGCAGTGCAGACACTTCACTCGGGCTCCCAGCACCTGCAGCTGCTGAGCATCATTTCCAACAGACTGTACTAGAGCTGGAGACCCCAAGTCAGAGATTCTGCGCCTCTAGAGCGACCACAAGATAAAGCTCTGTCCATTGTTTAAAGGGTTATAAAAAAAAAACCCAACAAAACACTTTCATTCTAAATAAATGCAAAATCTATTTTGAAACATCAGTTTTCCATAAAACTGATTATTTTCTTTTTTTTTTTTTCTTTTCCTTTCCCCCCCCATTTCCTCAGTCTCAGCTCTCACTGTACCTCTGTCTGGTTCTTGATGAAGATAAAGCGCTCCTGTAAAAAAAGGAAACCTTCTAGCTTCTAACCTTCGCAACTGTGCACAAGTATAACAGGTTACAGATGCAGACTGGCAAGAGAAGCACACTTCTTGCTCAGTGTATGCTTAGCATTTTAGTAAGGTTCAATAATTCGTTAAAATACAGCATTCTTTAGTAAATAAAGCCAGACTTAAAATACATCATGAAGATGTCTTGCTTTTTTCCCAAAGCCTTTCACTTGATTCGTGGCATTCATGTGTACATTTAGCAGCCTGGAGACTTTTGACTACTGCAAAGAAGGAAAAAAACCAACCAACCAACCAACCACCTTTCATCTGTCAAAGTCAGATATATATCAATACTGAGAATTCTTTTTACCTGAAGGGAATAAAAAATGCCTTGATCTTATGAAAACAACGATTTGCAGGCATCTTTTAAACAGATTTTTTAATTTCCTGAATATTTTTTATAGTCATTCTGAGTTCTGTTTGATTCCTAGGGCTGAATCTACTGAGTAAGCAGTATTCCACCACATTTTATAATGTGTGTGTGGTTTGCAGTCTAAGATTTGGGCCAACATTGATTTTATTTCCTCTTAGTATTTCATAGTTATTAGACTGCAATAAATTTTTCTTAAGTCAAGTCTGGATTTAAATATGCAAGCCAGGATGGAAAGGTACTGAATCTATACTATGCTATAAATCAAGTTTATTTGTGATCCCCCCCCGCCCTCGTGTTACAGTTCAGGGGGAGATAACCGTATGCTTAGTTTATGTACCAACTCCTCTGAAAAACCAAGAGAGATTTTGCAGCACTGGGAACAGACATGCGCTGCTGCTCTAGTCTCGCCTTGCACCTTACCAGCCGTTTTCTTTTTCATATAGAGAGAACAGTGTTGTCACCATCTGTCTTTAGAAAATAAGGAAGAAAAACCAAAAGAATTTCTCAACACAAATCAAAGCATAAGCAAAATAGGGGGGTGGAGGGGGGTGGCAATCCAAGTTCATAATCCATTTTCCATTATAACGCTTAAGTGAAACATGAAATAAACCAAGGAATGAGGAGTTCTGCATTTTAAATAGCTTTGCTATCATTATCTAAATATCCGTCTCCATGAGAAGCAAGACAGACAAATCTGGCATTTCACAGGGGGTCAGGGAGAGCGGGGAAGGAGGATGAGAGTCAATTTTGGTTTTATTTGATAGTTCTGAACTGATTATATAAAGAAGTATATCTACAGTCTCTTCTTTCTGAGAAGGAAATAAGTTCACCAGTTATCTGGGTATTAAAAAAAATTCTTGAAGATTTCATACATTCTTGTTGTACATGTCATGTTCCAGCTTCAGAGACGTGGAACGCCTGGGGACTAGAGAACAGGCAAAGAACTACTGTTCATTACTAGGTTATATGAAGTCTCTCTCCGATGCCTGGAATCATTTTCTAAAAATAAAAAAGAATACTGCAGTCCATTTTCACTGCATTTTACTCCTTGTAGTGCCCAATAACCAAGTTTCAAAACCTATTTTTTCCTCCCTTGTTTAGAGGCAATGAGGAACACATGAATAGTGCTTTGCCAGACAGGCTAGAAATTCCCCTTCCTACTTTGCTTTGGTAGTCAGCTCTTACTGAGCTAGAAAACCTCAACTTTGATCAGGATAAGACAGATCAAAACTTCCTAGAAGTAGTAAATGTTTTCCTGAATGAAAGCTAGCATCTGGTCACTTCCGACGAGAGCTACTAAACTGATTTTGTGTGGAATAGAAAATACTGCGTTCTAGCGGATCCGGCATGATTTTAAGCCTAGTACTAGGTGCTCCAAGTGTCATCTTTTCTCCCTTAATGAGCACTCTCAACTTGCAGATTAAAAAGCAGTCTAGTCCATTCTCAGCACATTTAGAGTAATCATCGTTGCTGATGCATACTAGTGAACTAAATTTATGGGCTAACACGCTACCTCACTTACATGCTTCAGAAACCCACATCTGGGGCATTTGAGAAATGCCACTTGCATGACCAGTTAGACGGAAAAAAGAACACAGAACATTTAAAATATTAATATATCATTGTTGACAGTCTTGACATTATTTCCGTGTTTACTGTACAAATCTCAAAAACCTGAAAGTTTGTCCCCTGTGACCACCAGTAAAATGTAGTCACATATATGTCGTAATACATTATTATGATATAGAATACCAGTGGAAAAAAGATACCTTAACCACCTATATTCAGTTCATCCTACATCCCACAGTAGGAATAAATAGTACAGAAACCCCATAAATATATAATATAGTGCACTGAGATTAAGAATCAGAGCCTAAGTTACAACATGAGAGCAATTCTGCTGTTAAATAGCAAAAAAGTTGGACCACCAGTCAACAGTCATTCCCAGTGGTACCCAGATGGACACGTCCCTGTCTGGACTGTAAAAGAAACAAGCAGGTTGTCAGCATAACTGAAGATCACTTTGATGACTTTTATTGCTCTAGAAATGTTAAACAAAACCCCTTTCTTTTCTTGCTTTCAAGAGCCTGTATTTAAGAGACAAATGTGGTAAATCATAGGAGGGGAAAAAAAGAGGAAATAATCTGCCTTCCCTTTAATATCAAGATCATGTTAATTGATCCCAGTAGAGTCCCTCACTGCTAGACTATCTCAATTAGCTCACCGATTTCTGTATTTGGATGATCTTGCCTCCGCTAATTACAGATGAAACAATACTTTGGGGGAGGGTAAAATTCCTCTCTCTTTTCCTGGGGAAAAACATTAACACCTTCTTTTCAAGTACTTGCAATCCTGTAAAACCCAGGGTCGCCAGCTGCCTTACACATCTTCTCTCAAGCGCACAACATCGAAATTACCGATGGTAATGATATTGCATATGGCAAGAAGAAGGAACAGTATCCTGTCACTGCAATTCCATGGAACAACCAGATTCCCTTCTTCACCTCCCCAGTCCTATTTGCTATGCACTATTTTTTTAGCTATATACGAAAAATTAAAAAAAAACCAACCAAACAAACAAAAAACCCCACAACACAAGAAAGTGGCACATAACACAGGCCTTAAGAAACTTCAAATCGAGGTACCGCAAGTATGACCGTTCCATTATTAAGGAATGATCTACAAAGATATACACACCTATTTAATTATATTAAATGACTAACAGCAAAGTTAAGCATTTGCATAAGTTCTTCTGTTATGAAGATACTGCGCTGTTAACTTCACAGATGACTGCTGGCATCTAGCAACTTCTTTGAGAGAGAAAATGCATTTTAAAAAAAAGCATTGCTATACTCAGTTTGTTGGTTTAGGTTGCTGCCTTTAGGCTATCCATTACTACTTCAGTCTTAACAGAAAGTGTCTTCATTTTCCTTAGTGTTGAGGTGTTTTGACTTTTTGCCTCAAATAACTGCAGTAATGTAAAAGAGACGGAGGAAAGTATCTGAACTTTTTCACTTAGACTTTACAGAATTATTCATAGCAGCTTGCAAGTCAACTGGGATTACTCAAAACTTGAAAAGAAACCCAATATTTCTATTCTAATATTGCACGTACAGCTTTCCAGCAATTATAAAACACACTGCTCGGTACTTTCTTTAACATAGGCTGGCTTGAAATTAATCGTCCTGGAAAGAAGCAAGGTCTGGTAGATCTCATTTACTGCTGGAACATAACTTGAATACAGTTTTCATGTATTAAAAGAACTCCCTAGTGGCAAAAAGAAATGAACAAAGGCTCAGGGAAGCCAAGGGTTTGTTCCACAGCAATTATTTACCATCACAGAGTCTGAACTCTCCTTTTCTTTTATTATTACTTTTATGACGGGAGATGTAAAGCAAACTGTTAACGCTTCATGGAATCCAAATAGGGTGAGAATACATACACCGTACCATGCATTTCTCACAGAAACAGATGCTATGAAGATCTAGTATGGTAGTGTTACATTCACAACGTGGTCACCTTTTCTCATTTTGTTGGTTACACTACAGTATTTTTAAAGGAAAAAAATCTGAAGAACATTAATTCTATTTTCTTCTCACAGAGAAACAAAAAGATACAGTCTTTGCTGTCAGCTCACTTAAGCAGCCTGAAACCAATTTCAGGACTTATTAATCACTTATTAATCTCATTTTTAATTACATTTTTATATTGAAAACAAACACTTTGAAATATTTAGAAGCTTTAGGATAAATTCCCATTGTAACCACATAAGGAATCTTCTTTCTTTAGTCATTTTATTCCCCACAGGTGTAATCAACTTCAGAGGGGAAGAAGAAAAGCCCTGTGCAAATACTGCCTGATAGACTTTCCCGACAGTACTGAGAAAATTACACTGCATGGAAAAGGAAATAGAAGATGTGAGCTGAAGCCTTAAAGTGTTGGCTTTTCTGCACTAGGGCATTAAACTGAGACGGCTGGAAAATTACTGATCTCACAGGCCCATCCAGCTTCTGGACCTGACTGCTCCAGAATCCAAGATGCTTAAGCAAGATGTGCAGAGTTCCTCATCTGTCACAGGAGTTGCAACCAGTATACTTTAACACATAGAACGTAAATCTTTTTGTTTGCTTGCTGTTTCCTTAAATAATGGTCCCCAAGCTTCTCTGCCTCAGCAGAAGAAAAGCACAGCAAGAGTAGCAAAGTTGCTTTGTTCATGAAAAAACCCGCTACATCTCCATGTACAAAAGGTGCCGGGTTCTGCTGAAGAGCCTCAACAACTATGTAGTGTCAAAACCTCAGTCCAGTTTATACACAAACATTCGTATCTGAAGAGTGGTAAAGTTATGTAGTTTGAAACATAACAATACCCATCCAGTACTGGAATTAAAGCAGTCAGTGATTTCCAGGAGGCAAAGCAGACTGCTCCACAGCTTGGTTTGGGTGCTTCCTCGGCGGTTAGGCAGCTGTCCATTCCCCTTTCTGTTACTGCCCAAACCCACACATAAACAGCAGCCCTCCTACTCCTCCTCCTACTCATTGAGCAGCTCTGAGACCAGTCATTNCCCCCCCCCAAAGAATATTGGTAAACACTGTTGACAAGGGATAAGGCAAAATAAACAGTGTTATGGCTCCATGATCCTCTGAATGTTCCCTTCCAAACACAGCAGAAAGACCGAAGCTCCCCAGACGACTCCGCCCAGGGGAGGGCAGGACTGCAGAGCCCTGCTGAAGCCGGAACCTCCCAGTGCTCCTGCTGGGTCCGTGCAGGCTTGTAGCAGCCTCCGCGCCAAGCTGTGTCTTAAACAAAAGGTCAAGCCAACGGCAAAGTCAGGGCAAAACGAAAATGGGTAGGCTCACAGGGGCAAACTTAGTAATAAAAATTAAGTATCTTCATTAAAGTAATAGTAGAAAAATCAATACCTTAAGAACTGAAAGTCTTTCAGTTCTTATGAACACTATATTGTGGAAAGGATTTTGGTTGTTATTATATAATAATAGGCAGATGACCACCGATTCCTAAGTTTAGCTGTCGGTCTGGTTGTACTTGTATTATGATTTTCTAAAAATCTGTTCTTCCCCCAATCAATATGTAACACTGAGCAGACTAGTGGCCATAGGGAAAATTTACAGAAGTTGACTAAATTTGAATTCTCTATGGGTGTGTTAAGTATATTATTTTTCCCATCAGGTCTTTAAGCCTGTATAAAGTCTACTTGATTTTCAGCATGGGAAACTGGTGGCTCTCAATTCAGCACGTGGTCCTTTCTCCTTGTAGCCAACAGTGAGAGACCAGTTTACAAATTGTTAAACCGTTCACAGTAAAATAGCTATCTTGCACACATCTTAATATTCATAGTTTGCTTTAATTAAAACACAAAGTTTCACATTAATTTAAGGATTATCTTTTATAATGCAGACACGTTGCAGTGTTTGAGTGCCACTTAACGTTTAATCAGGAAAACTACCATGGCACTGGCCGATTAGGCTGGCTCAACTGCTGCCTGCTCAATTTTTCCCCATAATTGCAGGATATACTTTATTGTGACAGGGGCCCGAACAGTGGAATTCCAATATGCTATACATCAGGTTCTCCATTATTGGATTAGCTAGATGTGGCATCATTACCGCTGCACTTTCATGCCTATCATTGATCGCATCGTTCTTTCTATTTCACAATTAATGCAAGTCAGCTGGATTGATCAATCTTCTGATGAGTTTGGGCCACAGTCAATATATTCTTATGGCTCCGTGCTACTGATCTGTATGTTTTATAGCTGTGCCTAAGGATTTGTCATTCTGGCTACAGATTTTCTTGGGGTTGTTTTTAGATACTTCTGCTCCCACCTTGCTGCCTAAACCACAAAATATTTATGAATTACTCATGTCACATAAAAAAAAATAAGGGGGCAGGAAAGTCACTAAATTCATCATTGGGAAGATTTTTTAAAAAAAAAAAAAAAAAATCACACTCTTGGTTGGCTCAGTAACCACCAGTCTGATAGCTGAATTTTGCACTTCAGTACACTGAACTGCCAAGGAAATGCAGAGATTCCATAAGACCACAGCTATTTTCATTCCTTGTTTAGACATGCCAGCACATTCACAAAGTGTGGAAATACATTAGTAACTTGATTGTTAATATTTTGCTAGCACTGTGGTAATTCTAATAATTTTTTAAAACTTACTCTTGTTCCAAAGGGTAGATAAATTTGCAGGAAAATCTCTCTCCGTGAGAATGAAATGATGGGACATTGGGAGAAATAGGGAGCCACAGTATTTGCTTTATACCACTCTTCGGTTACTCTATGCCACAAGCATAATTATCCATATTTGAAAATTTTCTTGAGAGAGAGTAATATTGAGTTACTGCTATTTTCTAATAAAAACAACACCTATGCACAAAAGTACACTGCTGTACAACTTAGGAATATTTTTTTAAAATGTGTATTCTCTGGGTACTACAGAACATACCCAGAGCCATCCCTGTTTTTTTGTTGTTGTTTTTTTGGGTTTGGTTTTTTTGTTTGTTTGTTTGTTTGTTTTTTTTACGTCCACCAAAAAATAATTTGTGGTTTGGAAAAAAAACCCAACCAGAAAAACCCAACCCACAACCACACAACTAAAACTTGAAAGGAGCAGTGTTAATGCTAGTGCACTGTTATAGTTCCATCTTTATTCATCTACATCCTAGCCTAAAGTACATTATAAGAAGCCTCAATCACCAAAAGATGCAAAATCTAAATATAAGAAAAGAATGAACTGAAACTTGGACAAAGGGTGAAGAATTATAATGAACACACTCAGACCAGAGTTTGGACTTTCTGGACTGTTTTGCACAGTACACAGCCCTCATTAAATGAAGAATAATTGCTTTTTTTCATCAGTTCTTCTTGTCTAATTGCCAATGCCAGCACTGGTGACAATTACAAGGTATTAGCAATGACAATTACACTGTGATTTTGTGACAGTGATACCAGATTTTTAAAGAATATAGATCTACAGATAAAAAAAAAAAAACTAAAATCATTAAAATTTCTTCCAATTAGAAGAGCAAAACAACCTCGAAACAGTTTTCTGGTAAGCCCTGAAAATAACACTGATAAAAGAAGAAAAAGAAACACACTGTTTGACAGTCGTAAATGCTCTATTAAATATAAAATGTGGTTTATTCAAAGCAAGTAATGTGTTTCCCTAAACATACTGGCTTTGAAGAAAGCAGGCATTTTAGATTATCCATACATAATTCAGTTCCACTGAAAGTGCTCTACCTAAACAATTTTCCATTAAGTTTTCTAGTAAATTTGGAATATAAGAGACAGAGCTTGTGCCTTAAACTGGGATAATATAATACAACATCGAACTGTTATATAGCTTTCAAAAGTACTTTTAAGATCAGGGAGCAATCCTTTCCCTCTGAAGTGTGGGGGCTTTGTCATCAGTGCCGGTCAGACAAGGATCGCTGTCAGGAATCATTGTTTTTCTCCTTTAAGAATAACTTGAACTGAGAAATACGCCCAATAATTTAAAGCCTATTTAAGTCTTAAATTAGTTCATGAATCTATATTTAGGCTACCTACATATATGGCCTGGTTTTCGGAAATGCAGAGCACAGCAAATGTTAGCAAGTTCCGTACTTAAATGTGCTCACATCTTAAAAAAAACCCAGGCTGTTATATTTAGATGCCTAATTACGGGTGCAAGATTGGAATGAACTCAGAATTTTAGCCTAGATGAGCACATATTACATCACAGCTGTTTTGAAGTTCCGTTAAGACATGACACACTATGGCAGATAGCTCATATTCGAGTAAAAATGAAAAAAAACCAAACCCCTGAAAATTATACATACATTACAATTCAATATGTTGGGTGCTTATGGAGCAAAAAATCCCATTTTGTTTTCCATTAAAAAGACTACAGTATTTATAGCTGCAAAGGGAAACAAATTAACATTTTATTTAATTCTAAGACCAAAAGATTTATATTATACACAGAAAGTTGTGATATGTTTCAGGAAACTGAGCAATGAGATACCAAATAAAGACATTCCTAGAAATCAAGTGATAATGGTGGTGTGTTTGTAAAGAATAATTTTCCATGTATCAGATACCTTGGCTTTAATTTGCATTAAATTTCACCGAAATTTGGAGAGCAATCCCAAATTTTGCAATTAAAATATTAAAAATAAAAATTTTAATGTG
The DNA here is from genome assembly GCA_013398815.1 of Ibidorhyncha struthersii. Classification (NCBI taxonomy): domain Eukaryota; kingdom Metazoa; phylum Chordata; class Aves; order Charadriiformes; family Charadriidae; genus Ibidorhyncha; species Ibidorhyncha struthersii. Next base: position 764,921 of record VZSZ01006424.1, on the reverse strand, counting down.
AACTAGGAGTCCATTGTTAGAGGAAAACTTCTCTGCTATAAAAACGCTACCTTTTAAAAGTGAGGTGCTTTCTCCAACTTTCCTATCCTTTACTTTTCACATCTTCAAGAGGGAATCAGCTCTCTTCTTTTTTCTGTATATTCACCAAAAATTCACTTAGTTGATGCTGGGCAAAATTTATACTAAAGTGTTTTGGGTTTGACATTGGTGTAGCCTATTGTAGTCTCGTTAGCCTTTCAGATAGAATCTTCTGGTTTTCTTAACTAATTCCTTTTGAAAGAAACTATGGGCTCCACATGTCTATTGTTACCGCATAGATCTCTTTATGCACACTTGCACAGAGCAGCTGAACTTTATGAGAAACGTCAGTGAGCACATTGAGAGGCCAAGCCCAAACCCATGGAAATCTGCTGGTTTTAAGGTGGTCTTTAAAACAGAACATGAATGCTAAAGTGTGTGTCTTTCTCTCTCGCTCCCTGCATTTTTTTTATCACTTAGGGAAGCATATTTATATGTATTTTTTTCAGGAACATAGCAGGAAAAAAACTCAGGATACTGTATTTTTAGCTTTACTATGATTCCTCATCTTTGTCACATGCTTGCCCCTTTAACATCACTGCAGTCTTTGAGAAATCACTAAAACAGCAGAGTGTACCAGGAATGGAGGTGGACATGAATTCAAAGTCACTTCCACGAAAACATTGCAGTTACACAAACTGAAATTCTGTCCTCAATTACTGTATTTGTAAACAAAACTAGAAATAAACTTTTCCTATAGCCACAAATCCTAATTTGTCTTTTACAGTAGAATAAAATTAACCATATATTTTTGCTTTCAAATTGTCTACGGAAACCATATGAAAAGAATCCTGCAGGCAGAAGAATTTGCATTGTATACAAAAGAAACAATGCCCCCCCAGCCTAATCTTGTGGGTTTTTTAGTCCTTGCATAGGCAAAACACATAGTCAGAACGCACACACACGCAGTCAGTGACATGCACGCAGCTTAGGGAATAGGATACACAGTCTCACCTTCTGTTTCTACCTCCCGAAATAAACGTTCATCACTTTTTCAGAGGAAACGACTTACAAGTAATTTATGAGGTAATACACATAAATGCTCCAAGCACAGAAAAACACAGCTTTCAAATAATGCAGAGAAACTTATGTCTCCCCGGACTTTAAAGGTATTGCCAGGTTTTCTTTTGCAGAGGTATAGTATAAATACGATAAAATGCAGTAGAAAGCATTAAGTAATCTATACTTCCTTCTGAATTATAGATGTAATCAAAATGAGCAAATACACAACATCAGTCTTCCCCATGCTTGCCTTCCTATAGAATTCAAGCTGAAGCTCCAGCTTCTGTGTTCCCTGGGTTTGACGCTATCTCCATTGTTTACCTAAGAGATTCTGAGTTTCATAATGTATCATAACACATCATAAAAAAGGTATAAACCTGGATGTTTCTCTCAAAAGGCACAGATCGAGTTTCCACCAGCAGCAGCACCATGAATAGTTTTTGATTCCAGCTTAAATTTGTATTTCATTGCTTAGGTTGCAACACCATTTTTAGTATTTACTTAACTTCTTTCTAAAGACAGAGCCAGCGTCATTACATCCGAAAGCAGAATTCTGTTACCGAAATCGGAGTCATTACAGCTAAACCTAAAACTGCTAATATAGGCTTTTCTTTCGTCTAATTTTGCAGACAGAAAAGCAGCTTCCCGTGGCTCACTGATCCTGACAATACCCTTAGACCAATTCCCATGATTCCCTCATCATGGGCAGATATCATTTCAACAGATGTCAAGAACAGCTAAGTGCACTTAGGCCTATTTGTTAAATTCCTGGGGGGAGGTAGATTGGCGAAATTCATCCTGTAATTAAACCGCATATTTCTTTCAAGCTGCCTCTTCCCTCTTCCCTTCATAATCCCTCTGCCTCGCATCAAATCATTTAGGCACTTATTGGCTACAATCAATACAATATGAGATACATTAATTTAGTCCCTAGGAGATTTGCTGGGAATAGGCGCTATTGCTCTGCAAGCATTCTGAAATGTTCATGCAAGCATGCTATCAAGCGGGGCAATTCAGCACTTAGAGTCAGCACAGGCAGATTTATGACAATTCCATACTGTGTGCCCACAGCTCTGGTCTGCAGCCAAACATACATAAATTGGATGGAAACGGGAAACACTAAATATATTACCTAATGCACACAAATGCTAAATAGCACAAATCACTGTGACGATTCGGAATGGTTGCACGGAATCTCAACAATTAAGCTCAAGCTTTCCATATGTTCAAATACCCCTTGTGCCTCGCTATGGAGAGGGAAATTAGGATTGGAAAGAAGCATTAACGAGGGTTCTCATTTACAGATATGGACTTCAAAGTAACATCCTTCACTTATATTTGTATCTTGCCTTTTAACTCGCGCGTCCTCCTGTTAGCGAATCGCTAGGATTTGTTTTTGCCTTCAGAGAAGTAAGACAGGATGAAGCCATGAATTTTTTGAGGAAAGGGGATATAAAAAGAATTCTGAAATGAGGTTATGTTTCATTTTTAAGGATATCCTATTGCAATTTTAATTTATAAGCAAATATATAAACCAAGTCCCAAACATGTAACTGTGAAACTGAGGACTTAGAAATGTCAACAACAAAAAACATATTAAATGCTTCATAAATCCTAAGCATGTAATGCATCGGGAAGCTATCAGTACGTACACCAAACAATATGTCATTTGCAATCAAAATTGTATTTGTAACAGTAACGATAAGAAAATTGGTACGCACGCAGATTACTAACATGGTAGGCTAACTTGGGAAGTGAGAAAAAAAATGTAACATCCAAGACTTAATTGGATTATTTTGCTGCAACTGCAAAAACATAATCTATCAGACAAACAAAAGCTCTGTGTACTATTATATGTATTTAATTTTTAAAGTAGTGAACTAATTAGAAAGCCTTTTTCTCCATTTTAAGATTAATATCACTTACAATTTTCTGATTAAGCAATTCTAATTTAGATTGTGCTGTACTGTCTCCTTGAGGTTTTTTTCCTGTGAAAGCACAACGAAAACCGTTGTCGTCGGGGTGGGGTTCCAGTTTTTGCAGACACTGAGATGAGGAGCGCACTTGAGCAACCCCAGGCAGAACGCATTGAAACAGCAAAGCTGTGGGAAAGACTGAACACTCGCAGCGGCACAGAGGTTCAGACGGGCAGCAAACTCTGCCAGGGCCCCATTTCTGGATGCTCTCAATTTAGATTCCCAAAGATTTATTTCACACATACATTTCCTAATATACTTGCATGGTCTCATGTATTTAAGATTTGAAAGGACCATTCCCTTTACTTCCTTCTTTATTTCTGTTACACCTTTTTTTTTTGTTTAGGGCTGAGAGCTATTGCTTTATTACCTGCATGGGGTGGGAGAGGCTGTTGCATTTCACAGGTTCTCCTGTGACCTAGAATACGTTACAATTTAAACAGTCACAATGTGTACAGGAATGTTTTCAACTGCAGAAAAAAAAAGTTATAGGTACCAAGAGGTGGTCATTCTGTAATGCAGTGAAGCTAGTAAACTCTAGGAAAAAAATAAATGCTTCAAGCATTTTAGAAGGGATTTGCATTCCTTTAAAACACATTATTTCTCATTGACTAGAGCTACTTCCTAGTTTAAACTGGTAACACCAATTACAGATTCAGCACCAAAAAAAAAAAAATGAAGAAAACATAACCATTCGTTTTATAACCAATAACCCTTCAAGTTTACAAGGTTAACTTGAATGGAGTCTTGTCTTTCTAATTGGAGAAGCAAGCCTGAACCATCACCATTTATACTGGTGACTATTTCACTAACTTGAAGCTATTTCCATGAAATTCATTTTGGACTTTGTACCATTCTCTTTTCAGGAGCTGCTTAACCAGATGATATTTACCTTTCAACTGCACAACTGGTGAAGTCAGCCACCCTCTTGACTCACCTTGTGCCTGAGCTTTCTTAGAATATAACTTGCAGCCAAAGGGGCAGCTGCTGATTATTCCCATCAAAACTCACGGTTTTGGTTTTTTTTTTGGCACTGTTTGAAAGGCATGATCTATTCCTCATTCAACTCTTAAAACCAAACAGTGTCATGGACATTACTCTCATAAATGCTTTCTATTGTCCCATCGGGATCGGGTAAGAGAATGGATTATATTCAGATGAAGGAGAATGTTCAGAGCAATACAAAATAAAACGTGTGAATGGACTTCTCTGTCCTTTTCCCACTTATGAAATGGTTTTGGGGGCAAAGAAGTTACCTTCTGTTTAGGGGACCAATTTCTTGTTCCTTGAGCGAACCTGAAAAGTTTTTGATATGGGGACTTGCATTTCTTTCAGAACTAATTGAAAGGAGAGTGATCTCAAAACAGATTACATTTCCTCAGAGTTCCTCAGTAATTTTTTTACTGACATGAAGATAGCTTGTGCACCATACATTAATGTACAAGCAGCCTTCTGATTTCTCAAAAATTTGGAGGAAAGAAAGAAAAAACCTTCTCAGTAAAAAAAAAACCACTGAAAAAATGGAAGAGTGCATACTTTCAACATGGAAATACACTGCCTTAACCCCATGCCCCTGAGATCTACAATTAAGCATTCTAGAAATTAATAGGAAAAATGTTATCATCCAGCAAATACTTCTATTATACTTTAATTCATTAGAAATATTTTCAAACTCTCCCTGGGGAAAAAGTACAGTTTAAAATTGCTTACATCCTTTTAAAAGCTGAAGTAAGCTTTTCTGTTTCATCTTTTATAATCTTATTTTAAAAGTTTGCAAGAACTGCTGACGTTGCACTGCAAACAGATAATTATTCCAAATGTCTTTCATCTGGTATTTTTTCTAGGTATACCTAATTGTTGTCAAACTTTTTTACATTTTACTTCTCGATGGAGTGAAGATTTACAAACAGAAAAAAGAATCCAACACAAGAAAAAACAAGTGGATACACCTGCTTAATGACGATAATTAGGTGACTCCTAATTCATATAGCTGTTACTGCAGGCTGGGTAGGTAAATGACTAAGGCAGGGAGCTTCAGATCAAAAATAATTAGTCTGAGTTTTTTAATATTACTGCTAGGACAACAGCTTCATTCCATCTGCCCTTTTGTTTTTTAATTTTTTTCTTTTCTTTTTTTTCCTTCTCCTCCAGGTAGTCTTTTCATAACTACTGGAGTAGCAACTGAGATAACTCTCCATTTAAAGAAAACTTCTGCTTTCCGATTTCTCCTCTCTGAACTGTTCATAGTTTTAAATTTCCTGATTTGCAGGAGGGCAAAGGAGCAATAAATAGTCCCCTGAATGCTCTCCCAGTCTCCAACAGTTTGTGGTTTTAAACCTTTTTGGCTCATTTTTGTATTTAGTATCTCCTGATGGATTTCTTTTCCATTAAATTCTTGTGTCCTCCCTTGGACCCAAGTAAACGTTTAGCATTTTTGACATCCTGTTGCAAGAATGTCTACATCTGTAGACATTGTAGGAAGTATCGCTGCCATTTGTTCTTTCTGAACCTGACACCTCTTACCATCATTTGCTGTTCTTCATTGGCAGTGGAAGGAACAAATCAAAAAAAAAACCAACCACCACCAAAAAACCCAAATCTATCTTTGTCCATCTTTTCCTCGTCACCCATGATTTTATAGACCTCTTTAATATTTGCCCATCATATTTTTCTTTTCCAGGTTGTTTCTGTTTCTACTCAGCTCATTTTCATCATTTTACACATGAAGTTTGGTTTGCTTTTTCCCTCATGCTTCGATTTAATTTATATGCATTCTCGGCCTCATAAAGTCCTTCTGCAATTTTTTAGTTGATCCTTAAATATTCTAAACAACTTAGTAGCACCAGGAGAACTTGTCACTAACAACCTCTCTTTCAACGAATACGTTGAATTACATGCAGTAGATAACCTTACACCACTGTGAACACGGACCATCGATTGTTTTCTCTTTTTCATCTTTAACCACTGTTTTTGTCTACCTGAGGACCTTCTTCTTCATCACAAGGCTGCATCAGTTCTTTAGATCCTTTCACGAGGGACTTCACCAAATGTCTTTTGCAAACCCATTTCAAGCAGCACTAATAGCTTTGAGAACCATAACCTTTTAAAAAAAAAAAAAAAAACACCCTGATCCTTCACCTGTATGTCATATTTAACAACGATTCCCTAATTCTAGTCCTTACTACACTTTCTACTAAAAATCATCACCACAAAAAGGGCTGATACTGCAAGTAGGAAAGGTAGAAATGTTTCTGGAAGTGGAAATATTTAGCTGAACATGCTAACATTGAGGTTTTTTGGCTCTCATTTACCTTATGCCTGTCACCTTCATTTTCTCACCCTTTTTCACCTTTTGTTTGGGATAAAAACTCTTAGCAGAAGCAGGGATGGCAGAAAAAGGACTACATTATTTCTTGTCTCTAGCAAGAGATGGCAAAGAGGCATGAATAGATGGAGATGGCAGGATTTATATTTGTATATTCCAAGGAACCTGTAGTTATTTCAGAATTAACCTGCTTTTCTCTCAATCCAGACCCCGTACCAAACGAGAAGATTCTTCCTTTCATTGTTCTGTACTCTTCGTAGCTTGTGGTATGCAATATAACATCTGTAAGACACTTGTTAAGCTGTTTTACACTAAAAATATATACAACATACACTCAAAGACAACTTTAATTCTAAGATACCTGCCTCATGGGTATTTTACTTAGCACCTGCGTTTTCATTTTGTTACTGCTAGTGTGGAAGTTGTTCATTATAACTGAGCACACTTATTCCCTAATAATTGCCCTAGAACTAAACAAAAAAGGCAAAAAATATCCATAACACATCGAGGACTTTGAGCAATTACTAACTTTCAGTCATTATTATGCCTAACTGTATTTCAGTAGGTTAGCATAGAAGGAAAGAAAGTCTGTCTCAAACTAAATAGGCAGTTAGTAAATTTAATAGTCAGAAAGTAAGTGAATAATAAATATTGTAAAACACTGAAGTGAAACATGCGATCAAAACAGCACTGAAAAATAGAAGAGTTTTCTGTGAACTCTTGTTTTGTTTAAATTCAATTATCTTCTCTTCCAACTATGATCGGGTATAACTTCCCTCTTTATAATAATTACATACTAACTGTGTGATTGGAATAGCCTGAAGGCTCAGATTTGGTTACACCTGCAGACTGAGTTATTTTATAAGTATTATTGAAAGCAAATAAAGGAAAACTAGGAGAATAAGATTAGCATTATATAAAGCAACACTACTCTAGAATGCCTCATTAGGAAAATTAATAGTTTTCTCTTTCTAACAAGAAAGTATGAAGTTAAGAAAGACACATTTCAGACTACTAAAGGCAACAGGTTTTGTGCTACTGTATATTTTTATTCTAACACTTCATTCCATTATAAAAATGAGAATTTACTGTCTTTTTGTGAAAAGTGTTCAGACCTTTTTTGTTTCTAGACACTAGTTAGAAATCCTGGCTGCTACACAGTAAGCCATTCTCAGCCTGTCTCTCACAATCATAGCTACTATTCTTTCCCCCATAGTCAGAAGACAACCTAGATAATATGTCAACGTAACACTTGGGAAAGTCTGAATTCAGTCTTAATTTCACCAAAATTCACTTTTTAATATTCTGAAGCTGTGTATTTATTTCCCATATGTACGTAACACCTTCTTCCACAAAGAGAAAGTGGCAATTCTCATCCTTGTTAAGGAGGCACCTGTCCATGCTGCATACTGCAGCACCACGGCAGACGCAGTTTTAAACTGTCTTGGTTGTCTTTGTAGTGGAATGCAGTTCACAGAGATACTTACGACGGCTTTTAAATCATGCTTAAAGTGATCCTTGTTTCCTTTCTTTTGTTATTTCAAGAAAGCCCTTTCCCTTCTTAAGGGAAAGGCTTAAGGCCTCTGATGTCTCTTCTAAGATTACTCCCTCTTTTCACTTCTTGACATTAGTTTCCTTTCTTTATATGTCTCTGTAATCACTCACTCTGCTCCCCTCTGGTTACTCCCATCTTATGACAGATAAAAAACTCTGCTTGCTGCACTTCTATGTTCCATAACCTCTTTAAACTTGCCGAATGCAGTGTTTATGACCATATCATGGAGTTTCCCTTCAATAGTTCTCAGTCTGTTCTCCCACACAATCCATCTCTTTCAAGAAATGTGGTTGGCAAAGCCTTCTAATGAATGTTTCCTAAGCCAAGGCTAAAAGCTAGGACTTCACGTTCATACTCATCTAATCTGTAAACCACTTTCTATAACATCAGCCAGACAGCTGATCATAATTCCTCACGTAATTACCCTTTCTCATTATCTATGCCATCTTCTTGTCTACCATCAGCTTTTTTTAGGTGCTCTAAGAGGTGCCCGTCCTTGCTTTCCCGCTCTTTTTCCTACACACCTTACCTTTGACCATTTATCACCTACAAAGGCGTTTTCATATGACTCATAGGGTCAGCTCTCTAATTTACATATTCGAACAAAATCTTAATTGTCTTTATCACATCTCCTCATGGGTATTTAACAATTGCTTCAAGTTCAAAACAGAACTTTATTTTTTCCTATTGCTCATTGGCTTCCAGGCCTTCCTTTTCGACCTTCCATAAATTTATCACCCTGAACTCCTGACAAAACTTCCAGATCTCTTCTGTGTAACATTTCTAAGATCTAGCACTTCATAACCATTCAGAGAACTTAAACTCTCACTTGATACTTCATCACACCATTTATACAAGCAACGTTTTCTTCCACCTTGGCTGTTTTTCTCTACTCACAACCTTTTGGATTGCCGCTGCACATGTAATTGTGTGAAACTGTTGTAAAAAGATGGCTGAAAGGCTCTAAACATCTTCCTTCTCTATTCCGCCTCAGACAGCCCTACCTTTATCCACGTGTCTCATGAACAGAAGTATCAGTTTTCCACCTTCAAATGACCATTGCTTATTTCTAACATTTTCAGATATATCCTTTTTTTTCCTTTTCTTTCATGCTGCCCCTTACATTTCCTGAGCTGGGTAGATTTAGATTAGTTATCAGGAAGAAATTCTTTCCTGTGCGGGCGGTGAGCCCCTGGCGCAGGCTGCCCCGAGAAGCTGTGGCTGCCCCATCCCTGGAGGTGTTCAAGGCCAGGTTGGACGGGGCTGGGAGCAACCTGGGCTGGGGGGAGGTGTCCCTGCCCAGGGCAGGCAGTTGGAACTAGATGACTTTTAAGGTCCCTTCCAACTCTAACCATCCTATGATTCTACCATTTTCCCCCACCTCAGTCTTTGTTTCACTTCGCTGTGGTGGCTGCCAAGACTTGACAAACTGGTATCCCAAATCACTGTTAGGTAGTATGATGCTTTGCTATTTCCTTGTATTCCCTTCTTCCCAGTGTCTTCAAAATGAAATTCTTTGAGCAAACAGTAGTAGTAGTTCTTTCTTCAGAAGAACTGGGTTTAACTTGTGATTTATATACTTCAGACAACGTAAAATCTTCTTGTTTGAGTTTAGGCCTAATCAGTGCTTTGTCTGGTAATTAGGCAAACAGGATGACAGCATTACTGGGTAAGTTATAACGCTTCCCACAAAAAAGAATAAAATCACCTCAGTTTGGATGATATAATGGACAGAGATCACAAATACCCAAATTATACTTCAAAAGAGATCTTGGTTTGCTTACGTGTCTGAGCCCAGCTGCTGCCGGGATTCGCTGTGTACACACACACATATATGTATTCTCCCTAGTGAAATTCCATACTGTCCATCCAGACTGGGGAGTAGGATGAGGCCACTGGTGCTGTCTACGTTCATTTGGGTGCTCCGAGTATCTGTGATCTGTGTGGCTGCCTGTGTATATACGATATACATACGCACATAGTGCATGCGTGCCTCTCGGGACAAACCTTCAGGCTTGCTACTGGTTGAACCTGGGGATATGGTGTGGCAACAGCCTCACCTCTGGGGTTGTTGGCTCTGGCATGATAGGTTTTCCTGTAACAGTTTATATCAAGTTTTATTTTTAAAAATAAAGCAATCAAATATATATAAATATGTGCAAGATATACATATAATACATAATGCAGCCTACTTTTACTTTCTTAAGACAAGTATCTTTACTTAAATAAAAACTTTAAAAAATCCCTTTTACTGTTACCATGCCTCCTACCTGAGCTGCTAAGTAACTTCTAGTTTACTGAGCTAATAATACATCAAATACATCTCTTTATGTACAAACATTACCTATTACCCTTGCTTAAGAGAAGTGAAACTATGGAATTGCATGAGCACACACAGGGCATGCCAGATTTATTAATGGGGGAAAGGGTTCTCCAACCAAATGGAACAGTGACCCAGCTCCAGAGGAACTGGGGTGTATTGTGCCGCTGTGATTTTTCTTGGCTGACGTGTCTATTCCAATACTCGGACACAGAAAGCCATTTAACCCTGATCTGTGGAAAGAGCCTGTCAGCCAGTGCCCGATTCACCTGAAAGCCACCAGNAAAAAAAAAAAAAAAAAAAAATCAGTCTGTTTGGGCAGTCATGTAATCACAATCCTGTTCAACAAAATGAAAGAGTCTGATCCTGTTGGTTTGATTTTTGCATGAGGTTAATGCTAATGCTGTACCTTCCTCATAAACGCAAGATCTGTGGCTTTCCTGGGCCAAGGCATTTTGTTAGTCTTATTCAGGCTAGGACACGACGATTAAACAGCGTGTATCTAAATCCACCAATTCCCAGTAAAACTGCTCTTCCTTACTTTTGCAAATTAACAGTAGCGTGGGGAATCTCGCTGGAGCTGATGTTAGGTTTATGATGATGGCTGCTTTGCTCCAAGTTCCTTCAGAACACCAAAACTTTGTTTGTTAAGAAAGCTTAAACTTTGGGGGCAAACTGGAACCCTAATAAACTTGGTGGTAGTTTCTGTTATTAACTGAAGCATATTAACAGCATTATGTCCTAGGATTACATGATTAAAAGAGGCACTGTCAGCTGCCTCCTGCTGCGCACTTAGACTTTAACGACAGCTGTTTCCTACAACGTCTTTGGGAACATAAACTCGTTTTATGACTAACAATGGGAGGATTTTTTAAAACATGACTGTATTATTGTGAAATTGTGCTAGTATCAGATAGTCATGAAAATGTAATTTTAAAGGCATACTACCACTTTAAATTTTTTTCTGTCACCGTGTACTACTCAGTTACGTTTCACATCTTAACGCATAACAGAAAGAAAAGCTCGAAAACAGGGTTAAATACCTGCAGGATATAACTTTATAGCATTAGCTCTGATTATAAACATAAAGGTAGCTGATGCATTGTAATAGAATTTTCTTATGACCCAGGCTAAGACTGTAAAATGTAAAGCTTCATACTGTGCTCACTGTGTTCAGTTAAAAGCAGAGAAAATAGTGTTGCATTTTCGCTGTCATCAGCAGAACTGCCGTCCTTTCTCACAGGGTTTTCTAATCCGTTCTGGCACCTGAGGCATCTGAACAGTTGGTGGGAAGAACTGAAACTGTGACGAAGGGAGTCCCATTTCAGATTTACAGTCCACTCACTCACAAAATCTGCCAATTCACTTTATGGCATGTACTGTGAAAATTCATTATTTAATATGAGCCTAAAAATGTATTGGTCCAGTACAGTAGCCTGACTTTGAATTAGAAAAGAACGAGTAACACAGTATGCGGTGTCTTTAAGCTTGTAGCGAGGTAGCCCAGCATATACTTAACGGGTCCTTCATATGTTTCAATCAAGCCTAACATTTGTTCAGCCAACAAGCTGTTCTACTTCAATATTTTTTCTACGTATACTTTATGGGACTATATATGTCTAGATCTATGTACACACATGTATGTGCATTAGCTGCTAAAAGAGTACAGCAATAAATGACTAGCCTTAGGTTAGCGATGGTTTCTATTGCAAATATTTCCAGCTCAAACTGGTAGTTACTTCAAAACTTTTCAGATATCACTTCTTAAAGTTCAGAAATAAAAGAAATTCATTTAAAAAAACCAACAGGTTTTAACCCACCAGTTCTCAGCTAATGGAAATCGTAACAACTCAAAACGGGTTAACTCACAAAACACTTTTTTTACTGCACAGCTAGATGGCTTTGGGGAAAAAATACACTGTAGGGAGTGGGGACCCCATAATCATGACTGCGTCATGTGATATTGATGCTCACTTAGAGCTACTAACTCTTCCCTCTCCTCCCCAGCGTGGCTTGGTTAGCTTCAGCTCTAAAAAAGGCAATTTCTCTATCTTATAGACCTGCCACAAGCTAAGACAATAACCGAGAAAAAAATTAACGCTAAAAGAAAATATCCGGATGTCTCAAGGAATGTTTTCTACTTGTATCCAGCCCTGTTGACTCACGCTGCAGAAACAAAATGGCAATATGTCTGTACCTCTGAAAAACGCAGTAAACTAAGAAGGAGCTGGGCCTTTCATCTCAGCTACCCGTAACAGCACAAGCACTGGTTTTGGACCATCACAAATCCTCACCTTGATTTGCTGCTGATCCGCACAACGCGTAACCTCACCTGGGCTGGCTACGCTCCTACCTGATCTCTGCCTCACAGAACAGCACAGCCTCCGTAGAATTTCACAGTTTGCTAAATGTCAAATAGCATCAGTTATGTAGTGAGATGAGTTGATTAATGACGGCATTTACAGCCATTGACTACATTTAAAAGTTACCCTCTATTTTTTTTTAAATATTTTTATGTTACAAACCTATATACAATTTAAAGCTTTGCAATTATTTATCCTACTAACAAAATTAAAACATGCAAAATGAACCTCAGACAGGCTTGTAAGTTTAAGTTTTTTTCTTTTCCCTTTTATGTCTTGTGTATTCTCTTTAATTCCTTACTTTTTATAGCAGCAGTTTGATATAATAAACCAGTTTGTAAAAGCCATTAAGAGTAAGCTTGCTAGTAGCAATCCTATTAAGTTACCTCACGAGTGATGCACTGTAATGTTTTCACATCAACTTTCTTTAGCTTTTACGTTGTAGCACTCACAAATGTCTCCGATTCCAAAAGTTTAAAAGTATCTTGTTGAAATTATGAGCAACAATTTCTTAATGGAGAATAGAAAGCAGAAGCAATGTAAAAAAATCAAGTTAAACTGCAAAAGTATCTTTGAAAAAAACAGTACATGCCAGCAATGTTGTAACAACATTAATTAAAAGAAGGGTTGGGGTTCTAATAGGGTGCAGAGGAAGAAGTTTACAGTCTAGTGTGAGATTCTTCTCACAGTTGAGAGTGAGAATCCCAAATTGCAATTCTGTTAATTGACTTCTGTTAAGGTGAATTAACACTCTTTCATTTGCCTGAGTGCGGCACCCACGTTGCGATGGCCTGCTCCAGGGTCCCTCTCTGCACAGAAGGGTTACCGGAATGCTTCTCGCTGGCAATTACAAGCCCAAACTCAACACACTTCATTATGTTCATGACAGTTACCACATGCTTCAAGGTTTCAAATAACCATAGCTCTAAAATGCTGCGAAGAAATATTCGTCCAAAAGCTAAATGCAGGATAAAACAATATTTGTGAGACATATTAGGCAACATCATCTTTTTTCAAAGTTCAAGTGGTTAATAGTCATACAGGTACTGTACTTCTTACACTATGCTAAGTCAGGATCACGTATGCCTAATAAAATATATTTGGCTTATGAAATTATGACATTGCTAATTACAGTGAGTGCCAAATGATTAATAAAAATTGAAAGGAAAATTTATCTTTTCTCTACCATCTTCTTAAAAATCAAGATGCAATATCCTTTGCCAAACATTTCAGCATTTTGTAATTTTCAATCATATTACATGCTAGCCTTCAATCTCTTGATATTTCTTTCAGTATGTTTCAGGATATATATTCTTCCATTTTTCTCCCGCATGACAAGTATCCAGTACTTCCGATTCTTAATAAATAAAGCCACAGCAGGAGCTTCTTGTACATGTTACTCTTCTACAAAGCCCCATACTTCTTTTTACTTCTGTACCAAATTTGAAATATTTTGATCCTTGCGGGTTTAATCTTTCTCTTTTCACCATAATCAGGGCTTTTAAAATGAACTAATCAGATTGTTAGTATTCCTGGCCAGGTAAAGATAACATGCCTGCAAAGCTACAAATTGCAAGACAATTATCCCAGCAGTCTGCCTGTTCCTGTAACCAAATACAAGTTTTACACTTCAGGAATCAAAGAACTGGACACTATTAAAGCACCATCAGACTTTCCAAGAAGGGAAAAGTGCAGGGCAGACCTCTTGCAAATGACAGTCACAATCCTGAAAACTGTAGCTTACTTGTAACGCCAAAAGAATAAAGGTTGAGATGAAACACCTTCACTGCAGAGCACTGCAGTCCATACCACATTTTGTTATGCTGTAGCCTAGAAACACGATTACCTACAAACAAGAAGGTACCTTTTCCTGTATTCTTGCAACAGCTCAAACAAATCTTAGTCTAATTTGTTAGTTTTGGTTACCTTTCCTGATTTAATACCTCATGGCTCTATCCATGTGACTGCGCAGAGAGGACCCTATGAGTCAAAAACAGCAACAGAAGGAGAGGAGATTGCAAGAGAATTCACGATCTGTTCCTTTTTCCATTTACAATTATATCTGCTTAAAAACTCTACTTGTCATCCTCCCCAGAATGAAAACTGACCTTCTCCTTGGAGTGAGGCAACTTCCTTTTTTTTCTTTTTTAAATCTATTTATGGTTTATGTATTCTATTATATTCTTATATTAGAAGAATGGTTTAGTGATAACTCCACTAGTCAAACTCTGGAAACTCAAGTTCCCTTTGCAACCTTCAACACGTCACTCATTTGCTGTACCTCATTTAATGAAAATGCAAATCAGAAGCAGTAAGGCTAACTAAAGGTGGGGAACAGTTCTTATAAAAGGGAATACTGAACAGCAAATAATCGCTCCGTCTGTAAGAGAGATGAGAGAAGGGAGGTATGATAAAACTATTGATGACACTGACTGGTTCCCTTTTTCCTCCCCATCTTATTTTGGAGGATATGCTCTGCTTACGCTCAGTGTGCTCCTCTGAATTCTCTCCAGTGGCCCCACATCTTTCCGGAGCGTGGCACCCAAGCCTGCATGCTAATCTATATGATAGCCTCAAGGTATCTTCACCAAGTTGATCATGCTTTCTTGTACAATATAAAAACAAGATTTAGAGAATTGTACAAAACTTTTTTTTTTTTTAATAAGATCCCCAGTTGCCAGTTTTAATTCAGTCTTCACTAATCCAGGCTATACTACAGCATTTTCTAACTGCACATTTTTCTTTTCATTTTTCTTTTTTTTGTTTCCCTCCTCTGTAATAGTTTGAATTGATGACATATCTTAAAGGGCATAACATCTCCTGTTCTGAAGGACCGGCAAGCGAGCATCATTGGCTGAGTCTTCAGAAACAGCTTGGTAATTGGTCTCATATCATTGTGACGTTCTTGCAGCAATTCAACACTCAAGGAGAGTTGTCCGAGGCCAATGTTTGCCTTTATGCTACCCGTTTCCAACACCGTGACCCTGACCTGGTGACCACTGCACAGCGAGGTACTGGCGAGCCACATAACGGTTCATCGGAGCAGGCACAGGCCTGTGCTGTGCCAGGCTGCAGGTCCAGCGTGGCCTTCAGACGGTGCTGTGCTGCACAGCCCCCGGGCTGCAGGGCAACCGCAGCGAGGAGCCTGCGGGCACCCGCCCTGGGAGCCCCCTGCCTGGCCTTGCCTTCAGCTAGCGGTGCAGCAAGAACCCCTCACGCAAACACCCTTTTTATGAATACAGGTGTTTTTTGTAAGAAAATGATACAATACCTTGAATGACCAAAGAAAGTGGAAACTCTCTCCATATGCGACATGTTGTGGGACCCCCATCCGGGGTCCATCCTGTGCTACACAAACGTGGGGTTCTCGTCAAGGGAAGGGATGTAAGATTTACTCACTATCTCTATTCCTCTTTTTATTCTGACTTACCAATACAGGCATTTTATTAAGCCATTTGTTGTCAGGCCGTTGTTCCTGAGCTCCAGAGAGAACCCTGCACCATCTCTCTCTGACCCGCCCCTTGCAGACCAAGACCCAGCCGAGCTGGAGACTAACACGTACCTCAAGCCCTTAGGGGATTTTATACGCACAGCAATGCCCTGTTCTGCAGAACTGACACAAGCGTTTCTACTTCAACACCGTCTCATTGTGTTTATATTTAATTGACCAGTGAAGTAATTACTTCCTCCAGAAAGAAATCAATTTAGTTTCCTATATTTTCCTTACGTTCTTTTATTGTGGCCAGTGCAATACAGATGGCCAATGTTGTTTCTAATTCTTCCTATTCAGTTCTTCAGAAAAGATATTTCTCCATCCCAATTGCAGTTCCTGTTTCCCTGTGTTACATGGCCCTTCAGTTATTTGTGTTTCTGCTGTCTACTCTTCCTTTTTATTGGAATAAGGAAACAATTTTTTTCCCCGATATTGGTTTCTGTACAGTATTGATAGCCTATTTCAAAAGGAAACATTTATAAAGTTATAAAGCAGTAATCTACGCAAGCTTATCTTCTCACAAATCTCACGTAATTATTAGCAATGTCTAGTATTGTTTTTAATAAGTTTGCTCCTTTCTTTGTCCATCTCTAGCAAGCCTAGAGATGTTTGTAGTGTCCCTAAGCCAAGCAATCCACAACACGAAAATGCTGCCAAATTCTTTAACTCACACGTTTTCACAAGGGCATACCTTACCATGTTTTATAAACCTACTTTATTTTATTACATGCATTTCATATAAAACCTATAAACCGGCTTTTACATCACTTTCAGCTTTTGACCATTCATCAGTTTTCCATGATAAAGCCACCGAGAAATCAATATCCTTGTAAAGCCAAGCTGTCAAAAGTTACTAGACTATTTCCAAAGGCAATTCCAACGAGACAGACTACCAGATGTTTTCAATATATTTTATACAAGATTGCATGATAATTTTAGTGGGACCGAAAGAAACAATACAACAGGTAGTGTTTTGGGGTTTGACATTTTAAACAGCAAGCCCAATTGATTTTTATAAGATACCTGAGACAAAAATGCCAGTTCTGGAAAATTTACAACCAAACATTCATCCACAGAACTTAAGAGCAATTGTGTTGTCAAACAGCATGAAAAGGAGACAGCCTTCAGCAACAAAGGCCATATAAAAACGTTCACTATACCTACATGTGTGTATGACTGTGTCTGTATTTCTATACAAAGCTGTGCATTGTATATACATACATGTATAGGTGTATAGAAACGTATGCACTTCACTATGTTAATTTCGCACTTCTGCTGATTTACAGGTTTTATTCTTATAGAAGACTGCCAATTATGATTAAAATTCCCCTTATAATTAATTCAAAATTTTATTAAATCCAGCTTTTATAACTTTAAATATAATAACACCAGCCAAGCCAGGGCAAAGAATATGTCTAGTCATTAATTTTACTTGTATCATTTCTCACCCCACAAAAAAATGGCAATAAAAGGATCCCTCCTTAGAAATCAGACTAGCCATGGCCATACTCATCTCCATAATAGCACAATTTCCAATTCACGCTTCATTTTCATTAATGTTTCTAACCATAAATTTTTAAGCATATGATAAAAAATTTCTGAAGCGGCATAAAACTAACATGAAGAAGGAGTTCATTAGCATGTGACCCTAATTAGAAATTCCATATTAACTTCCCATTTCCACTTGTGCATATCCCATAGCAGCAGCCCTGATACGCTGTGTATCAGTCCTCCATTTCAGAGCTCTTTACCCCCCTCTTACTCATTTTTATTTTTACACAATTACTATGTTTCCCCTGCTATTGAATAAGTCAACAGACAACTGTATCACAGTAGCACCTTTCGTGTCACAAATTATCCTGGAGAATTGTAAGAAGGTACCAGCCCAATGCTTTATTAATGATACCAGATCATAAAAAGAAAGGGGAAATTGCTGACTCCAACTCTTTTCTAATGTTGGGTGATAAAAATGCTACTTCAGGATTCAGAAGGTTAAGTTCTAATGTGTATTTTGAATAGAGTATGCTGAAATAATTGCCTCATAAAGCAATGCATTGACCAGCCTGCTAATGGCTGTATAGTGCAAAACTCAGCAAAGAGTGCCAAGCTTACTGGAAAAAATGCTGTGGTACTACTTTTGTAGCTTTCCATATTAAGTTAACTTTCCCTTTCCCCCCCATTTTTTTTTTAATACTGCCAAAAGAACACCCCCCTACCCAAACCATTACTGACTCCTTTTCACTATGTTAAGACCAAATTATTAAAAGCAAACCCAAAAGGCAAACACCCAAGCAAATGGGAACGCAACAGTAAGAAACCACAACCACATCTCACTTGTACGAACCCAGTTACTAATTTTTCATTTTTCTGTTAATTTCAGTTTAGTATCAAGCCAGGAGCCAAAATGAAACCAAATGATTACATTTTAGAATATAAAAAGATTTTTAGCTTACAAAGGTTTCATTAACAGGAATCGTTTGATAGAGAAAACTCTCAGTTCTACCAGTGCCCACTCTAGGCCTCAAAACAGCACAGCATTCCCGCTTTGGTTTAAGTCTGTCCCTATTTATTAAAGTAGCCAAGAGCAATCAAATCATCAAAAAGACATCAATATACACATAGAGTTACACAATACTCTACACGATGTACCCAGAATTAAGAGAAAGTTATATAAACCCACCCCTCGGGTACCACCCCAGCAGCAGACCCAGGTTTAAAGCAGGACAAGAGGGCTCCACGTGCCCAGGTCTAAGCAGGATGGCACATATCAGCTACCACATCCCTCCCCAGCCCTTTGCAGCTGCTTCCAAATCTGGCCTCAGCTCTGCATCCCCCCCCTGCCTCCCAGCAGGGCTCGGGGAAGGAAGAGACTGGCGACAATGCAGATCCACAGAGCAGAAGTCTACACCCGTACCATACGCTATTTTACAGCTACCTGACTGAGAACTGGGTTTATCGACCTGGCTGTAAGGACAGTAGAGGGAGATGGCGGCAAAAGCATATGAAAATGCAGGAGAAAATTTAAGACTGGAGGCAAGTTAATATTAGATAATTATCAGTTGTAATTAACACACTTTCACAGATCTAAGTTGTCTTTATCCCTGGATTTTTGAATGGATATCAAAAAATTACACACCTGTTTGCATCAGTGCTCCTAGAATAATGTCTTTACTCACTGCTAATTTTATAATCAGTGAGGCTTCAAGCACACAACTATCACGTTTTCAGCTCCGAACTTTCCTGCAGTCATTCCCTGAGGTTATTGCTTGAGAATGAATAGGTTTCAGTCAGTGACAGAGAGCACAGCACACAATTCATGACAAGCAGGACACGTTCAGTGCATACCACAACTTCACAAGCATGCCACTCGCTTCCCAGGGACGCGTAGAGCACCGACTTCTCTCTCGAGCTGCACCTCCTCCACCGCTTTGCTCTCAGAGATCCCAACCGACCCTCACATGACAAGGACTGTTAATATCACACAGGATACCCAAGCTCCCAGACCTTACATTTTAATGCCAAGAAACTAGGCAACCTTAGGAGAAGCTCTCAGTGTTAGAATTTACTACCTCACAACTGGCTAACAAAACCAGAATGATAATTTTTATATTGATTTAAAAAAAAAAAAAAGCCATAAAGAGCCATAACCCATACATTTTTACTCTTTTTCCATGAACCATGAAGGCAGAGTCTGAAGGTACACACGGAGTGTTTTGGTTTGGACTTTTTCAACATGTGGTTAATTTTTCATGTACTTGAATTCTGTAATTTAGCAATAATTTAATTCAAGACATGACAGATGAAATCATAGTATTACCAAGTTCAATGATAAAACTCCTTTTAGCTTTAAAGTTGTTTGTATTAACACTGATGATCATTTCTGATATGCTGATAACTACTATAAATATCTAAGAAATTACACTTCATACAAAATACATTTTGCCTCAGTGCTAGGATGTTTGGCGTGGTGAGTATCTGGCTCTGTCACGTTCTGTTAAAATACCAACATAGAGAGTCGTAAAATGAGTATCATAGCTGAATAATAAATTGCTTAGGCTACATATTCGACAAAAAATTCAAAACTAGGAAGTGTAACGAAGAATTTCACTGAATAATAATATCTACCAGCACCAGTGTACAATGATAAACCTACATTCAAGGTATTAATTTTTTAAAAATCCTTGGCTTTGTCTTGATTGACAGATGTGCAATTTCAAAATACAAATCTTTCATGAAGAAAAACCCAGTGACATCTCTCTACATTACAAAAACTAATGGATCAGAACACTGATTACTGGAAGAATAAATCAGCTTTGGAGATCTTAATATGTCATAAACTAAGCATCACACACCGTGGATATGAGACATATTACCAGAACCATTTGATTGATTTATTGTTAGTTTTGCAATCAGTCTTTTCAACCCTTTTTTTCAACCCATTATCACTTGTGCGCAAAAGTATTAAAAGCCCTTTGAGTGCAATGTATATCAATAATTTCACCTCTTCTTAAAAGATTTATTACAAGTAGCAATTAAAGATGCAGCTTTATTTTTAAAAGTGCCCCTATGCTTTCCTTTAACTAAACACAAACAGAATAAAAGCAAACCAGAATGGCCTTTCCCGATTGCTGTCTTATCTGAAAATTAACAGAGATAAAATTCCTGAGTCATTTTAAGGGTAAAAATGGAAACTATTTTCAGTATTTCTATCTGTCTCCCCCTCCACACACATACATACTTCTTCCCCCCTGGGAAATAGTAAAATAGAACTATTAGTTATTACTATAAGAAGTAGTCAAAATGCTGTCAAAAGACAATTTTGATAGATTGCAATTTGAATAAAAATGAGACAGGCATTGTATTTATATGACAAGTATAAATGTGATATTAAATGATATTAGGGAACTTCAGAAGTTTTCTTTTTTTTTAATTATCTCTGTTTGGATCAAGCATATTAAAACGAGACAAGCCAAAGTTAGCTCAGATTCATATAACCTAGCAACAGTGTGACCCACTTGAAATTTCTTTTCTAAGACTTGGCTGACTTAGCCAAAGCTAAGGCACACATCTTAATATAATGGGCGAGAACATAAACCAAGGTTTATTTTTAATCCTTTACAGCTATTCTGAGTACTTTTAGAAACTTATTTAGATTTAGTTATTCAAATCCATGTTTTCATTGAATTCTGCTGCTTTTACTAATTTCTACAAAACAACAGGAAAAGGATAAGCATGGGAAACTATGACAGTTAAAAAAGGGCTACTATCTGGAAATAATATTTGCCTTTATTGTATTTATAGTACATGCCATCTGCATTCCAACCTAACACTCTTTTTTATGTACGTATCTTTGAATATTCAACTACATTTTTTGAGCAGAGCTCAAATAAACGAAATAACAAGTAAAATAGCAATCAAACAGAAGGTGGATTAGAATGTGAGCCTGTCTCCTCTAGCCGAGTGCCCTAACTGCCTCAGCTGCTCTGAGTATTCACTGAGCCCCATGTTTGAACCCTTTAGCTTTCCACCAAAAACTTCAAGGGCTTTGGGGCAGGAAGCACTCAAGCCACACATAGATGGCTAAGAAACTCATCTGAGATATATTAGAGTGAAAGTTTAACTCCAGTGAATGCTTTACTACTTTTATTAAGTCCAATTGTGTCCAAAAGGGGATTTAAAGAATTTCAGTTTACCTTATACAATCAGTAGGAATTCTCAGCTATTGCTTGCATTTTGGTCTTGAAAATCGTATCATCGCACAATAACGCAGGTCAGAAGGAACCTCAAGAGGTTTCAAGCCCAAACTCCTGATTTAAGCACAGTCAGCTGCTCAGGATTCAATCCAGATGCTCGCCGAAACCCCCCAAGAGCAGAGATCGCACAGCTACCTCTCCGAGCAACCTGTTCTAAAGCTTAACTACTCACAGTAAAAAGGTTTTCCCCATATCCAGTTTACCTTGTTTTAACTTGCATCTCTCATCCTCTTGCCATGCACCTCTGTGAAGAGCCGTGCTCCCCCTTCTTGATCTTGTAGGTACTGAGGGGCTGCTCTTCGGTTCCCCCAAAGCCTTCTGCTCTTCAAGCTGAAGAACTCCTGCTCCCTCAGTGTCTCCTCACAGGGTATGTCCTGCAGCCCCAACCATCTTGAGAGGCCCTTTGCACCAGCTATTACCTTCTTTATAGTTTTGAGGGGCTCAAAACTAGAGGCAGTCTTCTAGGTGAGGTATAATGAGTGCTGAGTAGAGCGGACTACTAACCACTTCCCCAATCTATCTTAAAGCACAGCACCTGGGCTGCCAGGTGCTAAAGACTGTCCGGCTCTCTAGTACCTCCACCTGTTTTTCTATCTGGGCACCAATGATCCTGCCGGGGCAGTTTGGAGGCTATCAAAAGAGGCTACACAGAGGAGGCAGAGAGTTACCAGCAGCCCTTGTGTGAGGGAGTTATGGACAGGGCTGATGAGCAAAGGGCCTGAGGTGATGTGAACAAAAGGGAACACAAAATCAACAAAACAGGGCTTAAATGGAGTCTCCTCAAGCATGCTATGTAAAAGCAAGGAAATGGCAACAAAATTATGGACAACGCTGTAAGGCATAAGCAATCCAGGAGGCTCCTGGAGTGCACTGATGACAAATTCCTGCTGATGCACCCTGGATGAGGGACAGACTGCGCCCTCAGCAAGCCTGGTGCTCACACAAAACTGAGAAGAGTGGCTGATATGCCAGAGGGCCGTGCTGCCATCCGGAGGGACCTTGATTTCTTTACTGTGAGGTTGACTGACCGCTGGCACAGATTTCCCAGACAGGTTGTGAAATCTTCATCCTTGAAGACATTCAAAAGCTGCCTGGACGTAGTCCTTAGCAGCCTACTCTAGGATACCCCTGCTTCAGCAGGGGAGTTGGAGCAGAGGTCCCTTCCAACCTCAAGCATTCTGCGATTCTGGCTATGCTCCTGAGAATGCTGCCCAGGATACTGCAGGCCCTCTTTGTTGCCAGAGCACGCTGCCTGCTCATGTTTAGCTTGCCACCTACCAAGACCTCTAGGGCCTTTGCAAGCCAATCTACTCCCCAGCCAGCCAGTCTCTGGTATAGTGACCAGGGTCTTTGGATAAAACCAGAGAGATACAAGTTGCTTAGTACCTACACATTGAGTTATCTCACAGAAGTTGCATTTAACACCAATTCTAAATCTGGGCCCAGAAATACTAACTTTCTTTCTAATTATGCCACTTATAAAATGCAGCCATGCAACTGCTTTATAGACGTAGTGTATTGTAACCCGGACGTGTGTTTCTAAGTTATTTTTGTTGTATGCAAAATTTTAAACAGGGCAATGTAGATAAGATAGCTAGGGAATGCCTGTATTATTAATTTTTGCTAAATTTTTGCTGTATTTGTCTATATAGTTTAGATATGTCTAGATCGTTTACAGTTGGTCCCCACAGTATTATGGATTACATTCCTGCTACTTCTTGATTGTGCAAGTCTTGACTTCATCTCACTAGTGTGTGGTCCGTTGACTTGGGTTCTGTAAATCTAAAACATACTGGAATCATCTAACTGTTTTGCTTTCAAGAATAACAGTCTCAAACGTCATGATAGCAACAGATGTACAGTGGCCTGAAAAATAATATGTTTTTCTTACTGGTTTTCAATTAATAAATATAAGGAACCTTATCTGCAATCCACTTCTACATATGGTGCATAAGTATTGCAGCAGTGTGTGGGGAGAACAGCTAGATGAATACTCATCAGAGGAAAAAGACGACTCATTTCAAGCCACTGCAACTTGAAAGAAAAGTTGAGGTCTCTTTCTGTAAAAGAATCATACTTATTGACTTGACTTCAGCAAAAAACTTGACCTGATAACAATCTCAACATTCCTAACTCCCAGTCATGCAAACAAATCATGGTTCTAACCTGACATAAAGCTGAAATTTTCATTCTGTGTCATTTTTTTTGAGTTATTTATGGCTAATAGAAACATGCTCAACTGGAAGCTATATTTAGGAAAAGCTGAAAATTTTAAAAACAGGACACAGACACAAATTTGCACTGCCATTAAGCCGCTAGTTTAAAACGTCTATGTGACATATTGACAACTTTTTTCAGGTTGGCTATTTTTCTTTAGCCTTCTTCCTCCCTCTCTCCCCCCCCCCCCCGCCTTTTTTTAACATACATCTTTCTCTATTGCCTCCTCACTAGCACTGATAGCTCCAGCTAGTTCATAAATTCCATTGCTGCCTGCTGCCATGTGACGTGGTCATGCAGAAAATATTTCATAGGAAAACGTGTTAGCTAGCTAGAGGCGGTATTGTCGATCATTACTTGGAACTGCAGCTACTGGTATGTGACTATGTATTCATTTCATGCATTATAACACCTAATGTACACGACAAAATGTTGAATAGAAAGTTAATTCACAAACTAGAGTAGCTGATGTTGCTGAAGCTGTATAGAAAATACATATTCTTACTCCTTCTCCTTTTCCAGTGCTTTCTAGCAATTTGAAAATGGTTCCGTTTCAACATTGTTTAATTTCACCATTTATTTTAGCTTGATTTAGTTCAATTAAGTTTGAAAAATGCTTTGATGTCCTTTGCTGGGAACTGCCATGCAATTTTACTATCGTCCCTTTATGCTCCAGCAAGTGTAGAAATTCATTATGACAAAATCTGCCCTTAACTAAGTTGTACATAGCAAAATTTTCAAAATATTAGGTAATTTAATTGACACTATTCAGAGACAAACAACAAAAATACAAATAATGTCTCTAAACTAGTTTTCACTAAGCAAGTGCGTATGAGAGCTTGTTCAAAGTATGCTTTATTGCTAAGTCTCTGGTCATGACCTAAATCTGCTTCTACTTAGGATGACATCTTTTAGGAATTCAAAGAAGCAAATGCACATGAGAGAAATATTTGACAATGATCAACTAGAACTTATGTTCTGGTATTCTTATGTCAAAGAGGTTACTTTGAGGAGCAAAAACATTATTTGTCTACTGAAGCAGCAAAAGGCCACCTTTACAGCAAAGGCAGCTACTTGCATGTTAATTTGGTTAATACAAATATTGTATGCGAATACACATATTGTATGCACTTCACTGGAAAAAATATTTCATCTGCTTTTAACCGCATTGTATAAAAATAAACAGTTCATTGGATCATGTGAATAGGAGAAAGGATAAAAGAGAATTAAAATGTTAATATTAACTACTAAGAGCCAACACTAAATCTCTGTTGGTGTCAGTCAGTACTTACATGTTTCTCACAGGAATTACAGGTATTTGTCTAGTTTTATAGCTGACTGTAACATTCCTATTAACAACCAAATCAAGAGTTTATTTAATTACAGGAAAGTTTCCTGCTAGCACCACATGAAAAGAAGAATTTTCCTAAACCATTTGTTGTTTTAGGGGTGCATCATTGTGTAAAAACATATTTTAAGGAGGCAGCAGATCCTGCATCAAAACAGGATATGAAATTCAAGCGTATGTGACAGAAAGCAGCTGCCTTTGAAAAACGAGAATGAAAAATTAATGTTATATATTGACATACATATTATTATAAACACCAGGAACCAAATGGATAAAAGGTAAGAAATATACGAGGCAGATTACGCATTTGCACAGCAAACTCCCATTCTAAGAATCTGAACATACCCACAAAACCAACAAAGCTAATGACATAGCTGAAATGGGAAAATATGGTGTTGAGCACACTGACAAGTTATCTACCTCACAAGTATTCTGCTTTCAAATTTCCTCATTCCACCTCAGGAACAAATAGGTTAGCTTGGCCTTAGACAATCCTGCAATAAGACCGAGGAGGAGTAACCTACTACTAAAGGAAAGAAATTCTACCATGGTTTCCACAAGAGCAGACACGTTTCTCATGAGTATTGAAGACATGCAACAAAGACCCTGCACAACCATTTTCAGATCAAAGTATGGTCCCATTGTACCCCCCGAACACATTCTTAATGCAGAACATGATTAGAGAGAACTGAACCAGGTTTGCATGAAATATCAATTCATCCAGGTCCTGTGCAGCCACAGGAATATCTAGATTAATTATTTCTTCTTCATTCCATATGAATGCCCGCTGAGAAACAAAGATAGGATTAAAAACAAACAAAAAATACTCTGAAGAAATGAACAGTTTCTGTGGAACTCCCTATCTAGAATAAGAATACTGCTAGGTGACAGCTGTTTAGCTTAGGTGATATGCATTATGGATACGATGGGTGAAATTATATAAAAAAAGTTTTGTACACTTAAACATCCTAATTCCATGATTAAATAACACTAATTTTGATATTTGCCCCATTTATGTTCACCTTCTGTTAACATTCAAGTAATCCACGGATACAGACACAATGTATACAGATGGTGAAATCTGAAGTGAACTTGAAGAATCTTGTAGTTATTTCACAACTTTTCCGTTCAGCTTCATCCGAACAATATGACAAACACCATAGAGCAGAACATTCAAGGATACTTTTGTTGAAAACATATAAAAATACAGTAAGATAATTTTTAAGGTATTCAGCACATGGTAAACAACACTTACAACAGCTATGTTTTCATTCATACATGTATGCATGCATATTTACACAACTTCAAAGAGCCCAACTGCATATTTATATAGTCAAATTAGTACGTTCAATATGATACCGAGCACACACTACTGACCTGTAACACTAAGTAGTAACACATTCACATTTCATAAAGAGTTTTCATTTAAGTTTAGATCCAGCCCATTTGCTTACTACATCTTAAATTAACTTAGAATTTACAAACAGTGTATATATACATAAAAAGAATGAGATATTCCTGTTTTTCTAAATCTGTTTCCTGGGAAGTTATTTTTCATAATTACTATGTCACCTGCTCTACAAAATAAGAGTTTTAAATGTGTTATCCCAGTTGGGTTCTAATCCACAACTCACTATGAGAATATAAAAGCACGGTATTTCTGATTTTACAGTTCTTTTGTCTTGGCTAAAATAACTGCACATTATTTTCAAAAGACAACTTTTCTTTGGGTGGAATCAAAAGGAGAGAGAGAATCGTATAGAAGACATTTTCTATTGCTACAAGCAACCCCGAAAAAAGCTTAAAATGGCACCTGGGACAAACAAGATTAACAAGATATTAACAAATGTTTACTAAAGTAGGTTCTACCTGCATAATTAAAAAAAAATCCCTATCATGTAAATCAATGTAGAGATAGCCATTATTTGTGTCAGATAATAATGAATTAGTAATTAAAAATATTCTAATAGGAACTGCTAAAATCAGAAGACAAGGCATAGTTATATGCCTATACATTTGTATCATAAATGCCATGTAAACAGATTATGTAAACTTTAATCATGACAAATCTAATTTTTACTGTCTCATTACAGCAAGACTTTTGATTACATACTGCATTTATGACACAGAAC
The DNA here is from genome assembly GCA_013398815.1 of Ibidorhyncha struthersii. Taxonomy (NCBI): domain Eukaryota; kingdom Metazoa; phylum Chordata; class Aves; order Charadriiformes; family Charadriidae; genus Ibidorhyncha; species Ibidorhyncha struthersii. Next base: position 737,359 of record VZSZ01006424.1, on the reverse strand, counting down.
TCATTAATAGCCAGTAAATTATTATACATCTTGATATTTATATCTTACAGCCTATCTCACACCTTTGCATGATGATTTCTTTGAGGGCTTATATTTTGTATGTCATGACTTCTGGGAACATACAACTGTTGTTCTACCATTTTTGTTTTATTTTTCAAATTGTTAAAGAAAGCTTCAGACCAAGAAAGTCTTACCGCATGTAGAAAATATAGGCAGCGATCTGTTCAACGAAATAAGCGGTGAAGAATGACACATGCTACTCAGTTGCGTGGATTCTCTATGTATTAACACTATAAAAAAATAAGACTGGGTAAAGAGGGGAAGGAGAGAATAACTGCCAAACTTTCTGTGAAAAGTTCATATTGAGATTTTTCAGCTAAATCCAGCGGGATATTTACTACACAAAAGCTTGCAGATATGTAATCAATACTCGAGTACACTGTCTCCTTGTGATAAATTATTAATAGCTGAGGGAGAGATTGTCTTCTTAAATGTAAATGACTTTAATGATAAAACATGGTTGAAACATTGATCACTCATGCTCCGCTTTGAATCTGAACTACCTGAAAACACCTAATGTCTCTGTTAGGCCTCCAGGGCAAAGGATGTTCTGTTGCCTGCAGTGATGTTACCTGCATCTGTCGGTTGAGTGAAAAATTACTTCTGGGACAAAGCAAAGGCCCTTCACAGAGATTACAGATAAACTAAAGACAAATGTCTCATTTATTTATATTAGAATAGACTGAAAAAAGCATATGCTTATACATACATTCCCACCTTGAAGGATTCACCAATCCCTTTATCAGAAGATGTATCACTATAAAGAGTTCTTAACAGAGCTGGAAACAAATGAGAAGTACCCTGCAATAATGATTGGCAAAGCTCCTTTTCTCTAAAAAGAAAAGGACATACTTTGAGATATATGTACTAGTTTCCCCACACACAAACTAGTAATGGAGTCTGATTCTTGTCTCCTGTATCTTCTCCTGCTCCTGAATTCAAATGTTTTGATAGCATATGATGATGGGCAAACCTTGGCCAGCAGCCGAACACCCACCCTGTCACTCACTCACTCTCCTCCTTAACAAGAAAGAAGAAAATAAGATGGAGAAGCTCGTGGGTCGAGATAAAGACAGCAAGATCACTTACCAACTGCAGTCACAGGCCAAACAGACTCGACTTGGGGAAAATAAATTCAATTTATTGCCAATTAAAATAGATTTGGATAGTGACAAACAAACAAAACCAAAATTAAAACAACACCTTTCTTCTCCCCCACCCCTTTCCAGGCTTAACTTCATTCCTTCTTTTCTGACTCCTCTGCTCACCCTGAGCAGCACAAGGAGATGAGGAACGGGGGGTTGTGGTCAGTCTTGTCTGCTGCTCCTTCCTCCTCACATTATACCCCTGCTCCAGTGTGGGCCCTTCCCATGGGATGCAGTCCTTAAGGGAAAAAAATTCTGCTCCTGCATGGTTCTTCACGGGCTGCGGCTCCTGTCAGGAAAATCCCAATTCGGTGTGGGCTCGCCACAGGCCATAGCTCTTTCAGGAAATATCTGTCTGTTCTGGTGTGAGGTCCTCCATGGGCTGCAGGGAAATACCTGCTCCACCATCGGCTCCCCAAGCGCCACAGGCGGATCTCGGCAGCTGGAGCACATCTTCTCTGGCCTTGGGGTTTGCTGTGTCCTGCTGTGGGGTCAACACATGCAGCCCCTGACCTCCTCCCACAGAGGCCACCCCTGCAGCTCCCCACTGCCAACGCTTGGACACGGACACCTGATGCATGTATGAATACTTTCCGAGAACTCTTAAGACCACATGAACACCGACAGAAAAGCAACATTATGTTGGGTTTGTTGGTTTTTTTTGTTTGCCTTTTTTTGTTTGTTTGTTTGGGATTTTTTTGGGGCGTGGGTTGGTGGGTTTGATTTTTTTTTTTTCAGGAGAAGATATTACAGGGTCACTGAAGACTGTAAAAGTCACTGGTGATCACAAATGCCGAGCTTTGTATAACCATTCAGTTCAGTTTGCACGCAGATCTAAAGCAGACACCTGACATTAACAGTTCTTTTTTTTTTTTTTAACGGTGTAAGTGTAGGAGTGTTTTAAAGTGTTTTAAAATGCAGTTCTTCTGAGAATGCTCCTGTGGAATTAACTGTAAGCACGGAGATGAGCCTGTAAAGCAGGTGGTTAGAAACTGTGCAGAAGTCTACCTGTACCTGCAGTGGAGAAGCAGAAGATCGTGGAAACAAGAACGGGAAATTAACCAGGTGAGTATAACATCTGTTTGCTCCCTCAGTGAAGTAAGAGCATAGTTTTTCCAGTCACAGATCAGATCTAGTGTTAAATAGTTACCATTTGTGGCAGAAAGGATTCCTCTGCCAACCGACAGTAACGTCCCAACAACAAACCGTTTATCAGATCACTGTTGCTATGGCATTGTTAACATTTCCAGAAGACAAGATCAAGCCTTGGACTTTTACAGTCTACTCTCACAGTACACCAGTGAGTTCTAGACAGTAACACTAGCAAAATTTCACAGGAGATTTGGGAAACTACCCTAAGAACATGTTATAACTCCAACAGACTTACAAACAGTAAATTATTTTTCCTGTTGAATTTAGGATCTATTTTCTTCCCAATGGCAAGGAAACCTAGCAATGGCAAAATAAATAAATCAGCCACAGAAAAGACTCGTAACTGGTTAAGAGTCCAAAATGATCCCATCTTCTTTAAGCAGAGTAAGGAAAACATTTCCTAAACAAAGCTAAAAGCTGAGCTGGTGATATAAATGATGAGGAAAATGCTGTATCCAAGGTAATCCTCACTGCAGAAAGATAAAATCCTACACTGTAGTGAATCAATATACTGGGGGGATTCAGTGATGTTATTCATATCAAAATAGGAATCTCTCCATTGATGAGTCTACATCATTCAGAACTCAATATAACCTTACCTACGTGACCAAAATGAGGATAAACTATTTCATTTGACAGAAGTAAAGAACTTTAATATGAATTTCATGTTAAGGGTCTTGAACTATGTTAAATTACTTAGAAGGAAGAAATTCTGTGGTCAGTGAGAAGACAGAACAAAATGGCTACGCATGTCATACGTGCCACACGGTACATGTATCTCCACATGGACAAAGAAAAAATTCTCTCTTACCAGCTACAGAGGGCTACGGTTGAACAGTTCTGCTGGCAGCACACAGCACCTCTAAGGAACAAGGTTAAGGGGGAGTGTTCTTGTCCTTTATGTTGCAATCCCAAGGCAACCCTGCTTTCTCTGCAGTGGAGAGAGTACAGATATTGCCTCCCATCCCCATCGTGATTTCTCCCCCCGAAGGGCCCTTTGTAAGCATGAAGTAAGCACCACACTAACTCTTTGTGATTTTGTTTTGTCTTGCTTTTTCAAAGTAAAATTCTGTGCACTGCAACAATTAAGTGTTTTATGCCAATCCTCTTAATCCATTATTCAAACAGAAAAGTATATGACAGGCTGATATTTAATACAACATATAGTGCCTGTTCACTAGCCTCACTAAAATTGCCCTTTTTCATCCAACAGTTTTTTATCCATTTTGTTTTATTTTATGCTTAACTAAGTAAAAATGAATGAAAAATGACTCCTGTCAGAAAGTTAAACAGAAATGAAGTACCAGTGGCAGTTGTTATTAACAAATTTCATTGTATTTCATCGATTCTGTGAATTTTTGTGAGTTACAAAGGCAACTTCATAGTATCACCTAATAGTTATATAGTTCTCTTCTTCCCAGAGGAGACCAATACACTTGAACTGATACACAAATTTTGCGTTGTGAAACATTTAATCTACCAGTGAAAGAACATTTTCTGAAGGAAATAGGGCAGTTTTAACAGGGCACGGCATCACTACACGTGATCTGAGAAAAGGAAGTGAAGAACATCTTTGAAATGTATCCTTTTGATACAACCAGAGACTTCTTACACATGATAAAGGTCATACTGGTACACCATGGAAATTAAAAAGCAAGTTAGCCCAAAGAGCTGGGTTCAGTTCTTCCACTTTCATATGACAACACTAACAAACGACAGCCAAAGCCTCAATACAAAACAGTATGCAAAGTTTAAAATAAAGATAGCTGGGTCAATTTTATCCCCCTGAAAATACGACTGTGTAACACGAACACACCATCTAAGGATTACAGTTCTGAGAACACTCATTGAAGTGGACCTCCACTGATATTGGAATAGTGTTCATCTTAATATGGAAAATATGGTATGCTTTTCAGGGTAGGTCTTGATTTTAAAAGTACAGAAAGAAAAATGTTGGGACAGAACATATGTTGCGGTTTACAACTTACATTACTCTAAAAAGGGCCATGGGATTAGGTGGAAGCCACCTGCAGTAAGGAAAGAGTGGTCCTTCCTTTGGGCGCTACCAAGGATGCTCACTGGGGAGATGGTTCCCAAGTTCAGAATGAGCAGGCACAAGACGACAGCAGGGAACTGGCCAGGCAAACAGAGTTAGAAAAAACACAGTGATGAGTAGGGAGCAGCCAGAAGGGTCTCTGTGGGGAAGAGGAAACTTCACAGGGGCTAAAGGGAACGTGGCAGAGTTTGCTACAACTTAGAAAGTCAGTAGCTGAAACCAAGTCTGAAGAAAGAACCTGCCTCTAAGGACACAGAAGGCAGCAGAAGAGCTGTATATAAACCCTTTTACTTATTACTTATTTGCTCTGCATCTTCTGTTAAAACACTTAAGTATTCTACCTTCAGTTCTAATAGAACCTGTCATGTAAAACACGTAAAAAGCCTTCTAGCTTTCTTTCGGGAGTGCTCTATAAGAAGGTCTATTTAAATCCACTTAAAAGATCCAGCTGACTCAGGGTCTCATTATGTAAGGGTACGATCATATCACTGACAGCCAAAAAAGAGCAAAACAGAACAGGAAAACCAATTGGCCTGTCATCATTTATTGCAACACTGAGGATATACATGCAGTACCGGAACAGATTAACTAATTCTCAAGTAAGTAGGGCAATTCTCAGTCTGATGTATAGATTGTATCTCCAAACACCAAACATTGTTAAAATTTCGGTGAATGAAGCAAAGCGAGAATCTTACTTTGCTGTTTCCAACAAAAACAAGCAAAATCCCTCAAAACAGTTGTCTGCAGGTCAGAAGTCCGGTTTCAGAAGCCTGCAAGACAAACTGCATTAACCTTCTGGAGATTATCCCAACTCTTCTGACTATTTTATTTGTAGATAAAGTAAAAACAGCAACGATCCCTTTTGGTACAGAAGAGGGAAGTTCTGCCCCGCCCCGGGGTAGAAAACATATTGCAAAAGTCTGCTGCTAATGCAGTGTAAACCATATTGAAGTGTCATTGAAAAAAGATTGACGGGTACATTTCTAGTATTGCTACAAGGCTTCAGCAAAAGAAAAAAGATTCTTCCGACACAGCAACAATTTTGATCAAAGGGTTAATCTTTCTGACTTCATGCTAGTTTTATATACCAGTCTATTTAAGTCAGGACAGGATTTTTCCAGTTTTACATGAGTATTTTTCTCTGACAATTGTCACCACCAAATTAAATGTTTCCTTTCAACATGCACAAGAACTAGATATTTTGTAGTATGTTACATTTCCGTTAAATATAAGGCTAACTTTATCCTTCGGATAAATACCTAGTCCCCTACTAATTTAGGCTGTCTCCTGAAAGAAGTATTTAACCCTGTTGAATCTGTGGAGGGCATTTTGGCTGCAGACTGGGATAAAGGTGTGAGCTGAGCAGGTGCTACAGCTCAGCCTGGCTGCACGGCACTTGGAGATGTACCAAGCAGTTTCTCAGGCTCCATATTCAGGTATAATGCAACTGCTACACCTGTCAGCTACTAAGGTTAGGTCTCAATATAATCAAACTACTACCTCCCTGCCAAACTCAGTTCATATTTTGTTCCTGCAGTTTCCTAGCTGGCCCATTTTATTCTGGAACATACTGCAGCTGGAAGCAAAAACTTCTATAGCCAGAGATAATCTGTCCTGAGCAGCAAGTTAAGTCTCTGGCTTCATATATTTAAAAAGTCCCTTAACGGTCCTAAATAATTTTGTGAAGGCATTTTTTTTCTTTCCCTGGCTCCAGAAGATGGGGAGAAAAAGAGATTCTCGCTTACTTACAAAATGACTTTTAAGGCCACAAATGGGACTTGGAAGTCCGATTTATAGAGGGCTTCTTTTTAAGTTGAAATATGTAGCGGAATTTCTATTCACTGTACTCCCAACTTCTACCATGACTGGCATAAAGAACATTTGCTATATAAACAATACTTGAAAACTAAAACCAGTTACAGGGTATAAAATTTTAACCATTCAAAGAAATTGAATTTTGTGCTTTATATGGAACAGTAGTCATTTTGGGACTCAGTACAGTGTCTCCTACTGAGAAATCCCAGAGCCAGAATGATACTTTTCCAGCACTTTGCAAGATAGTGGAGCAGGAACTCTCACACCTAAGTCTTCCCTCAGGATAGAAACTATTTTTTTCTTCTTAATGGACTGAAAGATGTAGAATACAAAATCTGTCTTCAAAAACTTATTGAAAATACTGTTCGGCACGTGCAAATACACACTTTTGGGCACAGAAGCAGCAAGCCGTTTCGCATGTAACACTTGCTCGCGTATAACAGTCTGTCTAAATGGACCGAAACAATTCTGAGATGTCACTTAGGCTATCTGACACAGACACCTATTCATGTAACCAGCACTTGCTAGGTAAATACCTTATAGAGTATACATCAAACACAGCACATTTAGAGTACAGAATTATCTGCTGCAACACAGTTCATGTGCATTCAAGCAACAATAAAGGTGAAATAAGAAAATATTGCCAAGTTACCAAATGTTTGACACATATCATAAGCTAATATTAAACAAATAGGAGATTTTTTCAACCAATATACTTGTCCTATATATATGTATATACATATAAAGACATGTAGTAATTTTTTTTTAAATGTAGGTCAGGACAAGGGAAGACTTAACTTTCTATATTGGAATTAAACCAGTATGAGTAAATCCTTTGAACAAAATAGTATAGCTACAGGAAATCCCCTGAAACAATCATTTGTAACTATTTATCTCTGCACTTCATAAATAATGAATAATTTGAAAGAAAAAACAACCAACTAGTACCATATTTTTTCAAGCACTAGTTATGCAAGCAGGCTACAAGATCCTCTAAATATGGGAAAAGTTGAAGTGGATAGCACCTTGTTTTCTACGGAAAAATTAGATTATTTTGACACTTTGCAGTCATTTTTCCCTCATAGCCAGATTTTTAAACCTTTTGAAAAGAAAAGCATGTTTTGTAAGTGAAACAGTTTAAAAAACTGTTCAGAATATAAAACCCTTATTCTTTTAATCTAACAAGGTTCTTCTCAAAAGTAACTATTTATTCTTTTTGTTATAGATTTCTACCCAGAACACTTACTCATAATCTGGGAAGGTAATTTAGTATGCTTCTATAAATAATTATGAGTGACTTGATTTTAAATAGAGACTGTAAAAGAAAAACCGTCTCACCCACACTAGAGTCCCAAATGTGAAAAATAATTTGCATGAAAATCTGTACTTTTTTTTTTAACAGAAAATTTTACGTGCCTGGGGAAACAAGGTCATTAGAAAGTGAATATAAAACTATAAGATATATATACCTTACACCTAGCGTACTTCAAGAAGGTAATTTGGATAACCTTTCAATAATTACAATGCAATGCTACCAAAAGTTTCTCTCTCTTTCTAATAACTACAGCCCTTTAGATATTTCAAAGAATATATGATGTTGAGGTATAAAATGTAATTGTACAACAGACAACACAAAAATCACAAAAGGTTAATGTAGCAAAGAAGGATATTAGGAATGCTGTTATTCTTGGTGGGAACCGGTCACGGTGCTAAGCCGCACACTGCTGCTTCCTTTGAAAGCTATATTCATGGGCATAGCTTTAATTTCACGTCTAACCCAAAGTCACGGTAAGACATATCAAGTGATACCACAACTGAACGTCATTTGCTGCATCTCTGGAGTTTTCCTTGGACAATTCCTAACGAATTATCTCAGATTAAATTATAAAATCTGATGAGATCAGTCCACCAAGATATGATAGAACAGCTTATATTAAAAAAGAATTTCAAAGTTTCAGAAAACTGGACCCCAAACCTCTCAACCTTTTTTACAGTACTTTTTCAACAAACTACCTCTATTTGTCTTGATTCTTCCACTAGCACTGTCCATTATAGCTCCGAAATGAAGGTCTGTCACTAGACCAAAACCCTACTAGTGCCAAAGCAGTATATTGCGCTTCATCCAAAAGATCCACTGAATGATCCCATCAAGGCTGAAAGCATGGCTCTGTCTCAGGAATCTCCTACCAGACCTAGGGCTTAGAGCTAATCCTGAATCTTAACTTTCCTCCTCAGGCATTAGACACAGGTCCATTCGCTCTTGGGTACCACCTGACAGGCTGTCACACAGTCACAGGGCTGTCAGGGAACCTGCCGGTTCACAGTCCTCGTCAGCATTCACAGAGGCTCATGCTTACAGCAGCACAGAAGCCTCCGTTTGCTGAAACAAACTTAGTCATATTTTCTCCCAGAATCCAAGGCTTGGCAGCACGTAAAGTAAAAGGGAGCTTCCACCACTAAGTATGCACAGACACTCCAAAATACAACCCAAAACCAACCACCCCCAAATTATGTACTGGACTTCTTAGAGGAATCCAGCCTTCTGTACGTCCATCATTTACCCTCATCCCTGACCTCAGTCACATTGGAAAGCCAGTCTAAAATTCTCAGCTAGCAAGTAATCTTACTGAAGTGTCAGTAACGTATCTGTATGAGTATGTAGTTTCATAATATAACATCCATGCTTTCATTTTCCAAAGTAACTGAAAGAATTACCACCATTCTCCAAATGCACAAAGAACACTTTTGTATGTGCTAAGTTGAAATTTAAAACAAATACAGTGAAAAGAGACTTGCACAGTATTTGTTTGATAGGTAGTTATAAGTAATTGAAGAATAGCTATTGCTTTTTACGCGTATATTTGAAAATTATGAATGAAAAAAGATTTACTGTAACTGAAACATGTAAGTGGCAGAGCATGTTTAAAGAGGAACAAATTGCTTCAAGTTTTCTCAGCAATGAAGCAGCCAGATGTTATTTTTATGCATGCAATTGGCAGAACAAGTTCAAATATTATTTTGCACACTGTGAGTGCATCTTACTGTCCTTTTTAGGAGTCAGATAATTAAGCGTTAATTGTGAGAGTGGGAAATGACTTAACAGTTGTATAAAAAGCAGAGCAAAAACATAACAGAAGGGAGAAATAATGAAGGAGAGCAATCATGCCTTGGTGTCGTGGTTTAGAGGAAGATGAGAAAACCTGCTAACATGGAGAACTGATAAGATACTAAAACACAAAATAACAGTGATCTTTTGGAAATGAGGTTATTATTCACTGATCCTTGACCAGACTCGATTAATGCAAATACTAAAATGATGTGCAGACATAATTTTAAACTGTATTTTGAATTTTTCTTTTTTTCCAGCAATGTAATTTCTTTAATATTTTCGCTGTTTACATGCCTAGTTACAAAAAGGTATAGCACTGGGAATTTTGAACAAACACTGGCAAAAATAATATCCAAAGACATGAGATGAATAGCTTTAAAAGCCCAGTTTGTTAAAATATCCCCATATATACATCATAAAAATATTTTAAAGTACATTTTTAAAAACAGTACATCTTAAATTAGTCTGGTGTGGTATGCAGTGCACAGCAAAGTTTAGCCAGGTGAGAGATACTGAGAATTGTTAGGAAGAAGCTATACCAGAAGAGGTAGCTCATGGGATAGTTCCTTCCACATGATACATTTTCTTAATTTTACATTCTCACTACTAAGATTTATCCTACTTTTCAGTCTTTGCTCTCCTAGCCTACTGCATTTTTCCTATACTCAATTTAGTGATTTTCACTTCACTTGCATGAATGTAACATCATTACCTCCACTTGACACACCTCTGACTTATAACAACAGTTAAATAACTTTAGAATCAATCCCATTATCTTCATCATTCAGGAAATGGAGAAGGAAGGTGAAGCCTACACTAATGAATAACCTCAATGTTAAATGGACTCGTGATAAAAAGCATCATTTAAGTGTCAAAACAGCAAATGCATCCAGTTTTAGATTTAGTACTTATATTCCTTCAGCTGGCAATTTCATACGCTAGAGACCAGCAGAATCTGAACAGCAGCTCTCCTTGCAACACTTACTGCCACAAAGTCTTTTAAAAAAACAGCAAGCACTTAACGCGCATTCCTTTTACCCATGTAAAGCAACTGTATCTTTTCATATTAGTTTTACATAGCTGTAGTATTATAAAACCAAGTCGCTTTACATCTCAGAGGATGCATTATCACTGTCACAGAATGGCTGAGGTTGAAGGGGACCCTGGAAGTCGTCTGGTCCAACCCACCTGCTAAGCAGGGACACCCAGAAGTAGTTGCCCAGGACCACATCCAGATGGCTTTTGAGTTGTTCCTCCCCTGGTGTGGGACTTTGTACTTCCCGTTACTGAACTTCATGAGGTTCCTTTCAGTCTATTTCTCCAGCCTGTCAAGGTGTCTGTGGAACGGGAGCACGACCCTCTGGCTATCAGCCACTCCTCCCAGTTTTGTGTCATTAGCAAACTTGCTGAGGGTACACTTTGTCCCTCAACCAAATCATTAATGAAGATGTTAAACAGACTTGGACCCGGTATTGACCCCTGGGATACAACGCTAATTACTGGCCTCCAGCTAGACTTCATGCCACTGACCACCACCCTCTGAGGCCAGTCATGCCACCAGTTTTCAAGCTGTCTGCTCGCCCAGCCCATACGTTATGAGCTTCCCTATGAGGATCTAATGAGAGACAGTATTAAAAACCTTCCTGAAGCCAAGGTAGGCAATATTTACTGCTCTTCCTTTGTCTACAAGTCATCGGGTTGGTTCAGCATGACTGGGAATCCTCTTGGTGAATCCATGCCGACTACTCCCATTCACCTTCTTGTCCTTTGTGTGCCTGGAAATGGTTCCCAGGATTATTTGCCCTATCACCTTCCCAGGGATCGAGGTGAGGCTGACCCAGCCTGTAGTTCCCTGGGTCCTTCTTCTTGCCCTTTTTGAAGATAGTCACATTTGCGTTCCTCCAGTCTTCAGGCACCTCTCCCACTTGTCACAATTGTTCAAAGATTCTAGAGAATGGCCTTGCAATAGCATCAGCTAGCTCCCTCAGCACTCGCGAGTGCATCCCGTCAGAGCCCACGGACTTGTGTATGTCCGGTTTGCTTAAGCATTGTCTAACCTGATCCTCTTCCACCAAGGGTGTAGATCTCCCTTGCAGCTTCTGGGGTCTTGGATTCCTGAGGACTGGTCTTACTACTGAAGAAGGCATTCAGTGCCTCAGCCTTCTTCATGTCCTGT
>VZSZ01006424.1:703772-725776 GCA_013398815.1 Ibidorhyncha struthersii | reverse complement strand
TTTATATATAAACTTTATATTTATATATAAAGTCCCTGCTTTCACCTTCTCTCTATTTCCTTTGCCAAGAGCTCCTTGTTCATCCATGCAAGCCTCTTGGCATTTTTTCATTACTCCCTGCTCATTGGGATGGACTGCTATTGGGATTGGAGGAGGTGATCCTTTTATATTAGACATCTTTCTTGGCCCTTCCTCCCTCCAGCGACTATGCCCATGAGACTCTTCCAAGCAGATCCTTCTTTGGAAGAGGCCAAAGTCTGTTCTCCTGAAGTCCAGGGTGGGTATCCTGCTTTTTGCCCTGCTCCCTCCTCTCAGGATACCAAACTCCACCATCTCATGGTCACTGCAGCCAAGGATACCTTCAACCTTTAGATCCCCAACAAGCCCTTCCTTGTCTGTGAGTGTGAGGTCCAGCAGAGCATCTGTCCTTGTTGGATCCTCTATCAGTTGGCTTCCTGTATCATGTTGTCTCCTCTACCCTAGTACATTTCCTATATATAGCAACAAAATGAGTCCCTTAGTTTAGAGAATTGCTTGAGCTCGGTATCTTGGAAGGAATAAGCAGTATGTGAAGCTTTTCTGGGACTGTAAACTGCTGATATGTATGTCCCCATATGTATGATTTGATACTTACTGAAGTATAAGATCATACTGCAAGCTTACCCTCAATTTGATGGACTTACAGGGTAATTCTTAGCACTATGGCCACGTGTTCCCTGAAATATGCCAGAATTTGAACCATGAAAGTTATTAAAAATGTCTGAAATCTCCTGTCACCACATCCACCCAGTCCAGAGGTATATCCACACAGACATAGTAGAAATAGTAAGTAATATGATTTCATAAGCCTCATCTCCCACGAAAGCTGTGCTGCATTCAGAACAGAACAAAACCATTAACACAAAACCAACCAAACACAAAGGTGTAACTTTCATATGAAAATAACAGAACGTCAGGAAACAAACTATTATCAAATGGGGGAGCTGGCTGCACAAGTATATAAAAAATTCTTGCAAAACTGAGATTAAATTTTGTCACTGTAGACAAACACCATCCAGTTGCATTTTATAAAGATAACGATACTATCCCTGGAGAGAACAGTTCAAGGTTGACACTGATATATTAAATAACTCTGGAGTGTGTTAGAAGCTGCAGAGTGTGAAGACACCTGCTGTCTTTTAGTTACACAACTCTCATCACCGGGGTGGAAAGCTTCTCTGTTTTCACTATGATTAATAAAGAAAAACTTGTTCCTTTGCATCTTTTACTAAGCATATGTCAATGGCCTAGTATGAAATGGCACTGATTTATAGTGAAAAGCTGCAAAAAAAAAAAATTAAGTCTCTTGGCCTATTCAAGAGCAAGTCAACATACATTTCAGTGAGGAAAAGAAGAAATTACATGGTGAATTTTAAAATCTTTCCCAGATTATCAAAGACGCTCTCTTGATATTTCTACTGAATTCAGTCCTCGAGTTGAAACATCTCACATACTTCTCACAGTCAACGACGTGCTACCAACAAAATGCTATTGAACTTAATTTTGCTTTTATGCTGCAGTTCAGACATACCATGATTTGGCTCAGGTTCTTTCAGAATTATCTAATCTAATTAAAACCAGAACTAACTCAAACATGGCAAAGTGATGGCTGCACCCAATTTTAACGGCATTCAAGGTTACACTCATATAAAATTTTGGATCAAAGAGTCTATAAAAAGTACAAATCCTCTTGCCAAATCATTAATGAATTTCTAAGATGACAAAGGAGCTACTTCTCCTGTAGAGAGATTGTGTTACTTTTGCTTTGTATCTTCATCTATAAACAGCAATTGCTACATGTCAAAAGATAAACAGCTAGATAGACAGAATGCTGACGTGACTCAAATTCCCATGTTCAAATGGATTTATTTTTTTTTTGAGTGGTTGTATATTTCTACTCTTCTAATAAGGCTGCCGAGAAATCCATTATGCCTTGTCACAAAAATGAAAGAAAAGTTTTTGTTTGATATTTATTACTTTTTCCTGTTTTACAAATTCTTAGTTCAGATGATTCAGCTCTTTCTTTGGGCGATGTAGCTCACTTTAGACCCTGAAGACAAACAGAAACCTTAATTCCTTGAAAGGATGATATAGAACTGTCCTTAGTCATTCTAGCAATGTCACAGTTTAAAGACTGATATTGGTAAATAATCAATCCCTCAATAGCGTTTTGGTAGTTCACTGAATGTGACAAATACAATGCCCCAGTAGGCCCTTGTCAGGCAGGACAAAACTGTCCGCTTTCCTTTGGCAGACAGAAAGCCTAGTCTCTACTCCAGTCCTCTTCCATAGAAATAAGCCGGCACACGCACATATTCAGCAGCAGACCTTCAGTCTTCTTGACTAGGCCTAATTTGGAAGGTAGTTCAGTTTTGAGGAAAAATAAGAGGAATGAGATACAGTAGAACTTAGTAAATAATTATCACGGGTACTGGGCATAAATTGCATGGTTTACCGCATCTGTGCACGAGCATTTAGTTAATTTACACGAGTGCCCAAGCAGTTCGAGTTCCCAATTAGTTCACATATGAGTGCCCTATTAGCTCTTGCGTAAGTGTTTAATTAATGCACACATGGGTGCCCAAATAATTTATGCAAGAATGCCAAGGTAATTTATGCAAGAATGCCCAATTAGTTCATGCATGGGCACCCAATCAGTTAACATATGTGTTGGCCATACATTGAAGGGTTTAGGTAGCCAGTCACAGGTGGCTCCAAACAGCTCTGACACCAGTGGAAGCAAGTCAGCAGTGCCAAACCTTCAGCTAGTCAGAGGAGCACGGGGCGCTTCAGCTCAGATGTATCCAGAAAGTGCATCAGCTGCTTGGGGCAGCTGGGAAGGAGCCACACAGAGGGAAACACGCTGGGAGACACTTGAGAAGGCTCATGGCAGAAGGAACTTCTGAAGAAACATGCAGCTGGAGCTGGAAAAGTGGGACACCTTTGCTGAGCTTTTTCAGTTTTAAAAACTAATTACTTCAAATGTAGCTGTGGGCTCTGGGTCTCCTACGTCTTGGCTATTTCCTTAATCATTCTGCTCTAGTCTCTTTCGCTAAGTCTTTCTCTCTCATACTGACACGTCTTCCTGGTGAAAAATACAAGTAAATACTTAGTCTTACTTCTGGTATCTTCAGCTATTATTAACAGTCAGCTGGGTGGAATATGGACCAGGATAGCTCAAAAAGTGATCAGACACTCTTCAGTATGACAGTAAACTTTATGCTTTTTGGAAGGCAAATACTGCAGACGTAATGCTATAGATAAATGTATTAACTTATTCCTATCAAGCAAAATGCTCTAGTAGAAAATCATCTACTAGTATAAATTTGAAATTGGTTTGCTGCATCCTTACCAGCATCATGTAAAATGTAATTCTAGTAATTTCAGCTGTTAGAAAAAAAAGTCAGAATCTTAGTCACACAGCAAGTGCGCACACACATATATATAAATATGTACACACACTTACTTAAATGCTTGCAGTCTTTTTTTGACAAAGCTCACTCACCAGATAATATATACATTAGTTAGCCAGCATAGTGTAATTTATTCAAAATTGTAATCCACAACAAATTTATGAGGTCTTTGGTATTTCCTTTATAAAGTTGCACAAACAAAACCTTCATAGCACTGACAGCTCAGTGTTTCAGAAATGCAATTATGCCATATGCAGTGATTGCAAGCATGCCACAATCTCATATTTCAGTCACGATGGACTCTGCAATATGCTATCAAATACTTAACCACTGGTTGCCCACGTACTTCCTATTTGGAGATGTCTCTAGTGTGCTAATTAGTTCAGAATGTAGCTGCCAAAATAAAATGACATAAAAGAGACTAATGCATCATAAAGATCCCACCTGAGTAAAATAAGAAAACATCTGTTAAAGAGCTTCAAACATTCATTTGCTTATTGTGGGGGGGAAAAGTAACAAATAAAAAAGGAAAGAGCAAAAAGGTAAAAAAGCAGGGAAAAAATGTCCATTTCTTCCTATTTTCTAGAACCGGATTAATTCATTCTGCTAGATGGTTTCATTTTTATATGTAGCAGGTCCAAATACGGGCTTATTTGCACACAGCACTGACAGCTGTGTCTGGTCTTTTGGTGAAAGACATGGGGAAAAAGGATGGTGTATTTCCCTGAGCTTCATCACCCGTGTTCATTACAGAGAGTGGAAACAAGTTTCTCATCTCAGCATATAAGGGTAGAAAACCCCTGAAACCCAAAAGATGGCCGTCCTGGCTAAAGCCCCAGTAGTACAGATTTACATCAGTGCTTACTCATCCAACCTGAGGAGGACAGATCCCCTGTCTTAGATTACAGCTGCCGGAAATATTTACTCCACAGGGCTCAAGTACGACTACGGAATATCCATGTAACAATTAGTAAAATAAACTCAGCAAAATTAGCAAGTTTAGGGTCACAACTGGTAAAGCACTCAGGGATCCTGCCGGGTGTTGACATACAATGCACTTCTGAGTAATAATAACATTTGTCATTTTAAAGCAATCTGTTGTTAGAAAATTAATGATAAGCAGCACTTTTGATCTCGAGTGTTTTGTAGCATTTTTGTTTATTATTGAATAGCTGGCCTCATTGAGATGGCTGCTTTTTAAAGGTAGCTGAAATGCTTCCTACTACTAATAGTCTCAATATAGGGAAGAACATTCTATTGTTAATGCAAAATAACAAAATATTACAATAAAAGTCTTCCTAGATATATGGTAAGCAGAATAAATGATAAATGCATTTCTCGTGTCATATTAAATCTCTTTAACGCGGTCCCAGCTGTCTCCCCGAAACACCTTTCTCTCATTCAAACACTGATTTGATTTAAAGTGACCCACTGGAAAAAAATATCCAACATTAAAAATTTTGCTAGAGTTTGTTACTCAGGCATCATGGAAAAAGTACATGTTGCATGCAAAACAGTCCGTACTTGGGGAATTTTACTTAATTTATTGTCAGTTAACACAAAATTCTAATCACTGATTTGGGTATTGAGAAAAAGAAAATACGAACAATTAAATGAACACTTAAGTAAATGCCTTTCCTCTCTCTTTCCCATGCTCAACTTCAGCCAAACACTTTTCCTCCCCCTTCCTAGCCTCACATTCCCTTGTTTTTACCACATTATGCTTCATCCCAATTCTTTCAGTGAGGTGACATGTGGTGCAGGAGGTTGGGGCTGTGTAATGGTTTCCTTCTGCCAGTCTTTGCTACCTACTCATTTTCTTCTGCTTCAGTGTGTGTCCTTCATGTGCTGCAGTTCCTTCAGGGGTGTCCCTGCCCCGGTGTGGATCAACTGCAGGCCACAGTTCTTCAGGGGTGTCCTCACCCTGATGGGGGTTCTGCATGCGTCACAGCCCCTCAGAGGTACCTCCTCTTGCCATAGAGAGCCTCATTCCTAGAGGTCTTCAGCCATGCCCTCAATAATGTCTCCTTGCATACTTGCATATTTCTCCTCTGCTAAGGACAGCCACAGTTTCTTGAATACGTCTGAACTGAGATGTTATGTGCATCTCCTCTCTGATTAGCTGAAGTTTTGGCATGTGGGGGGGGTTACATTGGTTTCAGAGCCAGCTGACTGGCACAGGGCAGTTTGATGGCCTCCTTCTACATAGACACCCCTGCAGCCCCCTGCTAGCAAAACTCTGTAATTTATGCCCAATAAAGTTTCTGACATAAAAGATAGTCTGATTTTTCTTCTTACTCAGACATCATAGAAATTATATGCATAAACTGAAGAATCATAGAACCATTTCGGTTGGAAAAGACCTTTAAGATTATCAAGTCCAACCATCAATGTAACACTGCCAAGTTACCACTAAACCACGTCCCTCAGCACCACATCTACACGTCTTTTAAATACTCTCAGGGATGGCGACTCAACCACTTCCCTGGGCAGCCTGTTCCAATGCTTGACAACCCTTTCACTGAAAAATTTTTCCTAATACCCAAGCTAAAGCTCCCCTGGCACAACTTGAGGCTGTTTCCTCTTGTCCTATCGCTTGTTAATTGGGAGAAGAGACTGACCCCCACCTGGCTACACCCTCCTTTCAGGTAGTTGTAGAGCGCGATAAGGTCTCCCCTCAGCCTCCTCTTCTCCAGGCTGAACAGCCCCAGGTCCCTCAGCTGCTCCTCATCAGACTTGTCCCCCAGACCCCTCACCAGCTTCGTTGCCCTTCTCTAGACATGCTCCGGCACCTCAACGTCTAAAACGGGTTAATTTGAAAAGTTGTATTTCCTATATAGATGTTTATCTTACAGTTCATGCTAACATTTACAAATCAATCTACAGAAGGGCAGCATGAGGGATAAATCCAAAGTTGTGCTTATAAATAAGGAATCTGAAGCACTTAAATATGAATTAAACCTACAAATATAAAATCAAATACCAGCCCATTCCAGACTAGCTTGATTCATAAATACGTCTTCCTCTCATTTCATCAACAAGCCTAGAAAAGGCACTAAATGTTTTTGCCACGCGCTCTGAAAACATTTTATAAAAACATTTCTGATAAACTTGCATTGTATAGCATTTTCAGGCAAGTAACTTCATAATCCTCCCAAATGTCAACTGTATCTTTTTACAGCACTCTTTACGTGGGGGGAAAAGAAAAAAAAAAAAATCACTGTTTTACAAGTGTAATTATGAAAAACAAACAAAAGAAAGTTACAAAAAAAGAAGACTCAATACAGTTGTACTGTATACTAATTCAAAATTAAGAAACATCAGGGTCTCCCAAGAAGCAATGTGTCACACTGAGTACTGACTCTTTCTGAGCTCCTAAGGATAAAAAGTAATACTCTACTAACTTACAATATGCATGCCATTCATGCTTGGTTTTGATTTTTTCTTTGACTAGGCTTATAGTTTGTTTTTAAACACTGTTATCTTTTAATTATTTTTAATCAATACTGGCGTGTAGCCTAGATGATAGGCAATGCTGATATTTTCCTATTTTCTCCATTTACTTTAGAATGTTGACTAACAGAAGTAGGAAAACATTTGTCTTTATTTGCCAAAATTTATTGCTGCTATTTCAAAATAGTTTGATGCATTCAAGTCATATTGATGCAACACATACCTGACTATCTGACGGCATATTTTTTAACTTAATAATGGAAACATGACAATTAGCAGAACAATTGTGAAGATATTAATGACCGATGGATCCATTTGTTGAGAGGAAATGAGAAAATAATTCCAGTTCCTCTGATAAGGCTTTTAAAATAATCATACTCACATAGGAGTGGACTCATTTACAGCAACAGTTTGGAGGCACTGGGATTTCTGACTAATGCCATGATCAGTTGAGTTTTGATTACTGACGGTTACGACTGCTTGCAAAGACGTGCACACCACCTTCTCAGAGATAAGAAAAAGAAAATATGGCAGGAGGGAAAAAAGCAAGGGTTAATAACCCTCTGCCACCTGAAAGCAAAGTTATTGCTAGCAATAGCTAATTACAAAGTTGTCACAACACAGCTGGAGCTCTGTGGCTGACAAAGTTAAACAGAACAGTCCCAGAAGAAATAAAGGGAAGAATTTCCAACAAAGATATGCCTGCAGTGAACAAGTCTAAGTGGAATTACAAACCTACAAGGAAAGATGCTTGAACGAAAGAGGCTGCTGCCTTGTGCTCCGGACTACAGGCAGGCTCCGACAAAGGTGCTAAGCAATTTATGTGCTGAAGCCAATGTCTAAATGCAGGCTGGTGCAAGTTACCTTACTGAATCAAAGTCCTAACCACAATACCGTGTCCCGAATGGGCTCTAGCAAACTCAGGACCCCAGAGCATTCTTGCTTAACTGGCAAGGGAGTGCAAGAAACGTACTGGTGTTGCAGAGTCCCACTGTGAAAGGACTGATGACTTATACTTAGGAAGAAAGGGGATAATTGAGATTTTTATTACATTATCCCAGCTAAAGAAGACGACAGCTCTTGTTGCATTTCTGAGTTTGTAAGGCTTGGGCCAGTCATGAGGGACAACCATGCTTCATTATGCACCCCCACACCATTTCAGCTTTCGAGACCACCATCAATAGGACACCTTTGAAATTCACACTTATGGCTACCACAGACTTACAACAGCCTTCGTCAACTGTCTCAATAATTCTTTTAATAAACAAGCAAATTCTATGGACCAGAGACTATTTTCCCATAATGTTTTCTCCTGTATTGTTTACACTATGTATTTTACGGGTTGCAACGTTATTAGAGGCCTCAACAATCATTTGGTAGTCTCTACAACATAACTGAATCCAGTTTTATTATCCCAGTGAGTAGGTATAAATATTTAATTCTTATGTACCACATGACAGCGGGAATCATTTCAGCCAATAAACCTTTTTGTTGTTCTACTTTTGCAATATGTACTTTCTGTTGAGACACAAGTGCTTGCACAAAATGCTCTCAAATACTTCACTGAAAATACCTGGCAACCCATTTTTATTTAGAACTTTGCCTCTTCTTCCCATATATAATAGCAACCAAAAATGGTGGTTTTTTGGTGTGTTTTATCCTTTTTCAATGAATCCAAGAAAACAGAGACTTAAATCAACCAAAGGAGAGAAGAAAAAGAAGGGAAAAAAGTGCAAACACACACAAATAACAGTTTAACCCTGTTATTTCTAGGAATTATCTTCCTTTCATTTCAGGTAATACTGAGCAAAAGCGTCACTGAAGAGGAAATTTGTTCCCCTTATTTCTGGGGACAGAAACCTAACCCGGCCTACGAAACTGAGGGAATGTATGTGTAGCTGATGGCTACGAAGAACAGTGATGTGGAGCCAACACGTCATACTGGTGGTCAGGCCCCGAATACTGTATGGGGGGTGGGGGGAGCAAACAACAAACACCTTCCCCCAACCCCGTGCTTTTATGAAAGCTTCAGTAACACAGATAGATGGCTTCAAATCAGGTGGAGTTTCAGAACATTAGCAGGGATTTTAATATGCTGAACACAATGTTATTTGTTGGTGCTTCAAGATAATGGATAATTTGGCAGAAACGGTTTTCTTATGCAGAGAAACAAACAACCACCATGAGGGATCCCGAGACTGTTTTTAACTGCAGCAAGAAAGCAACATCCAGCCTCAGGTGGGCATTTACCTTCATAGAGAAAGCAGTGACTTGAGAATAGGAGAGCTGGGGACTTTGTTTCTAAGAAATTAAATATTCTGTATGTAAAGAAAAGGAGGCTAGAGATTTTCCTCTCAATTTTTTAAAAGCAAAAATAACACTGCCTCAAATAAATGTTCAGGATTCCTAATTTTAGTTAAAAAAAAAATTAGGAATAGTAGAAAGTTTTACAAAGTTCTATTAAGAATGTATATAAACTGACAAAACTCACTGGAGTCTTTTGATATGCTAACAACCAGATTTCCTCTGCCAGGTGCAGGTATCCAGAGAGACTTAGTCCCCACTGTTACTGTTTATACAGCAAAATATTGTTCTGTGGTCCTAGGGAATATGAAAGTGGGACTTCAAGGTAAAGCCTAATCTAGATGAAACTCCTCACAAAATTAACAACTCTATAATTTGTTTATGTTTAAACCCAACATGGAATCAGAATAAGTTCTCTTCTAATTCAGCCCAGTTTCACAGCAGTACTTACAGTGTACTTTTTGACTAATAGAAAAATACGAGCTGTTTTGCCTGGGTTTTGCTTTTTGGTGGTTTTTTTTGTTTGTTTGTTTGTTTGTTTTTAAATTTCAATCCAGTGAGCAAACGTAATGAATTTACTAGTCTTTTCTATGGGGAAAGATAAAAGTATGATGACCTGCAGACAGACAAGACAAAACGGGGCAGGATGCTAAAAATCTCTAATCACCATTAAAATAACCATATTGTATCTTAGGATTCTCATTTAAAACAAAACAACAAATCTGCATCGCTGAGACTTAAAGACCTGAATAAGATTCCTAAGGAAACAAACTTTTCTTATTTTTCATTAAATTACAAGAAACACAGCATTACAGAAGAAAACCAGTCAAACTCAGAGCTGTAGACAGTGTAACTCTTCCCCAGTATAATGGATGCCACAGCTATTCTGCCCACCACAGTCACCTAACGCTGAGAGGTTCCCTACACTTCAGGGTGTATCTTTATGCCCCAATTTATCCACCATGGAGGTGGTAACAGAACATCGAAAGAACTTCAGTTTGAGGTGGTGCAGCACGAATCTGATCCAAATGAAAAGAATAAAAATTTGTTAATACAAAATGATACTTTGGAAGTTTGTTTGACTTGGAAATAATCTAGTTTCTGTTACACCATGCTAGCTGGTATCACTAGTGTTAATTTTATAGATTCATCTATGTGTACAATGTTTTGCAAACGTATTTTTATTAGTAGTCTCAAAAGTCCATCCAAGAAACAGTGAACCTTACGACTGCAGAACACAGGACTTCCTGAACAGATGAGCCTTCATGAGCTAAACGACATCAGAAAGGCTTGTACCTCTAAACAGGCCATCTTTTAATTTGGACAGAGAACTTCATTTCAAAACGCTGTCAACCTAATGGCATTTTTACGGACAACATTCACTCTATAGTCACTCTGTGAAATAGAACAAATAAGATAGACCACTTTTGCTTTACTTTAGGAAGGGAAAAAGAGCTGAGTAATAACTGTGTTATAACAATTATTAATGTGAGTATAAAAGAGTACCATGAAGAAAAATGAATCAGATTTCCATCCAATTCGTTATATGCTAAAACTGCAATCACTTTGTTGAATTAAGTAAAGAAACACCAGTTTGTACCACAGGAATTTGGCCAAAGTTGTACTCATAAACTAAATGACAACATTCAATACTTCAGATGGCACTAGCAACCACTTTGGAAAGTTACTCTCCTTATACCACGTATTTTTCTTCTAAATAAATGTTCAAAATCAACAGTCACTTTATAAGAGCTGGCTAGTTACACGCTAACTCTTCCGCTGTTCCCAAGACAACAAGCTGTAATAGTCACAGGGAACTCCAAGCTCATGTTTGATCTTGGGATATCACCATGAAAAAACTGATGTCAACAGGCCATAACAACATTTAATCTCTCTTCTTTTCCACGTTTGTCATCCCTGGCACATTATTCATCTCAGTAGGTATTTAAAAAACACATGAAATTAAGACTTTGAAGGGAATTCTTTCTACTCACTCCAGTACTTACTAAATGTTTTTCTCCTTGATGCTCAGAGCCATTTTATGGAAAATTCAGACAATGAATTCTACACTTTAATGCCCTTCCCCCCCCTTCTCTCACTCCATATTTTTATGTTATAGAAAGCTATAAGCACCACTTTTCCTTTCTCTCTCTTTTTAAAGACTTGTCTATATTTAGAAAATTCCTCATTCTCAGTAGTGGCTTTGCTTCTGCAAAAGTATTGAAAAACCTTCCTAACTCTGACAGACAGTCCTGCACTCTCCTCCTTAAAGCCAAAACCAGCAGTAAAACATTGCAGCATCTTGGCAAGATCTTAGGTTTTTAGGTCTGAGGTCACTAACAGTGGCTAGGAGCCTGAGTCAAGAGGAGGAAAAAGATTGCTAATCTAATACGAAACACATGCACGTACACATAGTTCTGCTCAGTTGTTGTGAGTGTTCTTAAACTAACCTTTACAAAGCTTTAAATATTTTTCAAAGCTAAAATCCACCTGAAGAGAGTACTGAAATCTCCAGGCAATTTGTTTTCAACTGAAAACTTTTTGTTCTCCTTTTTCCGTTTCTTTAGATTTTTTTACTTTTTTTTTCCCCCACCTTGTCAAAATGAGCAATCTCACTTGTTACATCTGTTCTTCAGCATTTGGACTGGGCAGGGATAAGAGAAATTCGTGGCAAACATCTGAAGCTCGTGTCTGATCAATTGAATCAGATATCCGGAAATCCCCTGACACATTTTCTCTACATGTGTGCTTAAGATAACTTTAAGACAAGCATTAAAACTTTTGAATATATAACTGGAACAAGACTGTGAGCCTTACGATGCTTACATATCACTGCTCACAGGGTTGAGTGAATCACATTTTACTCGTTGGAGAGGCCCCCCCTGTGATCCTTCCAAGACGGCAAAAAGTGCTGGAGTCCAACGAGGAAGGTGATTGACAGCTTTCCCTTTTTGAATATTCACCTTATTCCTATGGGCCTGACTTCATTCATAGTTTGGGAAGCGGGAGAAAATTTCTCCTCCTGATACCTGCCAAAAGTAGACTTCCCTGGTATCACTCCTTATCTTCCCTTATATAACATCTTTTTGGGGGGCTATATATCCCCTTTGAACATATATTAGCAGGTTCATTGTTAGCATGTTCCTTTAATACAGGTGTGGAAATATCTTAACCATGTACTTCTGTTTCCAGACATTTTCTGCATTCCAAGCCTAGTTAACAAGGTGCTTCAAAGACACAGGTTTGCTCTTGGAGGCTTTTGCAGCGCAAGGGTGAACGACAATCTTTCCAGGAATAAGGAGGCTGTAGGAGGAAATGGATGTGGAGTAGAGTTAAATACCGGAAGCCTCAGGAGATCATATAGGCACCCTCCTAGATGTAAGTCCAATTTGATACAGCCTTGCCTCTCCTGTCTTCTCCATGACATTGATATTTTAAGACACAACAAATGACATGTTGATATGCTGTCTCCCTATGCCAGCATAGCTAAAATTTGAAAAACAGCTTTTCAATTCATCCAGGAATAAGATTAATTATACCTTAATCTCAGCAGATGTATAGCAACTCAGTGAGGAAAAACTGAATAAAATTTCAATAAGCAAGAGAGGACAAGCACAAGCTCTTTGCTGTTCTGAGAGACTTCTGAGTATTTAGACATCAGTATGACATCTTTTTTTCTCTCTGGGAGCATAACATCTACACTGCCATTCTATTCAAGTCATAATACAAAACAGTCTTGCATCTTTATAGGTGTTTGCACGTGTATCGTCATAAGTGGTAGTCACTACAAAGTGTTAGTCCAAGGCAAAGGCAAAGATAACTATGACGAAGTACTGCTTTTGTACTAAACAGAGTATGGTGTGGGTCATGGTAACACAAAATTTCTCTCTTTCTCTTACGTGTTTGTGTCTATTTCTTGCTGTAACAATTAGGATAAGACAAATAAGTAGTTTGCTTATATTAGATAGACATTTACCCGAAAAAATTTACTTGTTTATAAGGAGAAGTGAAACAATAAGATATTCCCTACATTTTACACTAGGGATAAGCAGCAAAAATGGAAACTGTATGGAGACAAAATTGTTTCATAAGAAAGAAAATTGAACAGAAATTTGAAAATAACCATTATTTGAAAACAGAAGAGGAAGCCTAATGAAATAACATTACACAATTGAATATGATTCTTTCAAAACCACCAAAAAAGATAGATTCCCATTTATAATTTGGATTTCCTGTAACCATGATAAATGATGTCAAAATCTATTACAATTGACATTTGCCTCTTATTCTAAGACTCAGCTTTATGTATTTGTTGACAGTACAACAGAACTGTAAAGCTGTATCTCTGCACGTATGTATACAGTTGACGAACTAATGATAAATAATGGGTGCCTAGTGAGTATGAGCTGGATCTCTCATCGACCAGGAACAGCACAGCCAGTTTCCTGCATGAAGACAAGCAACAGGTAGAAAAGCAGAACACCCAGGTCCATTCATACCTCAGCCTCTTTGTAGAATCAATAGCACAGGCATCAGTCGGTGTGTAATTTAATCATACCGATCTGCAAACTTTCTGCCTGGACCCAGTGGAAAACTAAACAGTCCAGTGAGACTCAAATAGCCAATATGTGCTAAAATTAATCAAGTTTAATTCTTAAGATAGCAATAGATATGAGTGATGAATGAACCCCAAACCAGTCCGTGAGTCTCCTCAGCTAGTCAGAATGAAATGCTAGGTGCATCGCTTCGTCGCTATCAGTATCCCACCCTACCTGCGTAGCCAATTTCCATCGGGTGCACCTTCCAAATCTGGAGCGGACTGTGATTTCTACAAACCAAGCCACTACTGCTGAGTGGAACGAGTTAAGTCACAGAAGCAACTATCTTCAACAAGTACAAAATGTAAACAGGCACTAAAACTGGCTTTTCCAAAGTGCCCTGGTCAGATTACAGTTTTCCACCTCTCCCTGAAGCCTCACAGAGCAGTGCTGCACTTTAGCTAGCAGTATTACAAAGAAAATGAAACATTCTTTTCAACATCACAGAAAGCATATTTAGTCAACAAATGACAACCTCCATAATGGAATAATCTATCACTAATTTAAGAACCTACTTCAAAAACCATTCTCTAGCTGCAAATTTCTTCCTTATAAAATTCAATACTCAAGAAATAACTTCTCAGTGATATTTTATCCAGCAATTGTAATCTTGGCAGCATTACATAACAAAGTCTTTTGTGGTCTTGATTTATGTACACTTTTTAGGGATCATTAGAAAGGCAGATTTTTATAATTTGAAAAAAGACTTTAAATCATCTTAGACCTAAACACAGAACTATTAAAAAAATCAAGATGGATCCCAGGAGTTCAATGAGCCATATCCAGTCTTTTGGCAGAAACATGACACTAATTTTCATTTTAAGGCTTTATGACAACTTAAAGCTAAGTAAAAAATTAGCTTTCATCCTATTAGTGCTTACTAAGAAAAAAGAAAAAAACAATCCCCCAAACCTAAATTATCACTAACTACCTCAAAATGACTTCAAGCAATCTTTCTTCTACTCTCAGCTGAACACAAGACATAACACAAAGGATCAGTCTGATGCATAAGCACACTTCAGTGTATCATCTAAAATCTAATAGTGTGAGACACTACCATCTATAAACTGCCCAGAAGCTATGAGAATGGTAAACTCCGATGGAGGACCAGACTAAATATATAATGGTTTAGATAAGGACATACTAAATATTTCAAAAGCTCCCTAATTCACCATTGCTTATATCCNATTTAAAAAAAAAAAAAAAAAAAAAAAGTGACAGTGCATTTACAGTCTGCTACCAAGGTAAATGAACCAAAAGGATGAGGTCCAAGTTCATCTCCTGGACATACCCTTTTAGTAGAACTTCACTGCATTGCAACGTAGAAGCCATGAGTAAAATCTTGTTTAGCGCTAGTTCACAATTTCTTAGGTCAGGAAATACCATTAGACAATCCGGTTTCATCTCTCATATACCAAAGACAAGCAGATAAGCTTACTTTTTTTATTTTTCATTTACTTTACTATCAGATCTTCTCCAGTCTGTTTCTGCCTCCAGGTTCTGCAAACACTGGACTAAAACAGCAAGAAGATTTGTGTAGCATCCAGTCACTGACTGCAATGTTTGTTTGATCAACTTTACTACCCATACAAAGCTTCAGATAATTCTAAATATCCTGGTAGTCACTCTTCAGATAGAAGAGGGCTGTACCTAACATGTTTTACAGCAAGAAACAAACTGCGCAGCATAATCAGTAGAGCTCGTTTCACAGTTTTGCTTAATATGGCAAAAGATAAACTAAATTTCAAATTTACTTTTAAAATACTGAAATTATTCAAAACTCAGTCTTGTCATTGTAGCTTTCATTCTGATGCACAAAAAAAAATAATTTCATTCTCAAATGAATTCTTGGCTCGTTCTCTCCTTGATGCACACATTGTTAATGTACTGGCATAAACCACCCTAAAAAAAACAAAAACAAAAAAAACAAAAACAAAAACAAAAAACCTAGACTGAAAATTTGATAAAAAAACAGCACAGCAGGTTTGGAAGAAAGTCACCAGAAGAAAGTACTACTGTAGTAGTACATTACCGGAACTTACAGACTACCAAGGAGAAGTTTTGCTACTGGAAAATGAACTTAGTAAGTGCAACGGGAGAAAAAAGAAAGGTGAAGAGTCAGAACTACTAAAGGATCACATGAAGATGAACAGAATTTATCTGTATGTTCAAATTCTGAATAGGCAACTTTATCCTTCCTCTGAAATATTATAAAATACTGTTAATTCTTCTTTCAGGAACATCCATGTAGAACTCACATGTAGAAATTTGACTATTTGACACAGCCCTTCTTCAGCTGGTAGATGATGCAACAGAACCATTCCAGTTCTATGCTTTAATACTGAAAAGCAAACCTCCCTCCCATTAATTCTTAAGGGTCTTTCCACTCTGATAGTGTGACTTAGCCCTAAGAATTATTACTTTTTTTTTTAAATAAAGATATTTTTACAGTATTGCAAAACTAAAGATTTGGACGATATTTAAACTTCTGGCTTCCTTTGTGAGTACTGCTTATAAAAAGCAGAGGAGAGACTACAATATTTTTTTTAAATAGCTGGTAAATGCAGAAATTCCCAGTTAGTGCTGTAAATATTGTGGGGAAAAATGCTGTTCAGAGAATTATTTATTGCAAAGTTTAGATACTGGCTACAAGGCATTTTCATTGGAACGTGTTACCCAGGCAGTGGTGGAGTCCCCATCCCTGGAGGTATTTAAGGGTCCTGTAGATATAGTGCTCAGGGACATGCTTTAGCGGTGGGCTTGTCAGTGTTAGGTTAATGATTGGACTAGATGCTCTTACAGGTCTTTTCCAATCTAGGAGATTCTGTGATTCAGAAGCTGTACTTATCTATATATCACACTTAGATGCTGGAATTCTTACAGCTAGATATTTATGAAGGCAATTTAAAGAGTGCCTTGAATAACAACACTAAGTGAAGATTTTGCACTGATAGAGGTATATACCTTTAACTAACTGCATTTGTCACAAGAGTAACACAGTGATTTAACATAATCAGCTTTAAATTACAATGTTCCCACAGTATATGTAGATAAACCAGGAACATTAATTCAGGTTTTCCAAAGTACCAGACACCTGCATTTGGTTAAGAAAAAAAAAAAAAAGGGGTCTAAAAAGAGATATTAAAACTTTGTTTCCCCAATTTAGCAATATAAAACTATGCAGCTAAAAATACCTTGGCACAGATCTGAAATGAACCTGCAATATAAACAGAAAAATCCCCATCTCTGCAATAATGATCTATGTGATGGATATTGCATTTACTCGTATCAATTACATCATTAATAAGGTTTTCTATAAGCCTGTTTTGTTAATTTAAAAATACCAGGTAATATATTGGTGACTTTCTTCCCTTAGCTGCTTATCATTTAGAAAACAAAGTATATTATTCTGAAAATCTTAAATCATAAATAGAAGTGAACAGTTATTTCAGATTTTTCAAATGTCAGTCAACACAGGCCCAGTGTATCCAAGAAGTAATTTTTTAAAAAAAAGCAGTATTTTTTTTCTTTTATTATTTTACTACTAATAGAAGACTGAGAGCTATAGCTATGACTTTGGGGAGACAGACCTTACTGACATGTCTACGGACATATTTTGGTTCCCAGAAATCACTGGAGACATTTTCTGCCTATCCTAGCAAGAATTATTAGCTAGTGTGCTAAGGAAGTAGAGCTGTGACAGCCTCTAAAGATGGTGTGTATTCTCCTACATGCCTGATAAGCTGACAAAGGCTAGAATCAGAGTTCAATCATTCTTCAGAAGGCTAACCCTGAGGCTAGCAAAAGAATCTGGTAGTCTTTTACACCCCTCAGTATTTTGGAAAACACAAAATTGAACTTAAATCACTTTGATTTATCCTAAGTCCTTAACTTTAAATTCATTTTTAGACATGCAATTAGTATTAGCATTTAGCAGCACTTGTTTTGATTTCAAGTTTAAGCATTCAAAGAAAAAATCCCAGACTATGAAAATAAGGAAATAATTAACTTGACTGCTAACATTCAGTTTTAAAATCACAAGCTTATACAAATAGCAAAGAGGTGCCAGAAAACTTCCTGGACAGGCAGCAGCACGTGGCAGCTATTAATACTTCAAGATACAGGCTAACCCTGCTGAAACCTGAATGGGATATTCAAGGTTGCCAAGCGCAACTCAGCGAGAACTCGTTCAGCTAAAGATCCTAAAAGTGATCCTAAAAGAACACAGAGACCACGGAGTGAAGCAGTGGCATCTGCACAGGTAACCATCTCCAGTCAGGAGAATCCTAACACTTCCAAGCAGGATACAAACGGTGGAGGGGCTTGCTAGGAAAACAACTTTGGGAAGACAGAGCAAAAACGTTGCACACTTACAGATCTTGTGATTTCCTTCCCTCAAAGTCAACAATAATCCCACTAGAGGGTCACTTTATGCCTGTCAACAACTGGCCCATGCTTCCACACAGCTTGGAAGGGAAGAAAGCTTTGTACCAGCCAGTGGAAAGGCAGAACAAAACACATCACATGCCCGGCACAGATGGACTAGTGCATTCCCAAGAACCGTTCCTTTTGTTCATAAAACATTTCTTTCAAAATAAAAGTATTCACTAATTTTATGGTGCAATATATAGGATTTTCCCCAGCTACAGACTGAACAACATGTTTTTGTAAACGCGGCCTACCGTGCTGCCTGATGCGGTCAAGCCTTCGCTAGAGCTAGAGCTAGTGTTCCTATGTCCCCTGATCCAGCTTCCAACTGTCCTCAATCATCCTGGGGACCAGTGGCTTTTTAATGTATTCTAATTACGACCTTAAATGACCTTATGATTGCCAACTGGCAACCCAGAAACACTAGAATGAATTAAAATAATAAAGAGGTGTGGCTTGTCAGATGATCAATAGCAGCTGCATAAAATCACTTATTTTAAGGCATTTTTATTTCCTTTGGGTTACTTCACAGTTTCCCTCCTTAGAGAAGAATGTGTTTCACTCAGAGGACATGAGAAAGACAAATACCTAGATACACAACAAACATTCACTTTTTTTCCTCTTATTTTGAAGTAGCTGCTACTATGATTTTGCAGTCAGAAATTTAGTAATGCTCATTACATTTGCTTTTATACTGATGCCAGGGGGATGGGAGCAGTCTTTTGTCAGTGGTGCCCATTGATAGGACGAGGGGTAATGGGCACAAACTTGAACATAGGAAGTTCCATCTTAACATGAGGAGGAACTTCTTTACTTTGAGGGTGGTGGAGCACTGGAACAGGCTGCCCAGAGAGGTTGTGGAGTCTCCCACTCTGGAGACATTCCAAACCCGCCTGGACGCTGTCCTGTGCAACCTGTTGTAGGTGACCCTGCTCTGGCGGGGGGGTGGACTAGATGATCTCCAGAGGTCCCTTCCAACCCTGACCATTCTGTGATTCTGTGAACACATCCTAGATGCTTCCTTTTACCGTTGTTGGATTTTGTGTATTGAGGAATGATATGCTTAATTATGGAAAGTACCACAAGACCTTTCTGCTTAAACATTTAATATTTTCAAACATTAAATCTATCTTTTATTTGGACAGAGAGATGCACTAAATTTGTGGGATATATGAAATATTAAAACACTTAACTACCCTATCAGATATGTAGCTTTCTAATATCCCCAAACCATCAAAACATAAAAAAGATTTATTTTTTTTTTTTAGTTTTGAGAAACCATCACTAAACTGATGGCCTTGGTTTTTTTACCTTAACTGAACTAGCATTGTTTGCCAAAAGACAGAGCAGTCAGTAGCTGGCACCAAAGTGACTAGAAACTCGCAACATCCATATTTAATAAGACGCTATAGCAGAAATATAGCATGCATTCTGTACTTCTGTATGAAAGCAATATTCATTATTCTACAGATTATTCCTTAATAAATATTTCAGAAACTTCAAGTGGAAAAAAATTAGAATAGCATATACTCTGCTCTTGATAGCTTAAAAGCACTTTTGTTTTCTGACTTACAATGAATCCTGATGTTGTTTTCATTTCTGATAGATTTTAATGCCATTATGGGTTTGAAATTCATCTTTTGGTCAGTTTGAGGGGATGAAGATGTTTGATGTTTTGTTAGTGTGCACAAACAAGTTAAAAGTCATTTTCCATTAGCATGTAAAGTGAGCTGATACTTGTTTATTATTATTGTTCCAGATACTTCAGATACCTCTGTGTAAATATGACAATTTACTGAATGGTAGCAAGAACAAATTGCTGAGCGTGCTCACAAATTTCCCCTTCTGAAAGTCAAGGAAACTGACTGCTGGGCTGTCATTGTTCTCACTTGCATGTGGTAATGTAAAAAGCAAACAGCTATTTGAGAAACAAAAACACCCATTATCCCTCCAGTAGTGTGTTTTTTCAGTTGATTTGTGTAGCTGTGCAAGTATCCTTAAATTAATCATAACAGATAGTGGGTTAACACAGCTGCTCTTTAGTTCAGACATTAAGTTCAGATACAGACAAACTACGTATCTGAGAGCTGGCAGGATTCACATGACCTCTTTTGGGGTATATGGCCCAGGTACCATCCACGGATAGGATGGGAACGTGTCATCACTGTACGGGAACAGGACAGCCAACAGTGTCTGAGAGCGTCTTTGCCCAGAAACTAGTATCACTAAAGAGGAACTCAACAATTACGAAGTTTGGTTAAAGCAACCACCTGCCATATAAGAGTAAGCAAGGGATTAAGAGATTTTAGAGAAACAAGGGAGTCAACTTGAAAAGAAGTACGTAAGAAGAATGAAAAGGGCTGCACTCCAGCTGCTGGGCTGACAGTGGAGAGCGCAGCTGGGAGCGACCTGCATCGCAGGGGTGCGTAACTGAGCTGGGGTGGCACGGCCGCGTGGCACGTGGGGCACTGGGCTGTAGGAAGCAGCACGGGTACACCCAAAGCTACAGCCCCACCACCTCCCAACAGGAGAGGAACCAGCACTCCAAGGGGACACTTGCAAGAGCCTCAGCTGAGAGAGGCAGGGGGGTGTAATGGTGAAGGTGTGCACATGTAAGGGGTGTGTGGAATTTTCTGACATTAGTTATAGAAGGGTTTTTAAAAATATGTAGGTGCTTATTAATGTTTTGTAAGTGACTAGTGTTCTGGTTTCTCTGTTGTACTACTGATCTTGATCCTGAATGTACAGTTCACAGACTGCCAGTTAACTATGTTTTGTTACATCAATAAATAGCTTTGATTCTATTTGATTTAAAACATATGAACAGAGCGATTTTTTGGCAAGTTTCTTTGTTCGCAGATGTACACACATACTAGGGAGGGGTACAGAAGCACCTTTAACGTGTTGGTGGAATAGGCAGAGCAGAAGAGAAGTACCCTATGATTACAGTTCGGTTAATACCACATTTTGTTTCAATAAATTATCTCCTTCCATGTTACCAATCTTAGAAATTAAAATAAGAAATAGACACAGTACTCGAGCTGTTGCCTCACGAATGCTGAGTAGATGGAAAAGATCACCTCCCTCGACGTGCTGGCAACACTTATCCTCACGCAGCCCAGGGTACCACTAGCCTTCTATGAGGCAAGGGCACATTGCTGGCTCATGTTCAACGTGGGGTCCATCAGGACCCCCAGGTTCTGCTCTTCAGACAGTTTTCAATCCACACAATAAAGTCCAACAAAGATCTTAGTCTGTTATACCTTTGAAGATATTACCATGGGACATATGCTCCCAAAGGCAAATGAAATAGAAATTTGGAATCACTAAGAACTGATTAATATCTAAAAAGACCAAACTCGGGGAGGTTTTCTTTTAAGTGACGAACACTAAGGTAGAAGTTTGGGGGATTCAAAAGGGACTAAAGGTCACAATATTACTGCAGTTTTGCTAAGAAGAGCATAACAAAACGTCTGGTTAAAACTGAGACAAAATTGCAGAGGTGGACAGAATGTATTACTTGAACACTGGAACAGAGCAAAAATACCAGGGTTACTATTTCCATTTTTAAGTTCCAAAAGGATTGCTCCTGAAGCAGTCAGAAACTTGATTTTAGATCCCTTCTAAAGGACAAAACAATTAACTATATAAATAAAGTTACACCTGAAGCCAGAAATAGATCCTGGGTCTCCGAAAAGAGTATTCAGTCCCTTAAGAAAGGAACACATCAAAGCCCAAAGGCCAGAACCAGTTTCGGGGGGGGGGGGGG
>VZSZ01006424.1:668459-703758 GCA_013398815.1 Ibidorhyncha struthersii | reverse complement strand
TTCCTAGGACCAGAAAGCAGCTTACATTCAGGAAGGAGAAAGATTTTGTCCTCAGCCCCCGATGCCCATCAAACAGAAACAGTTTTGTCCACACGGAAAGCGTTCTGGAATATAAACTATTCCAGGACATTAAAGAACCAAACCAAACCTTGCCATGGGATTGTACTCCAAACCACTTTTACATGAGAAGATGAAAGCGTTTTGGAATTGCATCATCGTCTCCCTTAACAGGTGAATGAGTAGACAGGGCTGTTAGTCAGTATGGAGAGAGAGGACAGAAAATGAAAATACTGAATACATGTTCTCATTTTAATGAGTTGTTAATTCATATCTCCTAGCCAGGGCCTTTTATTAGAGTCCGTAAATCTCAGACAGACAAGGAATCATGAGATTTTGAAATTGCCTTGTAAATTAGTTACTGGTAATGAAACCATTTAGTTTTTGAAGGGATGGGATTGTAAAGGCTTTCCACGTTGAAATAATTATTGAACATTACTGAACCAAATAATTAAACTGTGCTGTGTAAAAACTCCCATAATAATATTCACACAATTTCCTTTTCTTCCTTTTTAAAATCCTACATTATGAGACTTGTTATTGATACATGAAGGTAAAAATATGACTCTCTCAGCCAACATTTTCATAGTTTCAAGTTATATAAAAGATGTAGTACATGATGTATATGATTCAAGAGCGATTCACCTTCACCATGTAATCTACCAAGAGTCTTACATCTCAGAGATTTTAAAAATATACCCAGATGAAGTGATATTTTAAAAACCTTAAGACAGACAGATTTTAAATTAAACTTTGAACAGGTGAAATAATAAAAATTCAAAGTCAAGTTGGGATGCTTTATCAGTGCCATCTCAAATTAGACTTCAGGTTCCAAATAATATTTTCCTTATCAGTGCTGATGAAGAGGGACTATAAACATACCAGCGTAAAGTGGAAAAAGTATTCTTCAGCTATTCTATCCTCATTTAGGTTTCTTTACTGCTGTTTGAAAAAAAAGGAGGTAGGGAGGGGTGCTTTGGGTTAGACTGAAATAGATTTTGTTCTTTCTGATCATGTTTTTTGTTTAAAAAGAAAAAAAGTAATACAATTTGCCTATAAAGGAATTCCCACGCTCAAAAATATATCCAGGAAAGTCACAACTGGAATTAGCAGCATTTCCTTAATGTGAACCTTAGTTCCAACTACATTGTTGATACCTACTTGTTGCTATGCTAGGGGAGAACACTGTTTAGATCTGAACTATGCCCAGATTAGTCGTCCTGCAGACTTACATTTCTATATTGAGAAATCTAAAAAGAATCTGAAGCTATATAAATGCTCAGATTTCACAGTATCTTAAGTCTCTAAATTCAAATGATCCAAAAGATTGCTGAATATGAACATGTGAACTACCAGGACTATTATTTACCTGTTTTCAGAGCCCCTGAGCTGGAAGTTGACATTTATATATAGAAAGACTACAATAAACAAATATGGAATAACTACAATCGATAAATTATTTCTACAGATTAGAAAAATAATTCCAAAGGAGATTAAGTAATATGTAATTCTAGTTAAGGAACATTAAAAATAGGTTTTGTCATTTCACCCATTTATTTTTCCAGAATTTATTTAGTGAAGCTTTATGGTGACTCTGTGTTAAAGTGTTTTACTCACCTGAGTATTTGAAGTTAATCTGATCTCCCACCTGCATATGGTTAATGCCCTGGAGGATCTTGATGCAAGAACTCAGGGATTTGATCTAACAGCAGATCCAAGTTAACTGATGTCTTAACACCTTCCTTTTTTACCTTAATCTTTTCCCCACTTACTCTGATTACAGAAAGAATAAATTCAAAGAATCTTCTTGTTAGATTTTTAATACAATTCTCATCACCTAAAAATCCTTGTGATGATCGCTCCTACCCGTATGTACAAATTGTGGATTAAAAATTCAAAACTGTATCCTAAGATTACAGCATTTTCTCAGATAAACTCTACTGCAAATGCAACCTATCTGTCTGGGTAGGTTATTCTTCTCAGTAATACTAAAGGAACTTGAACTTCTTCAAAATTTTCGAGTACTATGAAGATGAAAAATTTATTTACTAACAGATTTATTTTATGTTCTTATTTTAAATTACTGGGTATGTAAGTCTAATGTCAAAAGTGATTTTTATTAACTGTAAATTCCAAGATGATTTAAAATTACATATACTCATCCTTATTATATTGTTTGTGTTCAGACTTTAAAAAGCAGAATATGCATTTCCCTGTGAAGATAAGCAGAGCTAGAGTTTTACATTTTATTTATATTATATTATATTATATATATTATATATATATTGTATATATAATACAAGACCGAAAAGGCCTGGGTCCAACAAAAACATAGAGAAGTTTTGTTGAAGAACCTTTGACACCTTTGCCCTATAGTCACAATACAATCAGAGAAATGAAGCTGTTCTCATGACAATGGTGACTTTTAACCATATCACAGCCTACAAATGCAAGCTTAGCATTTACTTTATTTCTCTTCAAATAACAGCTTTGTCAATAGCATAAGCAGCCAGCATCCAATAACACAGAGAAGAGAACTGTCAGGTGTGATTTCATCATTGTTTGGATAAGCCCAGGAAGACTGCAGTCTCTTAACAGAATCAATAGGCAGCTAATGAGCACTTCAAGGCATGAAGGGCTTGAGCCAGGTAAAGAAACCCACTGAGGAAAGAACTTTAGCAGTTAAGTAAAACTCTGAAACACATGCTTAAGTCTTATTTATTGTATGGGGATATGAATACAGGCTTAAAGCTGCATGATTTTCTGCATAAACAATGCTTAAATATAATTCTCAGTTCTGAACTACAAGCTGCTTACTGTGCTTAGCTTAAAAGGTGTCTAAAGTGGGGTACCTTATTTGAAGTTGGAAAATCCTGCTGATGTTCTGTCTCCAAATATTACAGAAAACTGATGGAAGCAAAAGGATCCTCTTACTAAACGTGAATTTTAAAATGACAATTCATATATCATAATTATTTCACACCATATCATAACTTAGTTCAACTCAAAGAATGATTCTATAAAATCAGAATAATACCCCTAGTGTCCTAGGGTATCATATTTATTTTCCCTCAAAGATTTTTTTACCTGAAATGTTTGCAAGTTGAAAGTGTTTTTTTTAACTTTGAGTTCAATCTCAACCTGGGATTTGAAAGTCAAATTGGTTTCTTCTTCTTTTTGCCCATCACTGATCGCAGTAAAGATTTTTTTCCTAAGCTGGATTTGATCCCTGGTGTAACCTCATTTCTTCATCTAAACTCTCAGATAAATCAGTACAGAGTTATTTCCTTTAATGGGCTTGCTCTTATGCAATTAACTAGACCACAGAAAGTATCTATAATCCAGATAAAATGAAAATCTAGCAATATGAACAAATAAGTATTGAACTAAGCTTTAAAGAAAAATGGTGGATTATCTGCTTTTGGTATTTTCAAATAAAAGCGTGATGCCCTTCTGGAATATTTGTGTTACACATGCTTAGATTATTGCAGCATCTATGGCAGTAACAAAACCAAGCAAAATGATCATTTTTTACTTTAAATTATACCTGTGTATTAAATTAACAGAATTTCTTTTTGATAAATTTAGGGTCTAACCAAGTCCCTTCTTTAGAGATTATATCTTTTTTGTTCCCCATTTATAAGGCAGGCAGTCTGTCTTGTTTTTTGAAACACAGAAGGAA
Organism: Ibidorhyncha struthersii; assembly: GCA_013398815.1. Classification (NCBI taxonomy): domain Eukaryota; kingdom Metazoa; phylum Chordata; class Aves; order Charadriiformes; family Charadriidae; genus Ibidorhyncha; species Ibidorhyncha struthersii. The sequence continues at coordinate 700,019 of VZSZ01006424.1, read as the reverse complement.
ACAGTTTCTTTGATTGTTCTTTAAGTAATTTTCTGCCCTGCCAACACTTTAAGCCAGGAAATTTTCTTACACTTTTTTTTCTCTGGCCCTTAATTTTACGTCTGTGTACTTATCCTCGCAGTGTTCCCTCATCTTTTCTATTTTGCTATTTCTCTTCCACACACTCTAACAAGTCTAAAAGCCAATCCATCCCCAGATTCTAAGGCTGTGGTTTGGCAGTACTAAATTGACCATAAGGCACCACAATCGACCATAAGGTTTCCTTGTACCAGATCAGCACCACAATGACCACAAGATGAAAAGTACCGATTTTGTATAAACATGTCCTGCTTCAGATTTGTTCAAAGGAACTTTTCATTGATGGGCCATATACCGGCTCAGGTATTGTCTATCCATACCACTCTACGTTTATGCTTTGTCCTGTATGCTCTGTCCAAAGTGAGAATAACGCTAAAGTAAGAACATAAAACCGGCATGAATCAATATCAAGGTTCCTAGTTAACTTGGTAAAAACCTAGTTGTTTCATTGGGTCTGATTCAGATGAAAACCATCTCCTAGTCATCCAGCTACATACAATATTGTTGATCAGGGCCTCACATCACAAGAGGGTCATCAGACCATTGTCCTTGTTAACCAAATTTTTTTCCACTTACTCAAACTACTTTGTTTGCAAAGGGATATTGTATGTCTGAATACGCATATGCACAGGATGAAGAAAGGCAAAAAATAACCCCGAAACCTGTAAAGGATAACGATTAAGAAAGTAGAGTTCTACATAAATACCATTCCGAAGTATTTATTCACTGCAAACCTAAGATGAAGAAGTCAAGAGGTATTTCCCCGTGACTGCTTTCTCTAGAATATCTCTGGTCTTCCCAGTATTGTTCCAGATAACCAAGAGTTGACTGTAGTAAAATGGCATTGTAGGTACAACAGGCAATGAAAATCTGCTCATCACGTAATAACTTAGGAAAAAAATTTCAAACCTTACTAATTCTTAAACTGTTATAAACAAAACATCACAGAGAAGCACAAGGTAACCTCAGTGGCATGAGCTTATAAATTTTCATCTTATACGCCAACTATTTGGACACTATTTTCTCGCAGGTCACACTATCACAGGTATGATTTCTTCCACATCTACTTGCTTTTTGCTTACATTTGTGCAGAAGACCATCTTCCACTCTGAACTAAGAGAAGAAAGCGGCCATGTCCCAGCTTTAAAGCACTGGCAAGCTATCACTCTCGTGAAAGAAGAGGAAACTGCAAAATATGCCAAAGAAACTTTAATGGCTTAAAATTTATTAGGCTTTACCAGAAAGACTGTCATTACTTGCTATTCATTTATCATAATGAACACTAATCTTATCAGCTGTATTACACAAAAAATAAATGCTGCTGGAAAACAAAAGTGTACAAATTGCACTCCATGTTCCTTTACTTTTAAAGGTCTACCAAAGCGTATTTCATTTAATAAGGTTAGCAAGAGGCAAATATTTACCTTATTTTATTTTGTTAGGCTCCAGAGAGCTATGAAGAAGAGCCTTTGCGCTAAAGACCTTTTCTTCCGAGCTCTCTTCATTAGACTGTATTTTCACATATCAAGATCTATGAGATGACTACACATTAATGGAACTAAAGTCCCTGACACATGTGAGGCACGATGCAGCCAGCCAGTTAGGCACTGAGCCATGCTGCAGCTCACTACTCCACCAGAGGTTTGCCCGCCTCAAAGGCAACTTGCACGATGTCAGTGAGTAACACAAACAGCAACAGTCGTCAATGATGCTCAGCGACAAGAGCCTCAACAGCTCAGTACCAAACTTTAGAGAGCTTTTATTCAATTATAAATAGTTCAGAAAAGGACTGGTTTTTAATGAAATTGAGAGACAAAGCCATTTTAAGTTTGGAAGTTAGCTAGAATGCTGGTGTTACATAAGTCTACCTGATCACTGTGTGTTTTCTGAGTGTATACTGAATAACGATTCAATTTGTGTCAGTCACCAACCACAGAACCTCCTCAGCATTTCTTTTTTCAAAGACTCTTACCTCAGAAATTCTGAGTGAGACAACTGCATGCAGCACTTGGGTTGGGGTTTCACTCTTAAAAGACTTTACAAATGGAGATTGGAAGAATCTGAAGATTCGTATATTGTTAAAATCTGTCAACATCTAACACAATTTAATGACTTATTTACATTTCTTTGTAGCCAACAATCGAGCAGCGTTTCTCAAAATATTAAGTAAATTATATTAAAATATCTCTTCTGCTAAATACATTTTACCTATTTTTAGTTCAAAACTACTGAAGTCTTGAACAACAATGCAAGTTATTCATATGATGTATTTTGGAAATTTGAAATTTAATATTCAAAATTAGACCCAACTCTTTCAGTGGTCTGTTCAGAGAAAGTGGTGGTTCCCCCTTAAACTGTTAGGAGGCAAGGACATGGAGAAGGCACTGTGGATTTCTCTGATATTAAGCAAATTGTAGATTTGAGCCTTCGACTGCTTTGGATGAAAAAAGAACTTACAAAAGAACTATATCAGAACTGGAAAATAATCTCAGATCTCCTAAGATCAGCATCTGAACCACCTGACCTCGTTTCTTTGTCCCTCCTGTTGCTTTACTTCTGGAGCTTTTCCCTGCAGTGAGGCTTTGGGATTTATTTATTTATTTATTTAAGAATTTCATAAAATACCAAGAATGGTAACCTTATTTAGATGTATATTTTATAATCACATCAAGTGCCAATTTATCAGTTCCAGCAAATGCAGGTACTGAACACGCTGCCCGGTATCAACCTCTAATCCAAATCTCAATATTTACAAAGAAATCCATGATTATTGCTCAGATGTACACAGTTTTACTTATTTATGGTTCTCTTCAGAAATACTGTACCAACTGTAAACACAGTAATTTCTGCTGGTAGTAAATACTTACCTCATTATTTGTGTACCGTTAACCTTTATCTTGATGATTCACAGAGACTTATTAGCTCTTGGAAAGTTAGCAAACATCGCTATGTTAACTGGGAAGATACTGTCAGGATGACAAATGACCTGACTGCTAAGAAAAACCCCACAAAAATCCCCCAAACCAAACAAACAGAAGAACTCCCCTAAAACACGTATGGCCAAAATGTAATAAAAGAGGACACTAACGTCTGCTTTATAACAAACGTGGGTAATTCCTTCCACAGTCACTAGAATAACCTAAGTGTAGAAAACTAGAAAACTCTTCCATGTTGATATTTACATATTTTAAAAATCTAGGTGGTAGGACAAAGGGAAGAAACCATTAGAAAGTAAATACATGAGAATATTTTTAAATTCAGAACACATACATGCATGAAAGTCTTGTTCTTGATGCAATTAATATGACTCTTTAGAAATATATACAATCAAATTTTCAAGTTACTAAATAGAGGAAGGAGACTCCAATGTATTAGTCCAGGAATATTATCAAATATTATCATTAAGATTTTACCAACACAAAAACTCACCGCTTAGGCTTCCAGAATGTGCCGATGCAAAAAAAAAACATGTTAAACTGTGAACAAAAGAACTTCTGATTGCTTCACAGCTCTTTGAGTACCTCTAAGAAAAAAATTTTGCAAACTAGCTGGTCACACATTTTTAAAATGTATGTAACAATGGAAAATTCTTGTAGCTATTTCTTCTACCAACACAAATTTATGTGTGCCTAATACTCAGAATGCACACTTTCCATATACCGAAGGAGAAATGGCAAAGGAATTGAGACATCTGTACAAAAAAAATTGTCAAAAGCATTTGATCAGCAACAAAATGAGGCATTGCAAATTCCATACCTTAAGAGATTAACAATATCTTTCACCTCAGATTGTGACCAACAAAACGGAACTCTAGCCATGAACCTGTTCAGCCTGTGAATCAATCAATAGCGCAAGCAAGGCAATTATGTTTGTCTATACACTCAGCCTTCAACTTTCCACTAATGTGAGAGGGGCTATCCCTAGATCGTGCTCCTAATGCAATTTTCTGAAACACAAAAATTAAAGTACTTTTTGTTTCCTCAGTTCTGAAGCAACTCCTGCTTCTAGTGCTGTACCGTTGTCCTTGTTTTCAGGTACACTTTTCATTTCTCCAAACCAGCAAATATATCTTTCCCAGTTTCTGTTTTTCACCCAGCAAAAATAAAATCAAACCATTTTTGGCTTTTACGCTTTCTTTTGCCTTTCATATTCGAACCTGAGCATCTCCTGAAGCTGAATTGCCTTTCTCATTTGTCTAGCTTCAATTGCCAAATTCCCTATACTAAAATATTTCATGCGATCAACAGGCAGGACAAATTTAAGACAACTTGGAACACCTTTTGCCAGTATTAATTTGCTCTCAAGACAAATTTGAATTCAGTCCAAAGAAATGTAGATAGATGATTTTTGGCAGGGATAACCTAAAAGAAAAAACAAAACATAAAGCAAATCTTGATGGTCAGTAAGGTCACTTGTTGTGGATAATGTGGTTCTTCACAATTGATGTTTACAATATATTAGCAGAAGCATATTTTTAGCAAAGATTTGTGTTTTCAATATATCCAATACCTAGTGCCTTTCCATTCTATGCTTCTACAGGTCACTTCGTTTGTGGAAAGACAAAACCTTCAGTGTTATTAATAAAAAAAGGGGGGGGAACCAGATACAAACCACAAATTTCTCAAGTGACGTTAAATCTAGATGAGTGTATGAGAATACAGCACCAACAACAACCTTGAAATCCACCATATGTATCACCAAATTGGCCAATAAATTTCTTCCATAAGAGAATATAGTTCCACTTTCTCAATTGCATCATTACAGCTACATTCACAACTTGAAACAAATACTAACACGTCCACCTTGCATCATGCAGGACTTCATTCACGTGTTAAGTTGTAATGATGGTATATGAACTCATATACTCCCATGAATTTGAATATTTTTGTTGTTAAACACTGATTTTTCAACATTAGAGGAAGCAGATTCTGAGACATTTTAAAATCTTATTCCATTAGAAATAGATCTAATATTTGACTTTCAGAACACACGTGAGAAGTCACCTGTTAAAAATTATACTAAAGTTCAGTGCTAATTTCCACAAAGACACTATAATTAAGCAATTACAGTAATAAATAATCATTTCACACCCAATAATAAGCAATCATTTCACACCTGCAATACAATCAACTAATAAGAAAACTCCACATTTGGGAATAGGAAGTGGAGCATAAGGAGAGCAAACTCACAAAATACACTCGTAAAAATCTCTGATACTTTAAACCAAATGCATTTGCCAGGAGACAAAGCAATATAAAACTTCACTGAAAGGTTGTATTATGTCTCTGTGAAATGGCCTTTACTTCCATGTTAACTGTCTTGTGGTAGTTTCTTAACTTCATTTGAACCAAAAAGGGGGAAAGAGAAATAGTATCCCAACAGTTAAAGTAAAGTAAGCATATCAAAATACATGCAATGGGCTTATTAGTTCAGTTTTGACAGGTTGCTAAACGGTAACTCAGAGTGAAGAGCTGAAAACATTCCACAATTAATTACCTCGATATGCACTGCTTGCGCTAGAGCCTGCAAAAGAACTGCTGACAGTACAAAATTCGCATTCCAGTGCTCCTCCCGCCTCTCCCAATTTACAGGAGAATAGGAAATCATGAACAATTGATACACTCTGTTAGCTCCTATCATGGAGGGTGAGCTCACATGTAGCCTTAGGGGTATCTTACACAGTTTAATGCTGAAAATAAAAGGTAATGTTCTTGGCAAAGAGCTGGGGGGATTAAATTTGGAAGGCTTGAAGCAGCTTTGAATTGTAGTCAATAAAAAAGAACCAAATAGTAATTTTGTAATTTAACTGTGCTGGTTATGCCCAATGAGTCAGACACTTGTGAAATAAAGCGTGTAAATAGAAAAATGGCTTAACTCTTTCTGCAATTGCAGTGTATTTTCTCCCTTCTTTTCCCTTCCTTCCTCCCCTTGTTGTTTCTTTGTTTCAGTAATACTATATGGTTACTTTCTCCAGCTTACTCTCCTGGGACAACTCATCATTCAAGAGAAACTATGCCTTTTTGAAATAGCTTTTTTAATTTGTTCTGTGGACGACGACGACCGTGCCAACAGAGCTTGTAAAGATAAATGCCTAGCGACCGTTCCAAGCAAATTAAACGGGTGGGTCAGTATTATTTGCAGGCCCCACTGGAAACTCCACACTCAAGGCAACTCGACTCCCCTTCTGAACACAGCGTCTCCCCTACACCATGACCTAAGCTGGCATGCACAGCCCGTCATTTTGATATCGTATCAAATAAAAAATAAGTAACATTTCACATAGTGCGACGCTCACCTTCCCTTGCTTCTGGTCAGCTTTACAGAGGCGAAACGGACAATGGCCCCTACCAATTCCTCCCAATTCTTTGGCAACCCTGCTGCCAAACTACACAGCTCTTGCACTCCAGATAGAATCACGTTGATGATAAATAGGTTAAGCAAGATTCTATTCTGAAGTCCAAAAGCACCTTGTGTCTGCAGTTACCTGTATGTGAACAAAGAAAGGGAGAAAGAGAGACCACTGAGTTCAGGCACGAGTATGGCTATTTCAGCATCGAACTAGGCACGTATTCCAATATCCTGCAAGAATAATAAAAAAAAGGCCCTTTTGTCAAGAAGCAAGCCAGCTCCACTATCTGATCACGTGATTAATCACCACATGATTAATTTGCCTGCCACTACTTAAATTTAACATTTTCATAATTAAAACAGGAATTACTTTGGTTTCCATAATACAACTAAACAAGATACACATTATTAACCGCTTAATTGCAATAATTTTTACGATTTCTCAAATTACTAAACCATGAAATGTAGTCTAAATACTCCAAGCAATTCTGAGCGGAGGTAGAACTAAATTATTTTTTCAAAAATGTACCCTTATGATTACCTCACAGTAGTAAATTATTCAGATTGTCATTGTACTGATTTAATAAGATCATCACCCCATTCAGCTTCATTTAGAAAATCACAGAACACTACAAAACCTAGGTTCTCTCCACCGTTTCACCGGTTGCAACACCGACTTTAAGTTCAAACTCTAGATTTTTGGCACTTTATTAGGAGTAGTTTGATTTTGGTGAAAAAATAATTAAAGTCCATATCAAAGGAGAAGGAACCTGTTAAGAAAAAGTAACATTAAAAAAGCCCCCAAAATTCCAGGTAATTGCATATGTTTTTACCGGTGAAATTCTTCAAAATCAGCAGTTTTCTGGATTATTATTTTTTTTTAATTTTAATTATTGGCTGTAGAGGGAACGTGGGTGCAACCAATTCTGAAAATCCTAGGTGAACAATTTCAAATGCTTCCTGCCCTTGGTATCTGCAGAGAATTTACTTTCACATTTCAAATCACTACTTCCTTTGCTTAAGAAGAGGTATTTAAAAAAAGACTGAGATTTTTCCTATAATACACAAAACCACGCACACAGATGAGAACTCCTGCTTTTTCTCCTCTGGCCCTAGTGTCCACAGGAGCAGCAGAATAACAGAAGCAGGCAAGCAGGGCTTTGTCTTACAAAATAGAAAATGTGTTTGAATCCGCACCTGTTGAAAAATAAATTAATGCTGGGTGATTACTCCCATGATTGTGTTATTACACACAAGGTAAGCCCCACTACAGTGACTTCCTCCTGTGGTTGTCTTTTTAAAGCAAAGCTCACATAACTACTGTGCTGCATGTGGAACGCAGCCAGCAGATACGCTCAGTGACCACCCACTGGACCTTGGAGGCAGAGCTGAAAGTCCCAGTGAAGCTTTGGCAGAAAATGCATGGAGTTGCTCAGCTGTCCAATGTGGTATCAGGATAGCAGCAGATTTTTATTTTGGAACTGCAGCACCTCATTTAACCTTTGTTCCACTTTAAGCCATCACATCTCTTTTTTTTTTTTTTGCATGAGACTAGAAGGTGGGCCCCTAGGCTTTCATTAATTTGAAAAATGGGCGTTAGATGCTTTTGGAAAACAGGATTCTGATGCCTCATTTAAAATAATGTATTAATATAAAGCTTGTTCTTTTATTGGTGATCCTATCATCAGTCTCAAGTGTCCTAGGGTATATTGTAGTTTTTAAAACGTGTTTTTAAAAACCCTTATTTTCTGTTCCTTAAGGTAATCATATTGAAGACTGATAGATCTCTAAATTTTACACTAATCACTTTAACCTCCAGAAAAAAAAAACTGAAAGTTTCCATAGTGCTTGGAAGAAAAAAAAAAAAAAAGTAAATGTAGTTTTAAATACAAAATAAGTGATACTTGGTAGGAAATTTCCACAATGTTTTGAGCATACAAAANTGTCATTACATGAATAGCAAATTCTGTCATTAAATGATCTTTGAATAAATCAACAGTTAGAAATAGCTCATGTCATCATTCGGGATCTGGCTAACGTAGTTCGAGTTACACGTAACTGCGAACACTAGGAAACAGTTTCCTTAACATTAAGCTACTGGATAACACAGAGGGAGACAATCTGAAGAACAAGTGTAAGATCTAACAATGGATCTCCATGAAGACAGATGTCCTGCTTTTTACAGTAGGATACATTTTACTGGAACAAATGCAATACTAATGTCTGAATGGAGAAAGACTACTGTATGAAACAAAGTATTGTAAACGAAAACATTTAAGTGCTTTGGTTCAAAATAAAAAAGAGATTTCTAAGGCGGGGGGGTTCTCTAAGCCCCAAAGAATGTGTATTGCTGTTAAGAAACAATGTCACCTCCTAACTGGCACTGACTGCTCATTCAGAATATAGCTATATTAGCTATTTAGAATCCTGTTTATAATCATCCTACAAAACATATTTATTTAAGTGAGTAAACACAGTTGCTTACATCCAAGCATAAAATCTTAAAACTGTGTTTTGGAAGGAAACTGGTAAGACTTCAGAATAATAATTCCCAGAAAATTCAGTAGGTGCATCCTTAAGTCTACATAAAGTAACAGAAGCAATCATAATAGAAAAATAACTCCATCATGATCAGTGCTCTCAGTCTAGAGATATTCAACAGTAACATTTATCCATTCTAAATACGTCTTGTCCACAAGAAAGTCAACATTTTGTGCTGTTTAAGCATAGGACTTTGTCAATTTGAGGAGGATATCCTTAATGGGGAATTGGCATCTCTGATGCTGGAATCTAAGCAGTAAGTTTAATTTGGTATATCCATTCATGATACCACATTTAGAAAACGGCATACACATTCAAAGAGATCAAGAATGTTCCTTGCACAGTAGCAGTCATTTCTTTTCAGTTGATTATCTGCAGTATTATTCTGTTGCACTTAAAAATAAAACCAAGTGAATTATTTATTTACTTGGTTGCTAGAAAACATCGCGTAATATTTTTTGTAAGATTTGCCATCCCCATTTTTTTCTCTTCATTTCGTAGTTTTGAAGATACTATTACACATTCTACCTTTTTAAGTGTGCTTTTTTCCCCCCTCCAGTCCTGTTACTAGAATTTTCCTTGCTTCAAGTGGAAAATAGGTATTTGAACACGATGGTCTTAATCTACTCAATCCATTTTAAATTTTTTGCCCCTTTCACTGAACTGACTGACCCTTTAGCTCCCTTCAGTTTTGAACTAGCAGCAAATGTCATTACCTTTCAATAAATCCTTTTTCCCATAGGTCACTCCTATTTGAAATGAACAAAACCTGTCCCTGGTATAAATTCTTGTCATATTCAGCTAGTCTCTGATTCAAAGACAGACATAAGAAAGAAACAGATCAAGTTCCACTCTAGGTGCCGAGAAATGCAGATTAAATAAGGAAAAAGAAAATAAGGGTAACATGCAAGGGCAACAAAGAGTAATATGGGAGAATTGTGTGGTGCAAAGGAAAGAAGCATGGTGTAATATGAGAGGAAGAAGTAGCAGATTATAAGAGACAGAATCATTCAGGATGATGTGGAAATTTTTAAAGACCTTTGCCCTTATGAATCATGTATGGAAGGAACCAGTTGAGCCTCCATGGACTGACAACTAGCAAATAAAATTTCATGGATGGTAATGTTTTCAGAGACCAAGGGTAGTAAGGCTGACCTCACTATGTTGTTGGCTAACATAAGTAGCTGGTTTGTTTTTGAAAGAGAAGCTGGCAAATTTTTTCATTTTCATTGGCTGGCATACAGAGCCTCTGGAGTATACTTACATCAAATGTTCTATTACCATTTTGATAAAGCACTTCCCAGCATCATTTCAGAGGTCCCTCATGAAATCTCAAAGATTGGATTTTGGGGGAGTAAAAAGCAAAGCGAGCAAACAAAGCCACTTGGCTAACCTTACTATAGCTTTATTTTTATTCAGCATTCTAAATATTAATTGTGAACAAAGCATTTCCTTGCATACTTTTCCACATTATCCCTACTCACTGTAAGTGTTAGCTTGAATTTAGCTCCACTTGTGCAATGGCCATCACATATGGGAGCTAAAGCTGAAGAGGATAATCCTATGAAGCTATCTATACAAGAGGTTAAGTCAAACGCCCTTGCATGAGAATCATCAAAGAAAGAGTAATCTGCATTTTGCTGGTTGAACAATAGTATTCCCCAGGTCATAACTTAGGTTAACAGCACAAAACTTTCTGGTGTGGCTTAACATGCTTTTTAAACAGAATAAGCTATATCTTGCCAAAGGACAATCCTTACTTACGTAACTGTGTCACTATTAGGGCTTTGTGCTGGCATAGCTATTTTAGTAAATAATTTGGGAGGGGATTTTTTTGCTCCTATTCCTAACCAATAAAGGTTTTAGGCGGAAATTAGATGCAACCAAGGCCTTGAAAATAATATTGTCCCTACCCACAAACTTTGTATAGGTTCTTTTTGTGAAGAGAGGAAGAAGGGACACTTGAGCTGAAAAGTATAAAAGATTCCAGACTGAAGAAAATAAGAACAAATACTTTGCAGTAAATCTTGGAGGAACTGTTTATTTGTAAAGAACTGAATCTATCACAGCAAAGATCTCTGCAACATCCTCGTATTTATGCACAAAAAGTTGCACAATTTGAGAAGCATCAGATCTACTAAGCAAATCTTATAGGATGCAAGCACTCATATTTCTTTCGAGAAATCTTAGGCAAAAATAGTGCAGCCTTCCCTTGGGTACTACATGATGATTTAAACCTCTCTTTACCTGAATTACTTGAGTCATAAATAATATTTGCTTAGTCCTTAGAGAAGTGCTCCCTTATTTAATAAGAGCATTACAATTATTATCATCAGTTGTTTGAAAAAGTGATCAAAGAATTACCAGCAATCAGCAAATCCTTCTAGACTGGAAATTAAGAAGAAGTTGCACAGTGATGCTAGGAAATAACTGACAGAGTTTGAGAAAGAAAAACAGATAATTGATTCAACAACATAAAATGTGTGGATGTGGCAACTGAGAATCTTATCACCCCCTCTTCTACACAGGAGACTTTAGTCAGAAGTGCTTTGAGGCAAGCGGAGTTCTCATATTCTTCAGCTATGGATGTATTTTCCTAGAATCTACAGGAGCTTTATACCTCTCAAATTTCCTCTTTCCCTTCGAAAAATAGTTGGATAATAATTACTGCTTGCCCTGAGTTTATCTGTGGGCTACAGTCCTTGTAACAGCTGTAATTGTTACAATTCCTCTTTTACAACATATTCTAAAATAATGTAATTAGTTCTATATCAGTTTAGGTGGAGGCTGAGCAGGTTCATTTATAGTTTATACATATACTTCTAAGTAAATATCCCTTAAAACAAGATTATTTCTGAAACTGACTTCTCACTGCACCTATATCTCATCATTCACTAATTGTTAACACAAATTCATGATATTCCTCTTGCTCCTACATCAGACTATAGTTTTTCCCCTTCCTTCAAATTAACTGTTTTCCCCATAATCTCCTGTGAACAGAATTTTTTTTTCTCCTCCCTGAGAATCAGTCTTATTTTCATTTCACTTTGCCTATGGACATGAAATTAGAGCTAGCACTACTGTACACCGAAGAAAATAACATCCCTTGGATGTTCAGTAGCATGCACGTTCTCCTTTTCTACCTCTACTGCCATACACCATACTTTTCCAACTGATAACTCTACAATATAAAATGAATTTTTAATTGAGATTGAAAAGGCTAGATTTTGCTAATGAAAGCCTCCAATCTGTTAAAGACAAACAAAACTTACATCTTAAACATCTTACATTATTATTTTAGCATCATTGGTCCAGTTTCAAAGAAGCTGCTCAGCACAAAATGGGTTTCAAAAGGGAAAAATATCTTAATGAAATACACAAAAAATTATTTAATTTTGAAAAAGGTTCTTCTTTCATTTTTTTTTTATTTGCTAGCATGCAAAGTTAAGACCCAACCCAAGCACAGATCCTAGGCAGTCCTATTTCCAACTGACTTCTACTGTGTATCAGCAAATTTCCTGCCTTTTTATCAGTCATATTATTAGTTTGTCATCTGCACTTCTCCAGAATATAGGAACTCATACTAAGACTGTTACTTTTGCATCACTTGATATCAATTTTTAGTAGTATTTAGTTATTTCCTCATTTACAACAGCAGCAACAAAAAGAAATCTTTAACACTAAGGAGGATAAATGTATTTTTAACTGCCAATAGGATAAAATTCACCTCCAGAACAGGTTTGGGTTTTGGTGGTTTATCTTGGCCACTAAAACCAAACAAAACCAAACCCCAAAAAAAAAAAAAAACAACTGAAACCACAAAAAACTCCAAAACAAACAAAGAAGCTTTTGTGAGAAAGTGATCCATGATCTATAACAAATTCTCAATGCAATGTCATCAAGAAGTCATAAACGGTAGCCATCAATTTGATTCCAGCATTAGCAGTATATGTCAAACAAAGGCTATTCAGCCCTGCTTCAGAAAAATGCCTATTAAGAAGAGCATGCAACATGGGTAGAATGATTCTGCCTGCGATCAATGGCACAGGTATGCTGAATAACCTTCCTGTGATTTGCCTTTAATGTAGGGTATTTCTGTATTTGTCTTTTGTAAACATTTGTATCACAAATATTAAAGTATTTTGCTATACAAACATCAAGCAGTTTAAGCTACCTTCAAGTAATGGGAGGGGGGGGAAGGAAACTATTCTCTTAAAATAAGATTACTTACATAATTCACTTGATAGAAAAGGCATCTCTAAAAAAACCTATCTCTAAATCCATACCGAACGTAAGGCTTCCATGTTGTTTCAAGGTAATTGAGCACTTGTCCCAAACACACCGGAGAATCAATAAAAAGGTGAGTAGAAACTTCACTCAGCTAGCAGAACCAAAATATATATCGAACATTGTCTCTTTAGGTACGTATCAGCATAACACTAAAGCTGAGCTCTTTGAAACTTAGAAGTAATACACACACAAGATCCTTTCTGTTATTAAGGTCACCTAAACAGGAAGAGTACATGGTATTTTATAACTACAATCTATATTTAAAGAGAAAACAACCACCACAACAACAAAACAAAGGGAATAAAAATATAGCAACATTCATATACTACATTAAATTCACATTGTGTATGAAAACAAAGCCTAGATTATGCTTTTGATGGTTGGAGACATTATTCATGTGAATTCAAAAGACAAGTAAGTATGCAATATACCAGCAAACTAAGCTGAATTTAAACAAGAAGAAAACCTTAAGTAAAAACATAGACAAAAGCTAATTGAAACAGTTACAGGAGTGCAGAGGAGACAAATCCAATATTGTCAAAATACCACAAGGTCTGGCATTTCAGTATTCTCAGCCAGCCTTCTTTGTTTGATTAAAATTTCACTTAGTCTTGCTGTCCATATTAAAAGGAAGCTATTTGTGCCCAGAGCTGTTCAATAGGCAGCAGCAGCGTGTTACGCTTCAGCCTGTTTCTCAAGTCCGTCAATGTTTCCACGCCAGAGTGTTTCAGAAGTGCAGTTTCAGCCATTGTGCAGTGACTGAGTCAATTGGGTTAATGGTGCCAATGAATCTAATCACTTTGTGGCAGCAAAGGATGTGTTTAAAACACTTGAGTTACTCTCCCATCTGTGTTTCTTTCTTTTTAAAAAAGATACCTGTGACAGTCTCAAAAGAGATGCAAACAAATTAATGTATGTGAAGAACAAGCTCTGCCTCCCCCACCACTCGCACTCTACCTTTTCCAAGGTAGGGCCACATTTGTTACTAGGAAACCGGGCCTATTCTGGGGATCGCATGGCTTCTGTCCCAGACAGTTTTCATCTTTCTCCTTAAAACTATTCATCTCAAATTATTTTCATTCACCTAAACCACTATTTTTTTTTTCAGGCCTCTTGAATGCCCAGAATTCAAAATAGAGTCAGTGACATTTCTGGCACTTATGGCAAGCAGGTCCTTATTTCTAGTGTTCAAGGGTCAATTTGGGGAGCACAGTGTTAGATGTCCAGATGACAAAGCTTTAATTTTTCATCTGCAACATAAAGCCCACACCATCTTCAAGAGAGGTAGGCTGCTCTTTCTAAAACCTAGGATTCAATCATCAACAAGAAGGAAAGCTGTAGAACAGTTCCCTAATCTTCAGTTGATCTACTGAACACCTGTGATTACAGACACAAAATTCAAAGTCCTATAATTTCTGTGCTGCACCTTTATCTGCATTTAAAAAAATAAACAAACAAACCATTCTACAGCTACTGACTGAACATTGCCCCACTCCAACTCACCAAGTATTTACCTGCATACTCCTTCAATCATGGGGGTAAACACGTCTTATTGTACTAGTATAAAGCACTCCCCAAGAAGTGATGAATCGTACAGAATGATTATGAATTTAATTTATTAGTATACGAATTTTAGAAGCTGGGAAATACTCATCCAGAACCAGAAGATACTAATAATTTGAACCTTAGCAATCAAATCAGTGACCCATTCAGACTCTGCCACCATCTGCGCTTGGGATCTCTGCTTTACTGTAACAATGCCGAACTTCCCTGCACAAACCAATTGTCCCTATTTCATTGTATCCCATCTCAGAAGCCTGCACTCATACTCTTTCACTTATTTTCCAGTAAGTTGCGTGGCATAAAAAAAAAGAAATAACACACATGTAGTCCACTGTTTCCTGTATCAGTTCTTGAGGAATATCAAGTCAAGGGCTGCAAACCTTTTCTCCCAGGAGATTTCTGAAGCTCCAGGATTAAAGGAGAGATTAACAATGCCAGTTGTCCTAAGCTTGAAGGTAAACTTTATCTGTTTAGGGACTGGGAGACAATTAGAGATGGGGGAACAAACCACCAAAGGAAACCATAGCTTGTTTCAACAGCTAAATTAATTTATTCAATTGCCTGCTCCAAATGCCTGCTTTCAAGCAAACAATGCTTGAAATAAAGTCCTTTCACACTTCCCCCTGCCACTCTAAATAGTCAAAACCTATTGACTGCAATAAAGTATTACACTGCCCACACAATATTCTACTTGGGAAAAGTATGTGTGAAAAGTCTTGCAATAGCTACAAGTTTCTTAGCTTAAATATTAGATTGCAATAACTGATAGGGATAAAAACTTCAGAAAGTTTGAGAGGCATCTTAGGGTGTTACTTTCTGGGGAAGGACGAGCTAAGTGAAAGAAAATATCATCTGTTGTTAATAACTGTCATCTTGGGAGAAGAATTGAGCTAAGCTTCCTCAGCCAAATCCATTTTAACCAAGTAGGGAACGTTACCCTCTTGTGCCCTGGAGGGAACAAGTAACATAATACCCGTCTGATTCCAAGGAGGGAGGGGGGAAGAAGGAAGCAAAATGCATTTTTTAAGTTTTGACCAGTGAACGTGCACTAGATTAGATCATACCAGAACTACAAAAAGCAAGTGTGATTAAAAAATGGATGAAGGAACCAGCCACTGTAAAGTTCTGCTCTACATAACGACCACAGATTTCGCTCTCAAATGAACAACAACTAAGACCTGTGTAGAAATGAAGAACAGCAGAGAAACGCACCTATTCAACGTGTCTCCGGCAGCACAGCCAGGACAGAAACTCAGAAGGCAGGCAGCAGAGACAGAACCATCTGCTCTCCTTCATATTGCATACTCCTTGCCTATAATGGGATTACTGAGCACAAAAGACAGCAGGTATCATTTATAACTCACCATATGATCTGTGACAAATATGCCATCCCTCTTAGACCTACAGACCTATTCAGTACGTCTCCTTATGCTGTAACGTGATCCATCACTAGTCCCATTACAATGAATAGGAAACAGTTAGTTAAGATACTGCAAATAGGAATGAGCAAATTCAAATTTAGTCCCATGTTACACCCTCTTTTTAGGCCACTGTGTGCCTCAGTCCATGAGCTATATACGGCAGCCTCTCTTTAACCTGCTCAGCAAGTAAAACAGGCCATTTAATAGTTACGTTGAGGATAAGAATAAAGTTAAAAATAAATTTTAAAAGTTTGCTTGGCTTTAAACAAAGACATGCAAATATTAAGTGTTGGGAAACGATGACTTGACAAAAACCTCAGCTGTCGGCTTTCTAAATCTTATTACTGTCATACAGTTTTGCTTACAGATCAGAGAAAATACACAATAATGTTGTGATACACAATAAATGTTTAATTTTTAATACTTTCTGAGAAATCAAAGTGTGGGTGAAAGATAGGTCTATTAGGTTAGAATTTCAGTATTGTTAACTTAAGTAGGGGGTGCTGAAGGAACAATATCAAACAGAATTTGAATATCAAACTAGTGAATTACAAAATGAGGTCCAATAGAGTTGTACAAAATATTTCAGAGCTGTAATGATTGCAGTTCTTGTTCTATTTGCTACATTACAGCCATATACCCAGTTCTCACTAGATCTGGATTTT
Organism: Ibidorhyncha struthersii; assembly: GCA_013398815.1. Taxonomy (NCBI): domain Eukaryota; kingdom Metazoa; phylum Chordata; class Aves; order Charadriiformes; family Charadriidae; genus Ibidorhyncha; species Ibidorhyncha struthersii. The sequence continues at coordinate 683,113 of VZSZ01006424.1, read as the reverse complement.
TAAATGTATTTTAACCAGATTTATTCATAGTTGAGAAATTCAAACTATTTTTTAAAAGAACTCAATTGTTCCCTCTGAAAAGCCTGAAAATAAGTTGAACAATTTAATACTACACAATGGTGTACAGGTTTGTGAATGCCACGTTGACAACACTGCTCTAAATGGCATCTATTATTCCAACCTGAAAAAGACAAGGAAGGAAAACAATACATTTTATATGCAACCTATGTGCTAGCCAAAATGGCTCTTAATAAAAACTTTAAAGAGGAAGACAGACTATTTATGATATTCTAATGCAACCTTCTGTATGCCACAGACCACAGAATTCCTGACCACTGAGAAGAGTACTTCCTTCCTACTAAATAAGTTAACATTGTCAACCCCAATAAAACGTGCCTGAAACTAGACCATCTTTTTGCTTCATTTACTTTTTCATTTCATGTACAGGCACCGCTGATGGTCTCAGTACAGCTTGTGAAGTAGGTCTAATTAAAATCCTTTTAGTCTGAGTGAACTGAGTAGAAAACGGAATAAAATTATTGCAGGGTTTTAAGGTTTGGATACTGGAGAAGCAGTTGGGCAAAAGTACAGTCAGAAACATACACGCTATGGGCTTCTCCTTTTCACATTAAAAATGTAGACAATAAAACAATATCTGGCTTTTAAATTTTCCATCTTTTTTCATCAGTATTTCTCACTGCATCTTACAGGATGTCTTACTGATCCCAGCTCCTGATACTACAAACGAGGAAACGATGAAAGCCACATTGATATCCGATAGCAAAAACTGGAAATTAAAAATGTTACAAGCCAGGGCTCAATCCACTGCTGCCTCATTTGGAGCACTTCTCACGTTTCTTCTCTTGAATACTTATGTTACATAGGATATATCCTGTAAATAAACATATATATTGCACTGATTGCTACGACTGAACAGAATATAAGCATAGCTGCAATGATTTTGCAACAGATTTGGGGTCAGAGCTATTTAAGTGTTAATTGTAAATATGAATTTGATATCTTCCAAGTTACATTCTCGCTGAAATGTCTGGTAATCCTCAATACATTTTCTCTCTACATTTCTCCATTTTAATTACTCTTTGTAATTGTTTCATTTGCACAGAAGAAATACTATTTTTATATCTTTCCTACGCAGCCTTTTCAAAGTACCAGTCCTACAGAACTGCACCTCAGTAAAATGGTTAGTAAGAAAAACAAACCAGGAATAGCTAACACTCAACTGGTTTGATCAGTTCATATAAGAGCCATGTTCTCACCAGTTTTCTGCTTCAGACTGAAAACATCTTTCTGGAGTTCAAAGTCAATTTATATTAAAAATACCCCTAAATGAAAAGTAAAGGAAACTCCCAAAGACCCGTTTATCCGAACGGATGTTTGACAATGCTGGGATTTAACAGCTACCCAGAGTCCTCCTGTCTGTTCTTCCAGTATAACCTCAGATACACTTCTGCAAGTATATTGTGAGGGAGAATTTCACTCTATATTCTTTCCACAGGGAAGGACCTTTTTTACCACTATCTTTCAAAAAGTATTCCTCATATTTCACATCAGTGAACTCATACTAAAACCAGACTTGATTTTAAAATATTGGTACCCCCACGTCATGCTGCTATTTTTTATTATTTTTGAAAAAAAATAAGCATTATGAGCTTGACAGCTGAACACATCTACTTTGTGCTTTGTGTAACTGAGATGGATTTCAAAACTGAATCATACTCCATACATATTTTTTAAAGGTTACTGGTATTTCCTCTTACTATCACTGGCTCTGATTGTGTGGGTGTGCACGTAGCTTTAAAGCAGTACAGAAACATTAAATAGGACACTAGACATAAAGCCACTTCAGCAGAATTTCTTGGATGAAAAAAGCTGTTTTCACCCCGAAAGCTGTACAGGGTTGCTTTGAGGAAATATATTTGCCAAAAAGGTCTTTTTAACTACACTCGAGTATTTCTTTCTATCTATGCAATCTTTTAACAGTCCCTTAAATGACACAATAAAGAGACGCTTTAATTAAAAGTAAACATTTTCTTATTCAATACGACCTCAGTTTTGTGTTTTAGCCCATCTGCTAATATTTCAAAATTTTAAATATTTATCTTGGTATAATGATAACATTTTTTAAGTCCATAAAAATTATGTGTCCAATTATCTGTTGTGGATGAAAAACACAAGTACCTGTTGCTCTTAATAACTTTGGCCATTTAGAATGATAGCAACTTTAGTCCGAGAAAGAAAAGTGTTGGTAGCATCACATCTGTCACCTCAATCTGTGCAATACCGAGGGCTTTTAATCCGGGATGCTTAACATGAGTAGGCAGTTTGCTGAGGAGGGAAAGACATCATCTCAGGGCTACAGCTGTGTGGAATATTTAGAATAATTATTTAAGATTCTTTCATTTGGAGTACTTCACATTGTCTTTCAAATGAATAAAATTATTTTCTCAGAGAATAGAGAAGCATTTGGGATTGCAATTTTCTAGACAAAGCCTCATCCACAAAATTTTCCGAGAGACTTCTTAAATAAAAACCACATATTTTATGTGCAACTGCATTAAAACATGTAAATAGATATTACATATTGCTAAAATATATGCCCAAAACTTTTAGCAAACGTTACCATCACTGGATATGGCTCTGCACCAAACGCATACAGAAATGCAAATCAACACTACTTCAGATGGTATCTTTGATTATGTAACATCACATAAATTTAAACTAAGAATTAGATATGAGCTGTTCTACTACTAATAAAACATTCAAACCAATATGTTGGCAACAATAGATCACATCAAGATCACTATTAGAGCTTAACTAAACATCATTAGGACAGGACACAATTCCATTCTTCAGTCCAAAATCTATGTGCTTGAGCAAAACAGCTGCTTCCCTTTCAGCCGGTCCATCTTCCAGGCCCTGACCTAAATCCACCATTTATATGCTACAATGACAGTCTGATTGAGAGCAAAAGCATACAGCGCATACTGTACTTTGAGAGGAGTAAAACTCACAACATTTTATTATCATAAGCGGCTGTTAATGGTGACATAATTAAATGATGAAGCATTTAGCTTACAACTACACTAAATGTACAGTGGCGCAGCTCTGTGAAATGGTGCCTCCTGTCATGAAAAACCAAGCTCATTACTTCATTGAAGTGATATAGTGATGAACGTAGACAATAATGAGAGGGATACAGTATTAGTTAGGGAAAGAATGCAAGCTTCTAGTTCTTTGAAAAGGTTTATTTTTCAGCCAACAGAATAAACAAGCACTGAGAACACTGTGCATGCAAAGGTTATGCAAAGACTAAGCAGAAACCTCCTGCTGTGAACTTGAATCAAAGAATCATGGAATTGTCTAGTTTGGAAGGGACCTTTAAGATCATCGAGTCCAACCATCAATCTAACACTGCCAAATCCACCACTAAGCCATCTCCCTGTACACAATGTCTACATGTCTTCTAAACACCTCCAGGGATGGCGACTCAACCACTTCCCTGGGCAGCCTGTTCCAATGCTTGACAACCCTTTCAAATGAAGAAATTTTTCCTAATATCCAATCTAAACCTCCCCTGGCATAACTTGAGGCTGTTTCCTCTTGTCCTATTGCTTGTTACTTGGGAGTAGAGACCAACCCCCACCTCACTACAACCCCCTTTCAGGCAGTAGTAGAGAGCGATAAGGTCTCCCCTCAGCCTCCTTTTCTCCAGGCTGAACAACCCCAGGTCCCTCAGTCGTTCCTCATCAGACTTGTCCCCCAGACCCCTCACCAGCTTCGTTGCCCTTCTCTGGACACGCTCCAGCACCTCAATGTCTTTCTTGTAGTGAGGGGCCCAGAACTGAACACAGCACTTGAGGTGGGGCCTCGCCAGTGCTGAATACAGGGGGACAATCACTGCGCTAGTCCTGCTGGCCACACTATTCCTGATACAGGCCAGGGTGCCACTGGCCTTCTTGGCCACCTGGGCACACTGCTGGCTCATATTCAGCCGGCTGGCAACTGAGACCCCCCACGTCCTTTTCTGCCGGGCAGCTTTCCATTAATGTGGGAATCTAGTTAATCTGAAATACAGATTAACTAGATTTTTATGGAAAATAGAGGGAAAGTACAGATTCTCTCCAGAGCCATATGCAATTGAGGTTTTACAATTATTCTCAGAGGTGCAGGTAGTGTGCGAAGAAGTAAAGAGAGATGAACTTCATTTTGCACAGCTCCATGTGCACGCTGCACTGCTGGCTTGCCTATTTGATGCTGTCTGGTCATTTCTATTTTCAAAGATTCCATCTACAGAGAAACAGATACTTCTCCATTTGGTTTTATACCCAACAGCCAGGGTGCTGTGTTTCCGGATTAACACAGAAGTGGTGAATATTTACTCCCTGAATATTATGAAAGTTTTGTCCCTATTAATATGTGTTATCTAACCGCCTTAGTCTTTGGCTTCATACAACAGAAGAGACATGAAAGATACTGCTTCTAGCAAAGTACTGTCTCCCATTATCTTTAGCACAAAGTAGATGGCTGCTATTGTGAATGTGAATTCCAAGATCTCTAGCCCTGAGAGATACTATTATACTACACTGATACTTTTCCTCAGAGGGAAATAAATACAGTAATTTCAATTAGTATTCCCTTGTATACTTTGCATTTTGGGACACAGTATTTAATAGATATGAAAGTTAAAAGCATGAAGCTTACAGAAACTGTAATGGGTAAAGCAGCACATCTTTTGGCCATGAAAACAAGTAGCAGAAGAATATTAAGAGGATGAGACAACCAACCGTGCAACTGTACAGATTAATGGTATCTAATCACGCAACAAAAAATGTGAAACATTTGAATAGCAATTAATATCTGGTCTGAGTTCCAGTCTTGCTCTAATATGTGGAAGATCAAGTCCAAATTGTTTGTTTTCCTGAGATGAGTATTTTAATTAGACATTCAATTTTTTTTCCAAATATTAAATATGTATGATGTCTGAAGCTGCTAAATAATATCCAAGTTTTCCAGATGGGAATACTGAGGCACAAGACACAAAAGTGAATCATGTAACAGTAACTAACTAGCAGAGTCAGACTGAGAACATCCGTACTTTGGAGCTTTCACAGAAATCAAAGACAGAAGGGACAAAATCATCTGGTCTGACATTCAGGCCACCAGCCATTAAATCAGGCCCAGTATACCTTGGAGAGGGCAGGAGAAGAGGTGGAAGAAAGCAAAAAGGCAGAGACCCAAGTAGGGCAAATAACAAACACCATTCCCAAAATGGCAGGGAGTTGATCATATGATACACATCCAGCTGATACCAGAAGACAAATTATTTTCTTTGCTGCAGGCAAGGCCCAAAGAAAAAATAAAGGCCCCAGATGATCTAAGAAAAAAAAAATATATTCCTGTCCTATATTTGGTCAACTGTTATTAACACGGCATATGAACAAGACGTAGCAGCTAGACACCTGAGGTATTTTCACGCTTATCTATTTCTAGCTGGGTCTATTCTTTGATGCTTCAGAGAAAATAAAAAGCAACAAGCCCCCTTGCCCTTACTGGCAAATGGAATAGAGAAACACATTCCATCTTAAGAGAGCTGGAGATATATATTCTTTGTGTATACTTTGAAAAATACTGTCTTGACGCAGAGCTGCAAGTATTCTCAGGACATTGAGAGCAATGCAACATTCTTCAGAGGCAAGGAAAGCAAGGACTGAAGGGAGGGAGTCTGATCCGGAGATTTCGAGCCAGTAAAGGTCTATCACAACCAGCTAGTCTAACCTGAAAAGTCAGAACACAACAGAAGCCATCTTCTCCTGAGCACGTCCTATACAGCAGGTAATGACATTACGCAAGCGCTGTCAGACCACACCTTGTATCTACCTAAACCCCTACTGAGGAACAAGGTTTTTCCACTTGTTCACCTGTAATCTGACACAGTGAAAGTATTTTTTGATTTAGGGAAACCTAATATAACCAAAGTTCTTTCCCCAAGAGGTGGAAGAACAATATCAGACTATACGGGGGAAAAAACATCACCTTGAAAAAAAATGACTATTTGCTACATGGAAAGGGAAGGAATATCATAATTTCAGTGAGGTTTTACACAGAACAATGAAATGTAGCTTTCATCCCCTAATGACTGATCTCAAAAATTTATGGGATATAAATAATGATCACAAAACATTATGTGATCATTCATGTGTGTTTGCCTTAACTATTATAAAAAAAATTTCCTTCTGGTTTTTGAATGTCATTTTTACTTTTCATACAGGTTTTCTTCTTCTAGAAAAAATTTGTTTCCGAACTTTGAGTTCTCCCCTTAGCATGAACTAGATAAATGTTATTCTTCATCGTGAAGTTCTCCTATATATTAAAAACAATCATATCAAATCACCCCAGACACCTTTACCAATATTCATCCTTTGTATTAACTGCATAACAACTCAGGGATTCCTGAGTATCATGCTTCATGTTGCACAGCTAATATTTTATTGTATTACAGAAATATGAACTGCAAAAGTAATTTCTGAAAGGTAGAAATTTGAATTAATACAATTTAATAAATAACTTCATTTGTACAAGTGGCTGAATTCAGGGAGCAACATCTCTAACAAATATTAAAAAAAGACTGATCTACAAAAGTTATAAAGGTTCATTGGAAATTTTGCTGAGCACTGTAAGACAGCTATTTAATCTTCTAAGCTAAAGGAAATAATAACAATTGAAAATTCTCATCAGTAATTTCCTCTTTGAAGAACACAGCCACAAGATCAACACTAACAGATGTACTACTCAGGGATCAGTGAAACTCAGAAGGTCTAACAGTTCAGTTTATTTTGAATGCATATATAAGAACTTGTTTCTAATCAGGTCCTATTCATAGATTCTACCAATTAATCCCAGTTACTTTCTAACTGAGTAAACCATGTTGACCCAAAAAGACTTATGTGATCCCTCTGAATTCAAAGACTGTAAGCATCATTTTCAGAATCTGGGGTTTCTTTTACACCTTACTCAAATTTACGAGGTATTGCAGGCAAGGTAGAAATCGTGACCTTTCCCAGACAGGATACAATACAGGAATAATTTCTGCCACTGCTCATCTCCCGATTTGTAATAGAACATTTAATTACTTTAGTTCCATGCCTTGCTTTTTAAAGTAGATGGACACAGTGACTTCTTAAGGTCCTTTCCCAAAGCATCTTCTATGTAAAAGTCTGTATTTGCTACTTACACCTTAAATTTTCAATGGGCAAAAGAAGGTACTTTTGTTTCCATTTTACAAGCAAGGAACAGAACCACAGCCATTAAAAGTCTTGTCTGGGTTTGGCATACCAGGAATTCAACATAGCACTGCATCAAAACTCATTCTTCTGCACTTCAGTCCAGCACCTTCACACAACAAAATAACTTGCTTTCACAGTAATGCAATATTGTTGCTTCATCTCACAGGATGAGGCAGAGACAAATTCTAAATACCAAGAAAAAAATACAACATGATTTTTTTGTCCAATTTCTGTAAATTTCAGGTTGTTTCTAATTTAGTTGCTCTATAAGAATGCTCTATGCATACCCTACAACCAACTCAGCAAAAAATTATCCAAGTAGGACTAACTTATGCCCCTAAAAGTATAAGAAATCTCACAGTTTAAATTCTTCCTAAAAGTACTTTAATAAATCTGCTTGAAAATACTCATTGCTTTTGTTTAAAAGTAATTCACAAAACTTCTATTTCATTTACAAGAGCGACCAACACATTAGCTGTATTACAGCAAAAGTACACTAGTCCCAGCCAGGTCGTTCTTCCATGTCTTTCTTTCTAGAAGTGCAAAGGAAGGTTCCACTCATGATTATTCAGACCCTAACACTCTTCCAACCACGTCATTATAGAAGTTTAAGCAGATAAAGGAAATAAACAAAAGCTGACAGGAAGCTGAAAGAATACGGCATTTGGTAATGATAAAAAGTCAGAAACAGGGGAGCCTACTTCAGTCTGCAAAGTCATTATAATAATTTGTTTAAAAAGCAGTGAAGAAAAAAACCCCAGTAAATACTTTGGAAACTGCTGCATCAATTTGCGAGTGCTAAAAGCACACCAGCCTCAGAGACTCAGGGACATTTGTATTAAGCAAGAGACACACAATTAAGCTGCATCTCAAGCTAAAACCCTGAGGGCTCCACATTTCATTCCAGTCAACTACTGCTGGTTTTTGGCACTATTTTCATTGCAAATATGAGTAATGCGGGCCCTTTAGTCACTATTAAGCAGTAATCTGGGGAAATCATCCCCTTCCAATAATCTCATACTCCAATTTAGGGCACTCTGAAACCACATAATGAATAATATTGTCGCCAGTTCTCTCCTATAATGACACACGACATATGCCTGCTATTGCTTTTTTCAAATCAAATCCAACTGCGTTGCTTTTTTTCAGAAAATCCTGTTTATTGTATTCATTTGAGTTTTTTTCTTCACTCATCAGATGAAGAAGTAAATTTTTGCTTCATAAGCAAGACATTCATTGTTAACTTGGCATTCAGAGAGCAGTGGATTCCTTCGCAATCAAAACAAAATTATTTTTTCAAGTGAGTAACACCATGTCAGGTTACAAGTTACTCATGAATAATAAACAATGCATTTTCACTGTAAATTAGAAGCTAATAAAGAGAGCTTCCACTGTTCTTGCCCCCCTGTATGGATTTTACCTGCTACTAAGGTAAAATTCTGCCATTACAGAATTCAGAAGAATGATCTCCCTGTTGACAAATGGAGAAAAGCTTTTATAGCTAAATCAAGCCATCTATCCATTTTTATGTCTTATAACCCTTTTGTTTTTCATAACCATTGGAAAATGCCGGTCAATAACATATACTGGAGCAATGTTCTAAGAAATATAGCAAATTTAAATCTATGCTGTCATAGAAAAAAACAACAAGCTGCAAGAAATAAAAAAGCCTTTTAAAGATATGCAAGGATTTCAAGAAGAAAATAGTCTCAGAGATGAAGGTAGAAAGTTTTTGATATTTCTACTTTTACTAAATTGAAAATTCAACCTTTACCTTACCTATAAAAGATGGTTTAAAGATGTGCTTTACCAAAACATTGCTTTTCTGTTTTTCAAGTAATCTAAGGCAATGTGAAATACACTGCACTTTATCAGAAATATTCCTAAATTATTCTCCAACTTGCTCTGAAGCAGCACATCTAAGTTTTAGATAACAGTGTGGATAATTCATCCCAGGCAAACACAATCAATTGCATTCGAGAAATTCAATTTAAAAGTAATTTATCTTATATTAATATTCCAAATCCACAAGATTTCACATAAAGCTATTCTTGCAGCATAGTAAATTTCCAATAGACATTGTTATTAAAATAAAAATGATCCCGAGCAAAATAACTTGCAAGCTGTGTGGTACAGTCTCTGTCTTTGCCGTATTTACTCTGTATGTGTGGTAGTAGGGAAATTTATGTGAAATCTGGTGGAAGTATAATTTACAGCTGAATTTTAAATAATCTGTTATACAAAATCTACATAAAAAGACAACTTTGCAGGTGACCTTTTCGAGAAGCTTTCATCATCTTCCAGACATGCTGACTTATTAGTCAACTCATAGTTCTTCAGAGTACTAAGTGGTGATTTCCCTGTGGTAGTTAGATGATATTTTGCAAGGAGTGATTGCATGGTGCTCATATATTGTGCTGCTTATTTATTTCTTCTTTCACATACTTTATGACCGTTCAAGAGGTAGGTTTACTTACCATGATTAAGAAAAATGCATTATGGGGATACCTGGAACTATCAATAATGAAACCAAACGTAAGGTTAATTCATTAGTGATCTTGCATTTCTTGACACTTTAATTGGGCTGCTATATTTATCCAGGGAGGGGGCAATGGAATTAGAGATCTTAGTCTCATATCTATAGGTAAGCTTTATCACATTAAAAAACCCCACACTCAGATGAAATTGTTACTATACTTACTATAATAAGTGATTGGATTAGCACAAAAAATGGTTCTCTTAATATTATCTACAGAGCCCCTAAGTAATAGTAGACAAAATAAATTAATAATCATTGATATAGCCATAAAATTAAAAAGGGAAAACTGAAAACAATCATACCTAAGTAATAGCCATAACACCAGGCTGAAATATGCCTGTATTCATGTACAAGTGATGTAAAAGACGTGAACATATAGGGAGAGTCAACACACCTTACAGAGCTTTGAATATTCTTGGGACACTCGTTCTCCTTCGAAAATAAAAATTGTGGAATATTGTCAGTATTTGCAAACATAATATCCACTATATTTGTTTGCCCTTGCTTACCATCTTTGGCTTAGCCTGATGCTCTTTGTCAGAGACCCCAAACAATCATACCAGAAATCCACTCCTGACTTGTATTGTCACAACTGTTCACAACATTAAAGGTTTAGGCTAGCTTTTCTGCACGTGATAGCACACACGATTTTTAATGCAAATTACTTTGTATGTGCAGAAAAGGGGTGGTCTTCTCCCCTCAGAAGACTGCAGACTATGGATAAGAAGAAGCGTGAAAACCTATGGTAGAGCAAGAACAATGGAAATTTGAGCTCCATGTGCACTGCTGTTTCAACAGAATGCAATATTCAGAGTTGAAACACTCATGTAGGAGCAAAAGTTTCAAGGGTTACTCTAAACAGAAGTATGAGCTTATCAGAGAGTACTGAAACCCAGATGTTAAAAAGCATATGCTTTTACAATACAAAAGCCTATGTTCCAGTATTCCATCTTATTTTCAGAAAAAGAAAGTGCATTGATTGCAAAAACATTCCTATAATGGTGTTAGTTTGCTGTTGTCCATTAAAGCTACATGAGCAAGATAGCACCAGAAATAAAACCTCAGAAGTAGAAAAGTAGGTAACAGTAATGATAAACATAGCATATACAGTGTAGAATAAACCCCACGACATTCAATTGAAGTGCTTCTATATGACCATAGCACTCTATATTTCTCATCTCTCAGGTTGAAAACAGAGTTTAAACATCAATTCCCTAAGCTGCAGCATGTTCTCCAGCTCATGCAAAACCAATAAAACTTCTTTAGGTTCAAAATCAGCTTCTATTATACCAGCCCCAAACCAAGGCTTTCTCAATTATATATTCCTTTGTGGTAGGCTTTTTTTTTTTTCATCTGCTGCCTAAATTTATAGTAGTAGTAACCCTGCTATACTCAGCAGACATGTAGCGGTGAATTTAGTAGACCACACACATGAAAAATATAATTTCATGCAAATAGATGACCTTTAATTTTAAGAGAAATTAAGTTATATACTCATTTCACTCCTACTGCTACATACCTAGGAGAAATTAATTTCCACCAAAGATGCTCAACAGCCATGCCAACTTGTGTAAAACCTAATTATCTACATTCCCATATATATTTTACTGGAAATACACCAGGTATTCCCCTATGGATCAGATTAAGGTATGGTCACACTGCACTCAGAAATTGTGGGATAGGTTCATAAACTATGAACATAAGAAGCGTGCTTCCATTTCTCTGAATGCCTGATGCGCTTTCACAATTGGGGTGCTGTGAAGTTAATTAGCAGGATATCAGATAAAGACTCGCAGTTTACAGGACCACAATTTGATGACCACAGGGTGCAAACCGAGGAGGGAATAAGACATAACCTCTATCATACTTAAAGTAATTAGTCTCATGTCAATGAAGGGAGACAGATAATATGCTTTTTCCTTATTACATTTACTTGTGAAATCCTGATTGACCACAAGAGCTAAAAGGAACGAATGATACCCCGGATCACTCATTTGTAAGGTCAAGAGTACGTCACAGACTTTGCTGTAGCTGCAGTGTTATCAAAATCACAATTATATTTATAAATACAGACATAATGCCTTTCAAGAGAAATTTCTGGCAGTGCAAACATGACCATGTAAAATCTTTTGCATTCATTCATGCGGAAGTTGAGGTTCAGAGAACATTTTTAATGTTGCAATATTTTAGCAAATTAGAAAGAAGGCCAAAATAAAAACTTGTTGAAAGACTGTATAACTCTCTTACAGCTCAGAGCAGCAGTTACCCGTTGGTTATTATAAAGGGAAATCTCGATTTACTGATCACTGCATCAGAGCTTCAGAAGCGTATCAGATGGTTGAGTCAGAAGATTTAGTTTGAAATACCTTCAACCAAATGACAAACATATTACTGATGATCATAATGATAGGCGATCTATAAACTTAAGACTTGAAAATCAGACTAGTTTTCTGTCTACAAACAAGGCACCTGAGAAATCACTCAAAACTACTTAAACACTTCAAAGCTACAAAGTTCTTAATGTTTTAAAGTTTTATGTTCACCTGTAAAAGACTGGGTTTGCTACCAGTAAACAGGATGAACTACTCATCCCCGCAAAGACACTGCAAATCATAAACTGGAGTTTCTTACGAAAACTATGTTTTTCTGTTTTCTGAAACTGAAAATACATCAATACATTTCACCTTAAGTAAACATAATAAAGCTCATTCAGGTATTGCAACTTCAGAGTTAGCGTGGTTGTATGTTTTTAGAGATACATGTTTAGCTAAAGCAATGAACACTGGATTTTGTTCTTCACTTCCCTGCCTAATAATCAGCAATAGTATTAACCTTTTATATATTTACAAAAGAAATCAGGGCCCAACACATATATAAACATGCATGTTAAAATCAGGGCTCAAACTTGTTATAAGCCCATGCAAATGATGAGCCAATGGAATCAGTGGGTTTGAATCCGGACGCAGAAATTTGTCTTTAGAACCCATATCGAAGGAATGCGGCTTTGAACAATACTGAAAGCTTTTCCTTTACATTCTCCCAAATGGTAACTGAGCCCTTTTCCCTTTAAGTCCCCAGTTCTGTGGCAGATGGAAAGAACTGGAAGGCGAGCACTATAGGTTCTATGCCCTGCATGGACTCAAATCAGAGAAGCATACAAAACGTCAGCCAGGTAACGATAGGAATCCAACCTCAAATGGTTTCTGCATATTGCTCACAGTCAGTTTGTACACTTGTTTTCTGAATTAAGTATATGCAGTAGATCTATTTAACCAGTTTTGCGTACATGATTATTAATTACTTTTATCACTATGAACATTTCACCAAAATGTCACCTATGTGCTTGTCAGCCAAACGTTGTTCCGTTATTCTGGTCTCTGACCCTGTAATTATTTGATAACATTTTCCAATTCATTACAGGTAAATTTCTATTGCATGTAGGATATAATATCTATGGACCTTTGAGGAAACTGAGTCACTTTATCGCATCATTACAGACACAGATCAAAATTCAACCTTCTGTTACACCAGGGTGAAACCTTGAGTGCAATGTTAATTGCCAAGGTGGTCTCTGCTCCCACACCGAGGTAAGCTTCATTGCAAAAGCACAGCATGAAAGTGTACATGTAGCATTTCTTACCACATTTGTTACAGCTACAAAACATTCTGGGTTTGCAAAGACAGGGAAACTTCTGAAATAAGTGATCTTATTTCAGAAAGATCACAAATTTCCTGTTAACTTAATGCTTTTCCCAGTGCCTAGTATTGGGAAAAATACTCAGAACTTTTGACTTTCTACTACACCTCTCTGGTCTTTAACTCATAAAAATTTCTAAGACCTCTTGGAACTTGCTGCGTACTTCTTCTTATACCTAATCTTGTGAGCAGATAGTAAAAAACCAAACTATTACACAACACTTATGCCAAGTTTTTGCTAGAGACAGCTCGATCAAAACCATACGACACACAAAGTTTGGAAGTGAGGTTGCACCATAAACATACTGTACAGTATTAGATAAATCTATCATAATATCTATTTGCATAGAATTAACACTAATCAGTAATTACTCACATTTAGATTTTTCCCCAAAAGATCAACCTCACTATCTTTTTTATGGATTCACAGTGATGTAAGTGTGAAAGTACACTGTAACCCTGCAGGGTCTGCCACAGCCAGATTACATAAATATTAAATGAATTGGGGTACAAATAGCAAAAAACAAACCCCAGTACAGCGTAACTATATACTTTTGTTTATTCTGGTTCTCTTACAGTGCTTTCGGAATATGTGAGAAGCTTCCAGAAGAGCAGTGAGAAAGATGTCTAGCACTTCAGATTGGTTGTGCTACTCATATACTAATGACAATAAGGCACCCGTCTCCAGCTGGAATTATCAATCTGAACCACTGAAGAAAAACAGAAAAGATTTTGGGCATATCTTCATTTCACCACAAATCCCAGCACAGGGAGAGCCACAAGATAGCTCTGACCAAACCAATGTATTCTCCTGAAATAACATAGCACCGTAAGGAAACAGTAATCAATGTCTTAAATACAGATTTGTTCATTTAACATGAGCCTGCACCTGAACTAATTAGCCCTATGTACTCGTTTCAGCTGGGATGGAGTTAATGTTCTTTCTAGTGGCTGCTGTGTTTCAGATGTGGTATGAAAGGAATGTTGATAATGCCTATTGTTTTAGTTGTTTTTATTAGTCAAGGAGTTTTTCACCTTCCTATGGAAGCTGAAAGCGAGCATAGACAGAACAAGCTGGCCGAGGGAATATTCCGTACCAGACATTATGCTCAATA